>JAMXBB010000001.1:120666921-121266921 GCA_024138015.1 Lumnitzera littorea | reverse complement strand
AACACTCTAATTGCTACAAGTATCATACTCCATCAGATTTTAATATCCTAAAACATGTAATTATTCAATAAATCAGAAATTAATCATTTAATTACATAATTAGCCCTAAATTACCCATTTTATGCCTCATTTTAGGGCCTAAAAATTATCTAAAAATTTCAAAAATTAATTTTTGAAAATGGGCTTCATAGCACTGTTCTATATCATCTAAGTAATCTATGGAAAAATTTTGGGCTTGAAACTACACTCCTAAGGTCATTTATTTCTAAACCGAAATGTGCTCGGTTTTGCATGATTTCTTAGGGGTCATATATTACAGGATATAATTTCATCAAAATAATATTTTTCCTACAAACTACATACAAAAATATCCCAGAATAACAAAATTCATAATTTTCTAATTATATTTACTATTTTTAAAAAATTACACAAGATTCGGGTTGGAAATTGGACTCACCGTTTTGGGTGGCTCCGACCACCGCGGGCCGCCGTGGCCTTGTCGGCCGGCCTGGATGCTGCCACCACCGTGTGGTGGTGGTGGCCGTCCACTTCCAGCTTCTCGTCTGGTGTGGGTTCCTTTTAAAACCCTTAACTGCACAGTTTTTCTTATTTTTTTTATTTTTTGGATTTTCTCTCGAATTTTTAACTCTCCCTAATTTTTTTTTATTTCTAACTGTCCAAATGAGTTCCTAGATTTTTCCTGCTATTTATAGGGTTTTAGGGGATTTATTGTGCATTAATTTGGACATGACAAGTGCTTTATCCCTAAATTTTTTGCTTTTATGTTGTCCTAATTTAATTGGTTGAATTTTCTTTTTCAGATTCTGACTTGCCACGACCTTATCTTGATTCAGCTTATCATCTTCTGTTTTTTTCTGATTTTTCCATAATATTTTATAATTTTCTTTAATTATTTACTTAGTTTTTGACCAATTTAGGTAATTACGCGTGTTTTTATCTACACGTAAAAACATGTGGGGTACACGTGAACATTCCTAAATATGATTTTGGTCATTCTAAAATTTTCAGTATACATATAATCTGTCTCTAGTAATTTATTAGTTATTAGATTACATTTTTTGCCTTTTCAGTAATTAGCAATTATTATGCTTAAAATTTGAAAATTTTATAGTCTCCTATTTTATTTCTTATTTTCTTAAATTCACGTTTACGGGTCATTTTTACTAATATTTCTCTCAATGGTTTATAATTCAGGCTCGATCGGATCTTTCAGCCGATCGAAACCTTGAGTGATTGATTGTGGAGCTTACATAGTCTACCTCGCTCGTTCAACTTTAATAGGCGCTTAACCAACATGAGAGTCGGCATATTAGCTTTAATGGCCTTTTGGAGCTTAGCTCTACTCATCATCAGAGTCTTCTTTGATCTATGAGTAAGTTTTGCCTACAGTCTATTAACTTTACTCAATGACATCTGGTTTAGCGTGATCTACCTACCATCTTTCTTAAACACATACATGTTCTTGTACCCGTCATGGATAACTCTTCTATCAAATAGCTATGGTCGGCCAAGTAACACGTATGAAGCGTACATGAGCAGCACATCACAGAGAATCTTGTCGGAGTAATTTTCGATAGTGATCGGTAGTAATACTTATCAAGTGACATGTAATGCTCTCTTCTTACTCAGCCAATGCAACTTATACAGCTTCGAGTGTATAATAGTCGGCAACTTTAACCTTATGATTGGATCAGTAGATGCTACATTAGTGTAACTTCCACCATCTACAATTAGCACGCACACCTAGTCATTCTTCGTACAGGTAATATGAAATAAGTTCTCCCTCTACTCCTCTTCACGTGAAAGTTCAAAGTTCATCACGCGTCGAACTACCAAGATCGATTGATCTGAGTCCTCGGCAAACACATCCTCTTCAATCAACTCATTCTCCTAAGTACCTTCTTTCTTGGCAAGAGTCTCTTTCTGAGGTTCCTTGTTAGTACTATCAACTTCAAGTTTCCAGACGTCTCCCTTAATGACCATAGTCCTTCGATTTGGACACTGAGTAGCCATATGTCCAAACCCTTGGCACTTGAAACACTTGATCTGGCTCGTCTTCTTACCAAATCTTTGCCTTTTCTCATATGTTTGGGTTGGCACATCACCTTCTATTTAGCCTTTCTGGTCAGTCTTGACATCCCCTTGTTTGATCGGATTGGTACTCAGCTGACCTCAATAGTTTCCCTGAACAAGTCAGCTAATTAGCGGTCTGGTTGGTATTCGACTCCTTTTTTGCCTTTCCACTTGTTGAGCAATTCATTTGACCTCATCCATTGTGGTATATCGTTAGAGTTCCACAATGTCTCAAATGTCACTCCTCAATCTAGTAAGGAACCTAGAGGCATTTTGTGTTGGTGGTTCCTCTATTTTACAGCGAATCATAAGCATTTAAAATTGTTGGATATACTCATCAATAGTTCAACCTTCTTGTCTCAACTCTTGAAGCCGAGTAAAAGTATCTTGTAAATAAGTATCCATACAAATTTGTTTCTGAGTATTCTCTTTATGTCAGGCCAAGTATTAATCTCTTTATATCCCTCTCATCTCCTTATAGCCTATAAATTCTTTCACCATATGACGACATACCCGAAGAACTCAACAACAGTAGTTCTTACTTTCTTGTAATCCTCATATTAATAATAGTCAAAAACACATTCTACCTTCTCTTCTCGATCCAAATATTCATCCGTACTTCCAAACCCATTAAAGCTCTTAATCTGAAGCTTCACATGGTCGGATGCTCAGGGTACTCAAGCTCGCTCTTCCTCTTCATAATACTCATCCTTATCTTCTTCTCCCAAATCTCTCGAGTTAATCCTTCTTCTCATTCATCTACCTGCTCCTCTACCTTGAACTTGTCGAGCTAGGTTCTAACCTCTAGTAGGTCGGGTAACTTGTAGGGTGTTAAGCGTGGCTTTAGCAGGTCAATAAGCCAATGCATGAATAGATCGGGTTAAATCTACTAAGAGGTTAGTCACCTCATCAAGTCTTTTGTCAGTTCTTCTTGGAGTACCTTGAGATTGTTAGCCGTAGTGAACTACACTGCTGTTGTTATCCCCAACACTAGCATTGATACGCAGGTTCGTCATTTTTCCTAATTTCAAACTCCTCAATTAGGTGTTACAGTTGATATTACCTCTTTAAGCTACATAACACACTTCCTTTAAACCAGAAGCTTAATAACCCAAAAAACATAATAGCTAAATGAACATGATAACTTACTTTGTTTCACACGCGTGAAACAGAGTATAGACAAAACTTCGAAACAAAACACTACAACTCAAATGAAACCTTCGCTTTGATACTAAGATGATGTGTATCATAGCTAAGGATAGACAAGGCCAGTTGTAGGGATAAGTCCAAGTTTACCGAAAGCTTGAAGAGGGTGATGGGGAAACGTGTGAAGA
Source organism: Lumnitzera littorea (assembly GCA_024138015.1). Lineage (NCBI taxonomy): Eukaryota > Viridiplantae > Streptophyta > Magnoliopsida > Myrtales > Combretaceae > Lumnitzera > Lumnitzera littorea. Next base: position 121,263,493 of record JAMXBB010000001.1, on the reverse strand, counting down.
GGACAAAAGATGAATAAAAGGGTAAGCAAAACCCACGAATTGCTCCAAAGGATATGATGTACCAGTAGAACTTTCGATGATTCATGGTACAGCTCGATATGATGTACAGGATGGTTTGGTAAGATTACTTGCCACCTAGTCTTGCTTAAGGGTCAGAATAAGAGTGAAATGAGAGAAAACAATCAATGTTTATGAGAGGAAAATATCTAGTGTATTAATGGTAACTTGATTATTACATGATAGGAATCAGCCTATCGAACCACTGACCCACAGCTATGCCCAAGGACTAAAAGAACTGGCAAAATGAATTCTCCTGTTCCAGCCTACTTATGCGAAGACCAAATATCTCCTTATCGACCTATTTTGGTTACCAGGCTGAATGACTGCTTATTTCTCGCATGTTGTATGTTGAGAAGTGGAAGGCCGAGACAATAGCCCATCTTCATTCTTACACATGCCTAGTCAATTGCTTATTCGGCTGCACCCTTGCCGAGATGCCGAGAGAAAGAGTCCAGACTAACCGGGTTACCCTTACTCAAACAAGCAAGCTACCCTTACTCGGACAAGTAAGCTGTCTGTACCTTTTTATCCACATCTTCTAATGGCATCACTAATACAGCATCACTACGAGTACAAAATCATGTGTAGAATTCATTGTGCTAATGATTGTTTTTCTTGTATATTCATTTTTACCCTTTTATATCTTGTATATTACTTCTTTAGGAAATGTCATTTTTATCTTTTCCCTTTTAGGTAAGTTGCCCTAATTTATGGGTATAAATACCCTTATACTTATAGTTGTAAAGAAAATCGAAATTAGATTACCATTAATACACTTGAGTATTTCTCTTTCTCGCGTAAATATTACCCGTTTACTCTTGGCATCACTCTTATCTTAACCCTTAAGCAAGGCTAAGTGGTGAGTAATCCAACTGGACCGATTCATGCGATATTAGATTGTGCCGTGAGTCCTTAGAAATTCTATTGGTGTGTTATATCCTCTAAAACTATTCATGGGTTTTGCTTATTTTTTCATTTGCATTTGTCATTTCATACATACCCCATCGCTTTCTTTTGAGCTTTCTGCTAGCTCGGACCCATTCAGTGACCGGTCTTATCTGTTCTCAGTCACTGTTTCTACCATCTTGGTATTAGAGATTTTGTTTGAGCTGTAGTTAGTATTTGAAGTTCTGTTATACTTTGTTCTACATGTGTGAAACAGAACAAGTTATTATATTCATCTTAGCTGTTATGTTTGCTAGCTATTAATTTCCTGAAGTATTTGTTTGAACTCTGAATCTATGGAGAAAATGATAGACCTAAGTGTGAATGTCGAAATGGGAGAAGACAATAGTGGAGTTGTTCACCATGAACGACAGTCTCAATGAACCTCTAGAAGCACTAATGAGAGACTTGACAAGGTAGCAAATTTCTTGGTAGATTTGACTCGAGCTGTTTATGCATTGGCTTGTTGACCCACTGAGGCCACGCAAAATACCTTATAGGCTGCCCAACCTGTTAAAGGTCAGAATGTAGCTTGACTAGTTCGAGGTGGAGGAGTAGGTGGACAAATGAGGAGAAGGATTGATTTGGTAGACATGGGAGACGAAGAAGAAGAAGAATATTTTGAAGAGGAACGAGCTAGAGTTCCCAGAGCATCTAACCATGTGAAGCTTCGAATTTCGAGTTTAAATGAATTTGAGAATGTTGATGAATATTTAGAATGGAAAGAGAAGGTGGAGTGTATTTTTTATTATTATCAGTATGAGGATTACGAGAAAGTGAGAACTATTGTTGTTGAGTTCTTTAGATATATCGCCATGTGATGGAAGAATTTCCAAGTCATGAGGAGACGGGAGGGCTATCGAGAGATTAATACTTGGCTTGAGATGAAGAGAATACTCAGAAACAGATTTGTGCCGGAAACTTATCTTTAAGATACTTTCACTTGGCTTCAAGAGCTACGATAAGGAAGTCGACTGTTGATGTGTGTTTAAGAAATTTAAATGCTTATGATCCGTTGCGAAGTGGAGGAACTATCAACTTGAATAGTCTAAAGATTTATCACTGAATTAAGAGATGATATTTGAGACATTGTGGAACTTCAACGCTTTACCACAATAGATGAAGCCATTATAATAGCCTAGCGAGTAAAAAGGTAAAGAAAGAGCTGAGTACCGATGAGGATGCCGATTAACTGATTTGGATAGACAAGTTACCGAACTTGGTTGAGTACCGAGCCGAGCTGAAAGATGGATGTTTGAGCTGATCAGAAAGGCTGACCAAATGGTAAAATTCCGACCCAAACTCATGAGAAGAGGTAAGGGTCTGGTAGGAAGACAAGCTAGGTTAAGTGTTTGAAGTGCTAAGGATTCGGACATATGTTTACTTGGTACTCGAACTGAAGGACAATAGTAATTAAGGGAAATGTCTTAAAGCTAGAAGTAAACAGTATAGAAGAGGAACCCAAGGAGGAAGAGGTCCTTCTTGAGAAAGAACCGATTGTGGAGGATGTATTTGCTGAGGACTTAAACCAATTACTCATGATTGTCTGATGCACTATGAACATGGAAACCTCACGAAAGAAGGAGTAGAGAGAGAATTTGTTTCATATCACTTGTAAGGCGAATGATTAGGTATGTACCTTCATCGTGGATAGTGAAAGCTACACCAATGTAGCATCAGCTAATCTTATTTTACAATTGAAGTTGCTGATTGTTTGTGAGACTTACAATCAGCTACTCGGGGTTCGGTTCGTAAAATTTAAGGCGATCGAGCAAATTGTCTGATTTAGCCTAAATTTTACGATGAAACTAGGATTATTAGTAAAAGTGATTCTGTAAGTTTGAATTTAGGAAAATAAATAATAAAATGATTAATTAATATAATATCGAATTTTATGAAAATTATCTGTTATTTATCAGAAACGCTTAGAACGAATTCCGATAACTAACAAATCAATAGAAATAAATTATATGCACACTAAAAATAATAAAATAACTTAAATAATATTTAAGAATATTTATTTGTATCACATATGAATTTACTTGTAGGTGAAAATACGCGAAATTACTTAAAATGTCCGAAATATACTAAATAATTAAAGAAAATTCATAAATAATTAAGAAAAAATCTAGAAAAATTAGAAAAGTGTGGAAATGTCTAGAATAAGGGCATGGCATGCTAAGGATAAAGAAAGAAAATCAACCAATTAAATTAGGCTAAATAAAAAGTAAATTGGAAGAGGATAAGGGGCATTTGTCAAGTAGAAAATTAAAGAAAAAATACCTAGTAGCCTTATAAATTTAGAAAACCACTGTCAAAACTCATTTTGGTTAGTTTAGAATCAGGAAAATTTTGGGGAGAAGAGAGAAAAGAGGAGAGAGCAATTTTACAAAAAATTAGAAAATTATAATATAAAAAGGGCATATAAAGAGATCCCCAACCCCAAGACCACCTGGAGATGAACGGACTACCAAAAGACAACGAACTTCGCGTCTAGAGCTGAAGACAATAGTTGAGCCATTGCTGGTGGCTAGAAGTTTGTCGATTGATGAGTTCTAATTTCCCTTCTGAATTTGTTTAATTTAGTAAAAATATGAAATATGCATGGAAAATTATGAAATTTAGTTTACATAAGTATTTTTGAATTTAGAATTAGAATATAAAACCATATTTTTAAAATTAAAAGTTCTTATATAGGTTCCTTAAGAATAGGCTTGATTTCGATGAATTTTGTATGAATTTTCAAAAATAGTAAAAAATGTTATTTTGAGCTAATTTTTGGTGAACATCTTCCTTATATGATATATTTAATGTAAATAAAGATAATTTTTGATAAAACATACGTTTGGTATTTATCAAAATTATTTTGTTAAATCTGCCCTGTTTTTCAAATGAAAGAAATAATAGGTTTTTAATTAAATTTCTTAATGAATCTGATTTGTAATGATTTCTCAAGATTATTTATGATTTTTAAAATATTCAGTTTGAATCTTATAGTTTTATTTAGTCATTTACCTAATCTAAGCTAATTTTTAGCAAAATCAGACTTAAAATTGGTATATCAGAGAATAATATATATTAAATTATCTTAGTACTTTTCATGATCATAATATAACAACCATAATTTATTGAGTATAATATATTTTTTGTAGCTTTAATAGAGCTTGGATACTAATTATTATATATTTACTTAGAGTTTATGCATAATATGTACTAAATATGTAGGTAAAATGGTATATTTAAGTTAAATTTGTGATTTAGGGTTAATTAGGTATAAATTCTAGTTTAGAATATAATTAGATATCTTAACAAATTATTGGTAGTGAAAGATAATATATGTAGTGTTAGAGGTGTTAAATAAGTGATGTAAGTATATAATACGTAGTAATACATAATATGTGTATATAGGAAATAAATGAGTGGAAAATCTTAGATAAAAATTTATGGTATTATAATAATAGAAATATGATATAAATCTGATTTGGAATGAGAGTTTATGAAATTACATGAAAAACATAGGTTATTCTTAAATCAGGAGCAAATTCGATAGCTAAATTAGGATTATGATATACTGTATGGGCTAAAGTGCTGGTTAAAGACTAAATACAATATTTAGGACACTCGAGCATAATGTGTTTCATTTCACATTATGGTTCGAAACGAGATCTTAGGATTTGCATATAACAATCGTAGTCGAAACTGACTTAGAACCTAATTTTGAAACCAACTCTAAAATTGAATTAGAACCCAACCTGAAGTAGGAATAACTATAAGAGACTTAAAAACCTGAATAATTAAGTATACTAAAACCTTAAATTAAAGATAATAATAAAAGTTAGAAGATAAAATTAATCTATGGCAATTATGTAGAAACCGAAACAACGTTTGTATTATAAAGATGATCGGCAATAGCTTGTGCAAGTCGCACCATGAGTGAGCAAGTAAGGAGTCCAAGTAAGTTAAGATTAATATGTTACTGTATTTTGAAGTATTAATTTGTAGTACTTGGAGGCTTTAGAGGCTTGAAATTGTATTGGATTGTTCTTGTTAGATAGTTAGTTATGTACATGTGCTTGTTTTGAGCTGCTAATAAGATTACTGATTTGCTACTCTAGCTTGTTTTTGTATGATTTGTTTGAAATGATTGAACATTTTAAACCGAATTTAACTAAACATTTGACTCATAAATCTAAACTGAACATGCATAGCAACCCATCAGGGAAACATTAAGATTCTCCGACCAAATACCGACTCATTCGAAAGGGATAGCGTTGGATAGTATGGTTGATCCCTTCTTCATCTTTAGTCGAACTGAGTGACAGGTAAGGAAGTCGCGATAAGGGTGAAGTCAATGGTTCGAAGGTAGTCGTGAGAAGAGTGATGTCTTCATTACACAGGCCTGGGTTTGGTTGTGAACTATTATATTAACGGAAACTCCTCAACTCGAATTAGAGCGAGTGTAATTTCTTTAATCTCAAGACGAGCCAGACAACGTCGTGCAATGGCATTTGCTTAAACATGCATTGCATTTAATTAATTTAGTTAATAACCCTATTTGTGTTTGTTATATAGTTTTAAGTCTCCATCATAACTTATTGAGCTATAGTTGCTCACATTCCTATAGACGTTATATGCAAGTGTTAACAAGGAAGCGGCTTATAATTTCCCTAAAGTTAGTAACTTCTGAATCTTGAGGGAGTGAGGATATAAAACCAAGGATATAATACACTCACAAATTTAAATTTTATCTTTTAAGTTTTATATATTTTTCAAGTAGATTATGTTAGAATAAATATGTATTCCTTATAATTTTATAGGTAAAAAACATGTTTATTTATGAATTGTTTACTTTAAAACGGATTAGTCGTAGACGCCTTGTGTAAATTAGGCTTAAGATAACGGCTGTATAGTTAGCTTCTATCTTAGAATGGTTTACATGGCGGGACTGTTACGACTCTACCGTTTCGAGGCGTGACACTATTGTATATGCAAAGCCGTACAAATTGCACTGGTTGAGTGAGAAAGAAGCATTACACGTCATTCGGTAAATACTACTACCGATCATTATAAGGAATTACTTAGACCAAATTTTCTGCAATGTCCTACCCATGTGTGCTTTCTATGTATTGCTAGGTAGACCATGGTTGTTTAATAAGAGGGTTATTTATGATGGCTATAAGAATACGTACATATTCAAGAAGGATGATTGGAAGATCACATTAAACCCAATACTACTGAGAGAAGTTAACAAATTGCAAACGAAACTTGCTCATAGATCAAAGAAGGCTCCGGTGATGAGTATAGCTAAGCTCTAAGAGGCTATCAATGTTGATGAGCCAACCCTCATGTTGGTCACACGACTATTAAAAATGAAGGAGTAGGGTGAACTATCCCAGGAAATCAAAGAGTTACTGGAGGAGTATGTCGACTAGTTCCTAGAACAGTTACCTGAAGGGTTGCCTCCTACTCAAGGCATAGGGCGCTGCATCGACTTAGTACCTAGCACTTCGTTGTGGAATAAGTCAGCCTATCGGATGAATCCTAAATAGGCTTCTGAGCTATAATGTCAAGTTAATAAGTTACTAGAAAGAGGATATGTTTGAGCAAGTCTCAATCCTTGTGTTGTGCCAACGCTTTTGGTGTCGAAAAAGGATGGAACTTGGAGGATGTATGTCGATAGTCGAGCCGTAAACAAGATCACAATCAAATATAGATATCTGATCCCGAGGTTAGAAAGGATATATGTCGATAGTCGAGCCGTAAACAAGATTACAATCAAATATAGATATCTGATCCCGAGGTTAGAAGACATGTTGGATGAGTTGGGTGGAGCCAAGGTCTTCAGTAAGATTGACTTGAAGTATGGCTATCATCAAATCAGCATAAGGCCAAGAAATAAATGGAAAACTACATTTAAAACTTAGCATGGACTCTATGAGTAAATGGTCATACCATTCGGCTTGTCAAATGCCCCAAGCATTTTTATACGATTGATGAACCATAAATTAAGTCATTTGATTAGAAAATGCATCATGGTGTACTTTGACGACATATTGGTCTATAGTGCTGACATGCTGAGTCACTGTGAGCATCTGTGAGAAGTATTGGATATCCCCCGTATCGAGAGACTATTCGACAATCTCAAGAAATGTTGTTTTTACTTAGAGGAAATGGTATTCTTGGGCTATATAGTCAGTGGAAGAGGCTTACAAGTGGATGACGAAAAGATCCGAGCAATTGTAGAGTAGCCGACTCATACTACTTATGCCGACGTAAGAAGTTTCCATAGATTAGCTTCATTCTATATGCGATTCATAAAGAATTTCAACACCCTCGCCGCGCCTCTTATTGAGCTCATGAAGAAGTACACCAGCTTTCGATGGGGAGAAAGGGAGGAGAGGAACTTTACCGAGGTAAAAGAAAGATTAACCTCTGCCTCAATATTGGTTTTACCTGATTTTTGGAAAATATTTGAGCTAGAATGTGACGCATTAGGCATTGGAATAAGTGTTATCCTAATATAAGAAGGCCAACCAATTGCTTTCTACAGTGAGAAGCTTAAAGGGCCACATTTAAATTATTCTGTATATGACAAGGAGCTCTTAACATTGATCTGAGCACTGTAAGTGTGGCGGTACTATTTACTGTAGAGAGAATTTATCATATATACTGACCATGAATCGTTGAGGTACCTTTGAAGTCAGACAGAGTTATTGAAGTAGTAGGTGAGATGGGTTGAATTCCTTGAAAAATTCAATTTTGTAATAAAAGACAAGCAGAGAAAGAGCAACGTAATTACAGATGCTCTTTCAAGGAGACATGTGCTTTTAATTAAACTACAGACTAAGTTATTTGGGTTTGTAAGTATCAAAGAATAATATTTTAGGGATCCATACTTTGGACCATAATTATTGTGTTGATGGAAGGATAGTAGGTAGGTATCTTATGAATGATGGTTACTTGTTTCGAGGTGGAAGACTATGCATACTGACTTGTTCTCTAAGGGAGATGCTAATTAGGGAAGCCCATAGTGGAGGACTCTTCAGACATTTTAGAGAAAGAAGGACCTGCAAACTGTTAAATGGTCAATTCTTCTAGTCAAGGATGAGGAGAGATGTGTATCGAGTTGTTGATAGCTGTGTCATATGCAAGAGGGTTAAGTGTTGAGTTGAGTAAGGGAAAGCAATACCTTTACCTGTTCTGACAAACTATGGACTAAATTAAGCATGGACTTTGTTCTTGAATTACTACGATCTATTTGAAGCAAAGATTCTATAATGGTCGTCATGCATTGGTTCAATAAAATGGTACACTTTGTGCCCTGCTTCAAAACTAATGATGTTTCGGCTATTACTTCTCTTTTCTTACAGGAGATTGTGCGAATACATGGTGTATTGAGAAATAGAGTCTCCGACAGAGACCCAAAGTTCTTAAGCCATTTTTAGAGGACTTTTTGGCATCGAATGGAGACCAAACTACTATTCAATACTTCTTGTCATCCACAAACTAATGGCTAAATGGAGGTGGTTAATCACACTTTGGGATCATTGCTTCGAGCTGTAGTAAGAAGGAACTTGGCTGATTAGGACATCTGCTTGCCAATGGTCAAATTCGCTTGCAACCATACAATGTATAACACTACTAAGCAGACACCCTTCGAGGTGGTTTATGGTTTTAATCTTGAGTTGCCCCTCGATTACACCCCTATACCTGTACTCGTGCAAGAGGACCTTAATGCAAGAACTTAAGCACAATCCCTTCAACACATCTATAATAAAGTTACTCGACACATTGACTAAGCTGCTAGAAGAATGCGAAAGAAGACTAAGGGTAAGATGGCTAAACAATTCCAACTAAGAGACTTTGTTTGGTTGCACCTCAGCAAGGAACAGTTCTCAAATAAGAGGAGGAACAAATTATTTGCAAGAGTTGAAAGACCTTTTAGAATCCTTCAAAAGATAAATGAAAATGCCTATAAATTGGAGTTACCCAAAGATTATGGGGTTTCTGACACCGTCAACGTTGCCGACCTTAGTCCATATCACCTTGATAGAGAGCTAAATGAAGACCATTCAGATTTGATCCCAAATCCAAAACAACCTGGAGGGAATGATGGGAATCGGGCTACCAGATCACTGACCCTCAGTTGAGCCCAAGGACTAAAGGGACTGGCAAGACGAATTCTTCTATTCTAATCGACTCATACGGAGGCCGAATATCTCTTTGCTAGCTCGTTTTAGTTACCAGGCTGAATGACTACTTATTTCTCGTATATTGTATGTCGAGAAGTGGAAGGTCGAGACAATAGCTCATCTTTATTCTCACACATGCTTGGCCAATTGCTTACTTGGCTACACCTTTGTTGAGATGTCGAGAGAAAGAGTTCGGATTAACTAGGCTATTCCTGCTTGGATAAGCAAGCTGTTCGTACTTTTTTGTCCATATCTTCTAATGACATCACCAATACAGCATTGCTACGTATATAGAATCATGTGTAAAATTCGTTATGCCAATGATTGTTTTTCTTGTATATTCATTTTTATCTTTTTGTATCTTGTATATTACTTCCTTGGGAAATACCCTTTTTGTCTTTTCTCTTTTGGGTAAGTTACCCTAACCTATGAGTATAAATACCCTTATACTTATAGTTGTAAAGAAAATTAGAATCAAATTACTATTAGTACACTTGAGTATTTCTCTTTTTTATGTAAACACTACCTGTTTACTTTTGGCATCACTCTTATCCTAACCCTTGAGTAAGGTTAGGTGGCGAATAACCTCACCGGACCGATTCATGCATCATATCAGATTATGTCGTGAGTCTTTGGAAGTTCTATTAGTGCTTCATATCCTTTGGAGCTATTCGTACGTTTTGCTTACTTTTTCATTTGCATTTGTCCTTTTACACATACCCCATCACTTTCTTTTGACCTTTTTGCAAGTTTAGACCGACCCATCTAGTGATCAGTCTTGTCTGTTCTTAGTCACGGTTCGCACCGTTGCGGCTACAAGTATATGGGATATTTATACTCACAAAGTTAAGGTAACTTACCTAAAAGAAAAAAGACAAAAAGGGTATTGTCCCAGAGAAGTAATGTACAAAGAATATAAAAGGTAAAAATGAATATTCAAGAAAAACAATATTCAAGAAAAACAATAATTAGTGTAGTTGATTCTACACGTGGTACTATACACATGGCAGATGTACGTTGGTGATGTTATTGGAGGATGAAAACAAAAGAGTACGAGCGGATTAGTTGTCTAAGCAGGGGTGATTGAGTATTAGTCTAAGGTAACTCTCTCAGCCTCTCGGCAAGAGTGATACCAAGCAATTGGTCAGCTCGGACATGGCTGAATAGGTGCATGAGGTTTGGCTGTTGTCTCGACATTCTTTAAGTTGGCACATAACTTCCAAGAGGTGGGTAATCATATGGATCGGCATACATAGTTGATCGATAGTAAGGAGAAGCATGGCTTCAGCATGCGATGGTTGGAGCATGAGGATTTGCCTAGTTGATCCTTCTAGCCCTCAAGCTTGGCTGCAGGTTAAAGGCTCGATAGTTTGATTTCTATCATAAGAGGTCTATCCAAGTACCATAATTAAGTGGAAATATCGAGAGAACAACACTATAGGCCGCGTGTTCTTTAATAGAGTGTTTTGGGACTTCGAATTGTATATTGAAGCCTTTGTATCTTACAAGTGCAATATCATCACTCACACTAGTGGTACTAGTTAACTATCTACTTATCTCATTTGTAAATAGTTGAACTAACTAATTTGTCATTTTCAGGCTTGTCATTTTCATTGATGGTATATTTTTGCATAGGAAGTACGAACATAAGTTACTTATAGCACCTACGTTTTAGTTCTAAGTACCTTTCGTTGGAGAGAGTTTTAATAGTTAGATCTACACTCCTCCTGCTCCATTAAGGAGGTTAGCTAGAGATTACGATGAAGACATGGGTGAAAGACTTACTCAAGTTGAGCCTACTTCTGTCTCTATACACATGTTACACTCCAGTATATATATTGAGGATGAGGTACAAATCATACAGTTAAATGCACCTCAAATGGTAGATCCTTTACTTGATATAGATACTTAGGAAATGCATGCATATATATACTAACGATATAGATGACACTAGATTGTTATTGGTTGTAGCTATTTGAAAATTCTGTTTGTAATTAATATACATTTTGTGAACACTCTATATATATTTGAAAGGAGTAATGGAGCTTTTATATTACTTAATTATGATTTTCCAACTTTTCATTTTTCTTTTACTTTATTGGTAGCTAATGATGTTAACGTTTACGAAATATAAAATCTGTATGATATTTTGCTTCACATGTACTAGTAAGCTTGAATAATAGCGTACATTACTTATATGGTTTTGAGATGTTTAGATCTTATTGTAAGGGATCAACTGCAGTTATGAAGTTTGGTTGAAGTATTGTTTTCTTGTTAAGGATTACGGTGTTTAAGTCTGATGTAAAATAAGGTGTATACATGTATTGTATATGAAGTTTAAAAGAGTTATTGCTAAAAGCACCTCTTAGGTGATTATATATAAGGCAAAAGTTATTGCTAAAAGCACCCCTTAAAGTGATTATATATAAGGTAAGAGTTAGGCTAAAATCGCATAATTGGCAAGGTAGAATTGCTTGTGAGATTATTTTCTCAACTATTATATTTTTTGGATTTTGTATTGTATTTTTTTTTTCTTTTCCCAATTAATTGCAATAATTTTTTGAGAAAATATACTATTTAATTAATATAAAATATAAATATATATTTTAAGACGAAACCACAATTATATTTTCAAATCAATTACTCTATTGCGCACGCAGCATGCATGCAATCCTTCCCTTTCACCTATTTTCCCTTGGACGGTGTTCGCGAAGAAACAAAATCCTCATTTATCCCAGTTTCCAAAACAAAAACCTAATAGCAAGCTCAAAGGCATAGTTTCTGGGGTTTTACTTCACTTTCTTTTGCCCTTTTCTCTTGCAATTTGCGGTCGAAGTAAGTTCTTTTCTCTCCTATATCCCGTTTGGGTTCTTGAGAAAATTCAGTACAATGTTGAATTGAATTGAACGATCAGCTTATAGTTAATATGATTTGACGACGAAAGCTATCATGTTTTTTAGGGTTTAGGTTTTATAGAGCTTTCATAAAGTTAATTTTTTTATGAGAAATTTTATGGGATTTTGTTAAACGATTCCATTGCTTCGAAAGGATTTGATTGTTAAGAAAGTTGGTAAGATGTTGAATGGAGCAAGTCATAGATGCTTGAACGTGTGATCTCAATCAAGAAACCAGGCTATCTATTTGGGGTTTAGGTTTTCTACTGTGAATCGATTCATCAAAAGGATTTGAAAATGGCGATTGTTGAAGAGACCGTGTTACTGATGCTTTGGTACAGTAATTGATAGAAATGAGAATAAAAGAGAGAGAATATTGAATTGACCGAGTTAACTTTCTAGGGACGGGTTTTTAAAGCGGTTTGATCAGTGTATGTATTTAATCTGTAAGAAAATTGTCAGAATATTGAATCTAGCGAGTTATGTATGCATTGGTGTTTGATTTCGGCCATGAAAGTAAGCATCATTTTGAGGTTTAGTGAATTCCCTAAAATTCTGAGTTCTCTCTTGTATGATTTAACCGTTTGATGTACAAAGATATTTACATTGCTGGCTTGCTAATGCCCTTTTATCATTGCATGTGTGTGTATATACACTTTAATTTTGTTCTAGCTGTAATTAGGTTTCTTGTTTTTGTCAATGGTACATGTTGTGTCAAAATTAAGCTGGTATTAAGGCCTGCGCCCACACCCCCCACCCAAAACACCAGCGCCCACACGCCCCAACATAACGTTCTTCATCCCAAGAGATGGCATGGCTGCCTTAACTATCTACATAAAGCAAGGGTAAACCTGTGCACAACTACACAGGTCTCTGTAGGGTAGTTTTTATGTGCGGTAGATTCTGCCTATTTAAAGCCGTTCCCTCCAAAGAGCGAAAGCTTGTGTTTGTACTGCAAATTGGTTTTTGCTTTATGATGATAATAGCTGAATGTTTTAGTCAGGGATTGTTGTCCTAGAGTATGGCATCTTCAGATGACGAGGAGGAGACTTTGCCGGAGGTAGTTTCGAACTACTATTTTGAAGACAATGAGGATGCTGAGCCTGTATCTTTTTCGTCTTTGCCATTGCATTGGGATGGTGAGAGTGAGAGTCTAGATGGAGTGAAGGATAGTGTATATCTGCGTGGACTTGCTGATGATGGCCTCCGAAAGATATACATGGAGATTAAAGGATGGAAGATGGATTTATCAAATGTGAACCCAGAAATTTGGGTGCTTTCGAGGGATAATAGCTGGCTCAAGCTACAGAAGCCAAGGAAGAGTTTTGAAGATACCATTAGGACAGAGTTGATCACGGTGAATTGCCTGCATTATTTGAAGAGAAACCCAAATGCACCTGCCAAATCTCTATGGGACCACTTAAACAAAGCTTTCAGGTAACCTATGTAATGTGAAAGGAAAAGACAATTATCTTGAATCTGCATGTCCTGATGTATGGCATGTAATGTATTATGGCAGCTTGTATGATGTTTGGCCTTCAGCAATGGATTTGGCAAATCATGTAACCTTGATAACTAGAGCCATGAAGATGGACAACGACTTATCTAATTGCAAGGTTCTACAAATGTTCTCTACTTACTCTTGGCTGTCCATTTATCCTTGGGGGGACAGTAGTTTTTTCCTTTCTCTCTCTTTTTCTGAAGGTCTTCTTTTGTTCCTTCCATGGCAATGGGCTACTGTCCCTTGCCAAATCAGTTCCTGCATCTTGCAGTATTTGGATTCTGGTCATATAATCAATTGTCTATTGCAGTTTTTGATCTCATTCCTCGAGGATAAACCCTGGAAGAAGAAAATACCAGGCCAGGTCAGTCCCCTAGCTACCAATCTGGTGTTCTTGTGGATTTATTATTATTATTATTTTTTTTCTTTTTCTCTCTGTACTTCTAGTTTCAAATTTTTGTTCATTTTTGGGCTCTATCTAATTGACCAAGCAGCTTTAATGATGTTATCAGGAAAGTGTTGCAAAGCCTGCATTTGTTGTTGAAGATGCAGAAGATTATACAATGAAAGATGTTGAAGATGATTCAGACGAGGATGAGGATGAGGATAAGGAGCGTGATGTCTGTGCTTTCTGTGATAATGGTGGGGACATGACGTGGTATGTGCATTCTGCCTTGATTATTTAAAACGTATTATGGTTTTCCTTCTCTCTACATTAGAGTATTTAACAACAGCGAGCAATGCTAATTAGTTAATACCTGCATGCCTCTTTTTCTTAGTTTTCTTTATAGTTTCTAAACCTTTTATATTTGGACGTGCTAGTAGATTATGACCTAGTATATGGAATGTGATTAATAAATTTTTTTATCTTTTTTAAGTTTGCTTCTTTTTCCCAATCTTTGTATAAATATACTGTATGGTTGAGACTACTGTTGCATTTCTTATAAAATTGAAACTTGCTTATTTCAATTTGAAATTAATGATACATGCGAAATTATTAAAAATAAATAATCAATAAATTTTTTTTTTTATTATTCTTGCAAATGATTCATATTCTTCTCTGCAACTGATTAAAAGAAATAGCCACCTGCCAATTTCTAGTGTGAGAAAATGCTCTCTCCTATCTCTAGAAACCCACCAAAACAACCCTAAGAAACCCCTTTTCTTAGAGCTAAAATCCTAAACACTCGAAAGCTCTTTCTTTCTCCTGCCTTTTTTTCCTTGCTCTTGCTTTCTGCCTTTGACCTTTTGCTTTCTCCAGTTTCCTAAGTTGCTTATGAGAGGTGGTTCCTCTTGCTGGGGCTGAATGGGTGGCTCTCAAACCCTTGCAGCCCATTTTTTGACTTGTTGAAACTGGTCACTTGATGAGGGTTTGGCCAAGCCCAAGGTGGGTTCAGACCTAGACATTTTGGGTAAAAACCTTATTTTTGTTGCTATGGAGCCCATGTCAACCTTACTTCTTTTCCCAATGAAGGAGTTGTACCTTTTGACCCTGCCAGTTCATCTTTCCATGCTCATGTTTCAAATCAACGTAATAGGTCCACTCTACTGCCCCATCCTCTTCTTCTTTCGGTAACACCAACCCACCCCTTCCCCCCACCCACCACCAAAAAAATAAAAAACTTATCCTTGAACAATTAAAGGACCTATTAGACAAGATCGAAAATCTAAAGAACCCTCCCAAAACCACTTCCCACCCACCTTCATCCCACAAATATGCTGCCCACCTGCTACCTCTATCCCACCCAAACCCTCTTTTGTGGACCTTGTCTTTGCAGCCTCTCTGCCCCTTTTTCCTGAGTTCAAGATGAGATTCATCTCTTCAGCAGCTAAAGGCTTGATCTTTTGGTAAGACCACCTCCTTTGGTGCACGCCGGGGGGGGGGGGGGGGGGGTGCTACTGGGAATTCACCTTATTTGGCTACTTCCTCTTGGAAAAGATTCCTTTTTGTCTTATGTAGTCTATTGCACTTTGTATTTGGAAGGACCATGGCAATATTGATGTCTTGAGCAATAATGAGTGTTGGTTTTAGTTCAGATTTGATCAAAATAGAGATCTTACTCCACTTTTGAGAAGCCTTAGTTCTGTGCTCAAGGATTTCTTATATTGTAGAAGTGGCTTTTAGGCATGTCCTTGGACAAGCCTTAGCCTTCTTAGTTCTCTATCTGGACTCTCCTTTAATGTATTTTCTCACGCCCTAAAGTTGGTTAGGTTGCAATTATCCGCTGTGTACAATAATCTATATCGAAGCTGATGACTTAGTTATCAAAATTATAAATTCATACATAAGACATTACAAGCTTAATTGTTTTGAAGCACATCAATTAGTAGAAGCGTAAGAAGTATGACTTAAAAATAGTTTAGTACTTTATATATGAAAGGAGAAAATACTTAAAATTATGTAAGTACAAAAACTGCATGGCTTCAGATTAAACCCCTATAGATACAAAACAACTTTTTGATAGTCCAAAAACTACTTCCATGTTTATATCAAAAAGCTTAGAGCTCTGTGCTGTCTGTAGCAAATGTAATGCAAATTTTTCAAATTATTATTAAGTGCAATGTAAAAAAATCAAATGCATTTGCATGATGTTGTACGGTTAGTCGTGAAATTAAAGAAATTATACTTTCTTTAGTCTGGGTTAAGGAGTTTTACAAGCTAAATCACAAATGACACTAAACTTAGTAAAGTGCAATGGAGGCACTCTAGCTCCTCCCTAAAACCGATCGAGCTAATTCCTGATACGTTGCGACCTCCTCCCTTATGAGTTAGTTTGTCGAGGTATAGAAAAAGTACTTTTTCTTCCTCCTCGAAAGATCATATTTGGTGTCATAATCCTAAATAAGACCCACTAATGGGTTAAGATGTATGTCTAGTTTAGAAGTCTAGATCGACCATCATTATTCCATTAAATTTGGTGATTAGAGAATTTAGCAGACACTCAGTAGAACAATACATTATCCTAACAACAAACGCACCAACACAACATTTTCCAAGTACGTGCGTAGTACATGCACATCCAAAACTACTTATATGCACAATTAAATATAACAGCTTACAATCTCTTGGTACTTGAAGCGTACCCATACATACGGTGATGCATAAACCCACTTTCCTTGTTTACAACTTGAACATTGATGTTCTTCGAAAGCTTTTCTTTCATATCAAACTCCTATATAATATAACAAAAGTTACTTGCCATAATTTTAGTATACTTATTTTTAATTAATCTATTTTAACTAATTGATTTATTTCTATCCTATAGTTATAGTACCGTAGTCATTCATTATAATTTACAATTTATTAAATTCCACTATCATCCCATGTTCCAAAATATATATATATGTATATGTATATGTATATTTGTGTACTTGCGGAAAGGAAATTAAGTATTCATCTTTTTCTATAAAGCTTATGAAAATACAGTTATTTTGAGAAAGGTATACAAACTCCTTTATAAAAATAGTTAATGATTTCATAGAATATTATACAGTTCGTATATAT
Organism: Lumnitzera littorea; assembly: GCA_024138015.1. Taxonomy (NCBI): domain Eukaryota; kingdom Viridiplantae; phylum Streptophyta; class Magnoliopsida; order Myrtales; family Combretaceae; genus Lumnitzera; species Lumnitzera littorea. Next base: position 121,246,396 of record JAMXBB010000001.1, on the reverse strand, counting down.
GGCTATATTCATATATAATGCTAACTAATATATTTGTCTATATAGTCCCATCATTCCTATTGAAATGAAAGTTTACAAACCATAATTACAATATGTATTTGCACTTCCTATTAGATATGTTATATGTTAATAATTGATATACTTAATTAAGATAGTATGTATAATATATAGTTTTGATCACATCGAAAAGTGAAACTCATTCATTAAATCATACGATTTCAAAAACTTATATCGAGATAACGTTCTATAAAATATAAAAATATCAACTTTATAATACACGGTGATTGAAAGTTAAACAAATTTATCTCATTTGGATTGTAAAATCATGATATTTCTAAATATATGTCTAATTTATTGTTTTCAAGGTGAATGATTACCTTGTAGATTTCTTGAATTTTACTGCCATTATAGGAATTATATTCAAACATTATATGTATCCATGAAAGCCTTCATTTATCATAATATAATTTGAATACATATGAAGTTCATTTAATATCCAATTTCACATGTAACTTATTATGATTCTCTCAAATACACATCTTATTTTCCAAAATGTTAAGGACCCAACATGATGTATCGGCAGTACTTTGGAATATTGCAACTATATACCTGCGGTTATGTTTCAACCGCATATTAAATCTTTTTTTTCTTTTTTCTTTAAGGCAAATTTGCATAATAACTAGTACTATTCATTGTTTAGTTGAAGGGAAGATTTCACGAACTCAGAAAAGTATATATAGAATTCGGATCAAATCTTTTTTGTAAAAAAAACTCATTGCCTTGGTAGTCAATATTATGCTTTTACCCTCCAGCAAATGTTTAATTGTCCAAAATAATACAAATGAGCAAAATTTACTCCAATTGCCCTTAAACTATTATAGTTCTATATAATCATTTGGAATAGTTTTGTCACCCATTTTATTAGAAGATCAATTATTTTCGAAAATGGCCAAATTAAATAGTTGTTAGAAACAAAAATATTATTAATAGCTACATTTGAATTATCACAAACCTCTTTTTATTGACATAAATAGATGTTATGAGATGCCTGTATAAAATTATTTGGTCCAAAACAATATTGTATAAATATCTAGAAATTATTTGAGAAATCACTGAAATAGGACAAATAACTAAGAACATGATATATATACTTATGATTTTATCAAAACAATTACTGCATACACTAGGATAAAAGTAAGATGTATTAATTTTCCCAAATTTTATTCAAGTTAATTTGATATTTTAGGAATAATTACAAAATCGAGTGAAAATTGGAACTTACTGAAGTCCTTTGCTTCAGTGACTTGCAGTGAGTGGGGGTGTTGACCAGATGGCTTCAGTAATGCTTAGATTAAGGATGGTCAGGCTCGATGGCTTTCTTCTGCTACAAGACTAGAATTTTCCAATATTTTTCTTCTTATATTGCGTTTCCACTTTCAACTAAGTAACATGCCAGATTTTATTACTCATGACTATCTTTTTCTTGTTACCAAAACTTTCTGGAAATAAGCTTCAAGGTTATATATATATAGCTTGTAAATTTGATGGTTAAATGGCAAGTCCTCCTCTAAGTGTCCTTTGCTACTTTTTCTAAACTAAAGCATGGATATGTGACTATTTTTTCACCCTTTGTCAATTGTTAATCACCCCTCATATACACATCAGTTGCCACACTAGGCAACAGTGAAAAATCACAACTCCAGCTGTGCTTGGATTTAATTTAATTAGTTAATTGATCTAACATTTATGTATAGTTGGGGTCTTATGTTATTATATATAAGTATTCATATTAAATACTATGTATATATATAGGACACATATAATAGGTAGTTATCATCCCTTACCATATTTTTGACTTATGAGATACATAATTTTATTCCTAAGGTTCTGTTGTATTATGAAGCTCAACTCCGAAACTGAAAAAATAACAAAGGAAAACTATCATTTAATTCCATAGTTACATTATCAATTTATGGTGTCTATTTTTTAAGAGCACAGGTTTTACTAACTCATTTTACTGGATTCTTGGGTTTTCTTCGCAACCTTGAATTAATAAGAATTCATTTTTCATTCATTCTCTTTTTAAATAAACTATAATTACTTACAACTAAAAATTTGCTCAAGGTTCACATATTCCTTGTAAATGTCTATTTTTTGAAGGAGTAAGTCGTATTGCAAGTGGAGTGGGTTTACCCTTGCAGGTGGACTCTTTAGTAGCCTTAAGAGAAAGACTAACCAATCTAGGGTTTTGGTTGAAACTGATGCCAAGGACAACCTGGTTTGCAGGTAAATTTGAGTGAGGATGGGTCCTTATTCCTGAGCTACTATTCTGGTTGATTACCAATGGATGCCATCAAGGTGTAGTATGTGCTAAGTCTTTGGTCATCCTTGCCACTCAATTATGTGAACCAACACTTTGAACACCTCACCACAGCCTAACCTAAATGTAGATGGGTGGACTCATGTTTGAAATAAGGGGGATAAAAGGCTAAGGATCTGTAATTGTGACAAGCAAGAACTCTCCCCCTCTTACACCTAAGTTTTGCCAAAAGCAAGGAGAGAGTGAGGAGGTTCAGTCTTCTCTAAAGGCTCAGCACTTAAAGAAGACAACTGAGGGGAATGGCGTCCAGCCTTCTTGTGAGGTTGAGATTCAAGTTGACCAAGTTGCAGGAGTTGAGGTTCTTGAACAGCCATCCACAGAACCAGCAGCTTCTCATGTCCCAGAAACTCCACTCTCAATGTTGCAATTGCTCCTTCCCTGCTTGATCCAGACCAGATAGATCCTTTGCTTGATTCTTGTATTCTATTTCTGAGACCCTTTCTAACTCAAATGTAGTGGGTAAAAACTCAAGGATGTCAAGTGGCTAAAGAAGCTCTAGCATTGGTCATAGCTCTAGTTTGTCTGGAAGAAGGGAAGAAAAATTTCTTCAAGCATAGAAGAATATATATACGAGCCATTTGGCTTCTTTTTGTTTACTATGAATATTACATCTTGGAATATAAGGGTTCTTAGCGACCTCATTAAAGGTGATGATGTGAGGAAAGTGTGTGCTGAAAATAGAATTTCTTTATCAGGTTGGGTTTCTTGGAGACTAAAGCCAGCCACTCTAACGAGATTCTCATACAGCAAAGACTCAACCCTCTTTGGTCCTTTGCAATAAATTCCCAGTTGGGAGTGGATTGGATAGGATGGAATCTATGACTTTGGTAAATCAAAGTTGATGCAGGACGTATGTAATTTACCCACTGTTCTTTTACATATCTGAGTTCTATGAGCTCCTTTCCTGGCACTTTTGTGTATAGAGCTAACTGGAATTGGTTAAGGAAACAACTTTTAGAACTATTGATTTTAATGTTATGAAGCCTATATCTTAGTGTAAAGGAGGAAACTTGAGATCTTGTCTAGCCGTTACTGATTTAGACATGTTTTTGGACACGACTGAGTTAGAAGACTTGTGCTTTGTTGTGGATCTTACTCCTGGTCCTATAAACAACATTGTAAGCCCATTTGGAGAAAACTTGATCATGCTTTAATCAACCAAGACTGGGGTTCCACACATCCCAACTTTTAGTGCCCTATTGTCATGTGTATATGTTTGAAAAAAGAAGAAAACTGAAGACTAGAGAATAGTTAAGGATATATGTGCTGCTTGTGTTGTGTCTACATTGTTTGTGTCAGTGAGTTATGCCCTTTACGGTTGTTATTGTATTTCATTTCTAGTTGTCATGTGTTTGTGTACTTTGTGATTGTTGTTTTGGTTGTGTGGGTTTTAGTTGTAATGGGTCATAGTGGGGTGATGTTTTCCTTGTAACTAGGGAAGTGGGTTTTGGTTTTTCTATTTATGCTAAGAAATGGGAAGCAGTTATCATTTAGATAACTGCCGGTCGTTATACTTCTACGGGAAGAAAGAAATGAAAGTGTTAGATTTGTTTTTTCCCTACTAATCTATATCAAACACTTACGAGATCATTGGGTTCTCTCTATAACAAGCCCAAAGCCTTGAATTCACTTAAGGAAAGAGAGGAAGGATGATCGTGTATTTGTGTCAGTTGTAATTGTTGTTTTGGTTGTGTGCTTCAGCTGTACCTGGGTCACAGTGGGGTGATGTTTTCCTTGTAACTAGGGAAGTGGGTATTGGTTCTGCTGGTTGGGCTAAGAAATGGGAAGCAGTTATCACTTAGGTAACTACCATTGTACTTATACAGGAAGAAAGAAATGAAAGAGGCAGACATGTTTTTCCCTAACTGAACTATATCGAACACTTACGAGATTGTTGGGTCCTCTCTATAATGAGCCCAAAACCCAAAATTCATAATAGGAAAGAGAGGAAGAGTAGTAAGAATGTTAATCCAAGTCCTACTCTATGTAATTTAAGATCCTGTGACAGTGACATCAACTTAGAAGCCAAATTTACTTCTTCACTTTTGTCTGATTATTCTCTTTTCGGTGCTAGTGGAGCCCAAGTCTTAGGTGCAGAAACCTCCTTTCAAGTTTCTTATTGGTGTGAAAATGAAAGCCTTGTCCATACTATATGTGGGGTATGGCAAATAGAAGTTCATGATTATTTTACATTTCAAGTGGTGACCAAACATAAACTTTTAAAGAAGGAGCTCTGTTCCTTCAACAACAGAAAATTTTCAGATTTGAGTTTCACAGTTGTTTTGGCCAAAGATAAGCTTAAGTGAGTACAAGTTACAATTGCTCAAGGAGAGACTTCCTTAATGGAGGCCAAAAAGGAAGCTTTTAAAGAACCACCTCTTAGAGGAGTGGAGGAAAGTCTCTACAAGCAAAAGTCAAGCGTAGATTGGCTCTTTTTAGGGGATAAAAGCACAGCTTTTTTTTCACAAATCCTGTGGACAAAGACAAAATAGGCACAAGAGGACAAGCATTTAAGTTTATCTCTCTAAGTAGTATCCTTGAGGTAAAAAATTCCTTAACACCCAACATCAGCACTGATAATTGGCCATGCAAACTTGTAGCACTTTGCTGAATACCCATAAGGTCCAGGTGCTTTTCCTTTCTTTTGAGCCAAAAAAAAAAAAAAAAAAAGTTCCCCAATGATACCATCTGAGAGGTGGGTTAAGTTCAGCAATCTGTTCAGCACTAAGTCTCCAAGTAATGAGCTCTCTAAATCACCAAAAGATGCTGAAGGCTAACCACTTCTATTCAAGAGATTGGTAAAATAATTTAAAGCGGCTGCTCAGACTTCCAAAGAGCCCTGGCTTCACTTTCATCCTCTCTAACCAAGGAATGAATTGCCAACCTCTTTGAAGGATTTTCGCCCAATAGCTTGCTATAATACCATCCATAAAGTCATCTCCAAACTCCTTGCAGCAAGAATTAAAGATGTTCTCCATACTCTAGTTGGTGAGGATCAGTCAGCTTTCATTCGAGGTCGTCGCGTCGCTGATAACATTTTTGTTGCTCGAGAGCCCTTTTTTTTTTTCTCTGGAGAGCATCTCCATAAGGGTCTTCCTAGGTGTGCTCTAGAGGTAGACATGATGAAGCCTTTTGATAGTTCAAATTGTTGGTTTTTGGAGGAAGTAATTTGTGTTATGGGAAATTCCAACTCAATGTAAATTGTGTCCTTGTGGATTTTTTTTTTTTGGGAAGTTACAGGGCTTTATTTGAAGGTGATTCCATCTTCCCTTACCTCTTTATTTTGGCTATGAAGGTAATTTTGGGTCTCTTGCGCAAAATGGCTGCTTATCCCCCTTTCTTCTATTATTGTAGATGCAAGGAAGATTGGGTAACACAACTTAGCTTTGTTGATGACCTTTTGGTGTTTTATAAGGGTAGCTTTAATTTGTTGTCTTGGTAAGAGAAGTCCTTAGGAGATTCTGTCAACTTTCTGGTTTGGGTGCAAATTGTGATAAAAGCCACGTTTTCTGTTGCAACATCCACGCTGAAGAAAGGCTGATCATTTTGAACACTTTGGGCTTTTGAGAGGGCGATACTTAGAAATGCCCTTAGTGTCTTCTAAATTGAAGGCATCAGATTGTGAAGCCCTTTTGGATAGAATTCTAGAGCACATTACCTCTTGGACTTCAAAATTTCTCTTTTTCTTAGGGCAATTGCAGCTAATCAGATCTGTCTGTTTTGCTTTGCAAATTTGTTGAGCCCTCACTTTCATTCTACCTATCTGATCAAGAGTATGGAAGCCCCTATGTGCAATTTTTTTGTGGAGTGGGTGCCCAGTAATCTATACAGAGGCTAAGTAAAGTGGGAAATTATTTGTTCTCCTGTAAGGTACGGCCTTTTGGGAATCCCTATGGTAGAAATAGGGAACAAGCTGCACATTTGAAACGCATATGGCACTTATGTAAGAATCTGCAGCAAAGCATTTAGGTGGATTGGGTGCATTCCAACTCTTTTAGATGATGAAGTTTCTGGTGCATTAAGGCACTTACATCTTGCTCATGGAATTGGAGGAAATTCCTTAAATTAAGAAATCATTTTCACTCCAGCTTTCAATGGGAAGTTGGGGATGGACTGTCTATATCTATTTGGTCAAAATGGCTCCTAATGAGGCTCCTGGATTAGGGATGCCACCGGGACGGGTTTTGAAAAACCTGAACCCGACTCGGTATTCTATAGTGTTTCTGAAAAGGTTTTAGAAAACCCGGTTAAAACTTGACCCAATCTGCTTGTGCTAAAAAAATTATAAAAAGATATATTTAATAAAAATAGGCATTTTTGTTTATAAAATAAGATGCTTAAGAACATAAGCATGCGAAAGTGTCCATACATTATATCGCCATAAAATTTAGTTTTCAAATAAGTTACTATTATAAATCGTTGTTGTAAATCTAAAAATAAAACATAAAAACAACATCTATATAAGTATTATGCGGCTTAGGATTGTTTGTAAGAAAAAAGACAAAAAATATTATATTATTATTTATATTATATCAAAATTTAAATTATATTATTTTATTATTTATAAATATTACTTTATTAGTAACTTATATTTCGTGAAGTACTAATTTTGTATAATTTAGACATAATGATATAAGTTTTAGGGATCTGATTAAGAGCTCTTGTATATGTACATATTATTATTGTAAAACGGGTTTGGGTTTTCTATCGGATTTTTCCTAAATTCCAAAACCTAATCCATAATCTTATAAGGTTTGAGAATTAATTCCAAAACTAGTCCAAAAATCTAATAGGGTTTGACCTTATAAGGTTTTTAACAGTTTGGATGAGTTGGAAACTTTATAATGACCCACCCAGTAGTATCTTTATCCTGGATCTCACAACAAGTGCTAAAGAAATTGCCTCTTCAAGCATCCCACTTTATGTGCGCTCGTGCTTCATCACTGACGAAATTACTTTGAGTTTTCTTGTGGGCTTCTGGAGTCTTTCAAATTTGTCTGTATATCATACCATTTTCTTTGTGCTTTGAAAGGTTCCTTGGACTCATCACTCATTGGGCTCTTTACCATTAAAAATGCCTACAAGTGCTCTATAACCAGGTAGCAAGTTACCTTGTGTGGAGAAAGAAATCTATTCCCACACGTGCTTTTTTCCTATTGCTTGGGTAAAAAAACTTTACTCTTTGGATAAACTTATTGCTTAGGGTATCACATCATCAATTTCTTTGCTACCTCTGTATTGGTGGCCAAGTGACCCACCATCATCTCTTCTTTGATTGCACTTACACATGTCTTGTGTGTCAATATGTCATTATTGCTCTACAATGTCCTTCCACTTTCTCCACCTGGCAAGGTGCTACTAGTGTCCAAATTTCCTCTAGTCTCCTCTCCAAATTGGCGAGTTGTCACTTGGAGAGTGGCACTGGCTGCTTCAGTCTATTGTATTTGGCATGCTAGAAATGCAGTAAGATTGGGAAATCCTTCTCTTCGTCCACTTTCCTAGCTGGATAGATATTGGCTTTTTTGAGTCCTCAATGGTGTTACTAAGAGTGGCTTTTTACAGTCTCTCTCGCTCGCTCCCTTTTTATTTTATTTTATTTCTTTTTGTTGTTGCTGTGAGCTATGCTCTTTATAGGTTTTGTAACTGTGTTTTGCTTTTGTGGTTCTATATGTTTCCTTGCATTCAATTAAAGTAAAAAAAAGGAAAGGAAAGGGCCAACTGCCAACTTCATATTTATGGGTTTGTGGGCCATTGCAGTTGTGATGGAAAGTGCCTGAGGAAATTCCATGCAAACCAGGAAGATGCTGGGGAAGACACTATTTGCCAGACTCTTGGTTTGTCCAAGGCTCAACTTGAAGTGAGCTATCCTTGACATCTTTGAGGCAGTCCATTTTTTCTTTCTTTCTTTCATACTTTGTGGATTACCTGATCGGCTTTGTGTTTTGACAGGTGATTCCAAGCTTTGTTTGCAAAAACTGTATATATAAGCAGCATCAGTGCTTTGTTTGTGGGGAATTAGGTTCCTCTGATAAGTCCTCTGGAGCTGAGGTACTGTTCTAGTAGAGTATTGCACACCATACGGTACAAAAGGGACTGATTAAGTTTGCTGACCTATTTTTCTGGTTTTCTCATCAGACTACATCTCCCAGAAACCTAATGGTCTTGCTTATCACAATAGTAATATAATGGTTTTGGTTCTAAAAATTCTATTATGAACAATCCATCTTGAAGAGATAAAAGTCCCTGAGCCAACAGCATAAAACAAATGTAATTTGAATAATAGGTAGATGCAATGAAAAGTAACTTTTGCAGAAGCTGGTGCAAATTCATTACCTTTAGCTTGTGATGTTTTACTAGTTTCTTTTAACATGATATATTTGGCTTTTGGGAAAGCAGAGACATGTCATATATAATTTGAGAATATTTGATGCATTTTCTTTTTAATTTTAATCCTCTACTTGGTATTTGAGGACACTCTAGGATAGGTGCTTCAATGAGATGTTTTTTATTTTAATGCTCTACTTGGTATTTGAGGACACTCTAGGATAGGTGCTTTGATTTGATGCATTTTTCCTTATAAGTAAGGATTGATATCAGCTCATTATTTCAATCTTCTGTAACTGCTTCTCTGTTATTATGTAATCATCTGGTTTATCAATTGAAATTTTTGTTTCAGAGCCCTTCTCTCATCCTGCATTTTGATCCCACTCTGGCTAGGCAGTATATGCTGTTGACCTTGTCAAAGTCTTGTATGCTTGTACTAAAATGCTTATGTAGATCTGTATTGTAATAGCTGATATCATGTTTCCCTTTTAGGTCTTTCAATGTATTACGGCCACATGTGGGTACTTTTACCATCCACATTGTGTAGCAAAATGGTTCCATCCCAAAGATGAAGTTGCTCAGAAAGAACTCCAGGGAAACATTGCTGAGGGGGAAGCTTTCACATGTCCGATTCATAGTTGCCATGTATGCAATCAGAGAGAAAATAAGGACATCAAAGACTTGCAGTTTGCTGTATGTCGACGATGCCCTACCGCATACCACAGGAAATGTTTGCCAAAGTATGTGATTTTCGTTATCATCTTTTAATTCATTCATTTATTCTTTGTTTCACAAGTTGATGATTAATAACTTACATTTGTTTCAGAGAGATATCTTTTGAAGATACTGATGATATGCCTATAAGAGCATGGGAGAACTTACTACCAGATAATCGTATGTTAATATACTGCCTGTGAGTGATTTACTCGAATGGTTTAGTGCTCTTCTGGCTGCTTTGTTGTGATTTTTTGTCGATCACTGCTGGATAACACCTTGAGGGTCACTTGGTTTCTTTTAATGGCTAGAAAACATGAGATCGATGAAGAACTCGGGACTCCAGCTAGAGACCACATAATTTTTCCTCCTGTAGGAGAATCAAAGTCTGCTGCTGGAGGGAAGAGGAGGAGATCACCAGAACGTCCCTCAAGTAGAGAAGTGTCAAAGAAAAAACATCTGTCTCAAAGCGATTCCCTGGGAAGTAATGCTGTTAAAAAATCAACTGACAAGGCAAAGAAATCTGCTGTAGCTGTGAAAGAAAATGGAAAAGGTGAAAATGTAAGATCATCTTTTGGAAATGATAAGGTGAGGAAAGTTAGCCATGTAGATACATCGAAAAAATCTCAAAAGAATCCTCAAAAATCTGCATCATTTAAAGTTGAGAGCTCATCTAAGGTTAAGGAGCAGGGTTCTTCTTTGGGTAAAATGTTATTTGATTTAATGGAGGAAAGATCAGGGCAGGCAAAGCCTGGAAAAAGATTGGAGTCTGAATCTAAGGAGTCTCCTAAAATAGACACTGATATGGAGAATATGGAAAGTCTGTCTTTGCTTGATGCTGACTCAAAGAAGAGGTGATTCCATGCTTCTGCTTTAGAAATCTCCTACTTGCAATTTTTGTAATTGGTTTTTTATGAGGTACTGTGTCTTTCAACCACCAATATTTGAAATGACTACACTTATTCTTTGCATCTGTTCCCTTGATGAGCAGGGTCTTGCAGCTTATAAAAGATGCTGAATCTTCAGTAACTATGGGTGATGTGAAACGGAAACAAAATGTCCCATCGACTCACACACAGCAGTTGAGGTCATTTGTGGAAAAGACTATCACTTATGGGAAGGTGGAAGGTGCTGTTGAGGTACACACTTCTTTTGCATTTCAAGTGTTTGTTCTTCATTAAAATGGTATGTAATCTTTGCTGTGATTCATATCAGGCCATTAGATCAGCTGTTAAGAAGATTGAAGGAGGATCCAGTATTGAAGATGCACAAGCTGTTTGTGAACCAAAGGTTTTGGCTCAGCTATTTAAGTGGAAGGTTTTATTCTCATACTCTCTTTGTCTAGTAATTTTACTAATCATGATTGGATGACTGGAAATACAAATTAGGGCTTAATTTTCTTATGTCACATGAAAGTAGTGAAATATTTTCTTATGTCTCCTTTGTAAATCATGTTTGTTAACTCGTTTCATGTACTCATTTGGTTCACCATGAATTTTTGGTTTTGAAAGTTGCTTCAACTGTAAGCTTCCTACAAAAGAGATTCTTTTTTTTTTTTTTTCTTTTTCTTTTGGTTGCTTTCTCGCTCCCCTGTAAATATCAGACCCCGCACTGCTGCAATTTTCAGCTGGAGTGGTCAATATGTGGGGGGTTCACCCACCCCCCCCCCCCCCATTCACCCGATCCCCCAAGTTATAGTAGAGCTTTTATGGTCTGGATACTGTCTCCTTCAATTTTTGTGATTCAGGGACACCCGAACAGGTTTCCAGTCTAACATCTTGTTGAGACCTGTTGTTCTTCTGTTGTGCCTAGTGAACGTGTTATACTGATAGTTGTTATGGTTGATCCCTCTTTGAAGTTATGTTCCTTAGTTTAAATGGTGCTTATTATCTTTTCCTTTGATTTCAAAATTATGGAAGGCAATTCCCAGTAACTCGATTGATGTACTAGGGTTGAAATGTGTCTGAAGCTGCTTATTTCACCTGCTTGATATCTTTTTATTTCAAAGCAAAGTCTCGTGTAGCTCATGCTTTTCTTGCTGGATGTGTTCGATAAACTTATTGTGTTGTCTTGTGAATGAGAAAGTAATCTTATTGGCAATGGCCACAAGCCTTGGCTAGTTTCTTTGGATAGCAGGTTTTTAGTGTATTTCTATATTGATTTTACTTCTCATACTGAAGAATGCAATGTCGAATTGATTTTCAAGTCATACAAAAATTGTACATATTAAGACTTGTGAGGATGCTTTGCCTTGATATAATATTCATAATGAAAATCCTCTCTTATTACTAAGAAAAAGTTGAGGATACACAAGACTCTAATAATGGAGATTGGGATGGCCTAATTGCCTTGATATATTATTCATAATGAAATTCATCTTTGGGTTGTTTACGCAGTTAACAAGGACAATTTAGACTTATATAAAGAGGGTTTGAGTCTTTTCATTCTCCTAAAAGTTAGTAGAGGCTATTTTTCTTCTTAGTACTATTAATCATCCTTTCTGAAAATAGGTCATGAGATTCACAATAATATGGTGAGAAAATTATTCGACAATGAATATCTCGTCAACTTGATCACAGATAATAAATTCCATTTTAATTTAGGTACAAATAATAAAAAAGTGGGTGCAACTTTAATCTTAGAATGCACACTGACCCTTATCATTTAGCTGAAGCAAGTTTTCATTCGCAATCCACACACTCGTATTCTTATCACATTGCTCGTATTTTTCAAAGCACTTTAGGGAGTTAGCCATAAGATTCGTCCTCCACTATTGACAATCCACACATTTTCATCTAGGGATGTGGAAGAGGATGCATGATTACCTTTATGGGCATTTGTTGCTTTGTTCTGTTTTTCAGATGTTTGATTTGATAACTCTGGAGAAGTGTGACTTGCTCATTTGTCAAATTGACAGTTAAATTTTTGTACAGTTTGATTGTTGTTTTACTTGTAAATCAATACACCTAACATCTCAACCAACTTGAGGGAAAAAAAAAAAAAAAAGAAGATGGTTGAAGGTCTCTCAACATTTGATTTTGCCCTCTGTATTGTGGTTACATCTTTGGAGTCAAGGGAATCAAACTTTAACTTTGGTTTTCGCAAAGGGTTTGAGTTGTTTCCATTATGGTAGAAGATGGTGTAGTGCTAAGCTTAAGCTGGAGGTCAACATAAGTTTTTAGAGCTCGTACTTTATTGAGCATATAATTTTGAGCTTAAGCTCTGCTTGACGTAACAAGCCCGATATTGATACTTAATAAGCTTAAGCTCAAGCTTGACTCGATTATGCTCCTTAAAGCTTAGATTGTTAAAATATTTTCTTTTTTCTTATTAAAATAATATCAACATTTAAACTCCATTTGAATTGGATTAACATTTAAAATTTATTTGAGCTTTAATTGGGCTAGCGAGCTAGTCAAGCCAATAATAATGATCACTTGACTTGACTAGCTACTCGCATGAGCTTAACTCAACTTTATTGAATAAACTCAAGTAAATTGAGCTGAATTTGAAATTTGGTAGCCCGGTTTGGTTCATTTAAACTCTTTAGAGGGGAAGGGAGAATTTAGTGCAACACGAAATTATCCCATCCTCCTAAAAGAAAACAAGTTAATGATGCAGTAGTTTTGTATAAATGATATATTGAATTTTGATGTCTTTTGTTTCTTTTAATTTCTTAATTTAAATTTGCAAGAAATGTTTTCATATAATGAGAAACTAATGATTTAACCTATTGTAACAAAATAGAAATGATTTAACCCTTTGTTATATAATTATTTTATATTTTTTAGGCACCCGATTGAGGTTGTGTTACCTTTAGTGATTCTTCTGTTATTGCATTTACGTATTATGTTTCATCATCTGTTGAGAAATTTATTTTAATTGTTTATTTTCTCTAGGAAAAACTTAAGGTCTATCTTGCTCCATTTCTGTATGGAATGCGGTATACATCCTTTGGTCGCCATTTTACAAAAGTAGAGAAACTTCAAGAGGTATTCCTTCTAGTTTCACAAGTATGTTATTTCAGTTACTAGATGAGGCAGATGATTCTTGTGGCATCCATTGATGAGCCTTTTTATATGCCCCATGAAAGCTTAGTTTAGAAATTGCACTTGATTTTTTAAAGTTAATTTGATGAAATGCATGTTCATCATGGAAGCAGATTGCTCTTTGTAGTTAATAATTATCCTGTGTTTGCTTTTTTGATTGAGTGGGAGGAAATGCATTTTTAATTGTTTGGATGGTTAAAATTACAACTGAAAGAGAAACCAGGCTTCTAGGTTAATTTTTGTCTTATAATTTGCCCATACATTGTGCTTTGCAGTGTTGTCCTGTAGTTTTCTTAGATTTGCTTGGTAAATGCTTCCTTGGCTCATAATTTATGCCAATGCATGATTCAAGAGAAAACAAGTAAAAATACCCCTGTTTTGAAAACTATTTTGTAAAAAATGGTTTCAAATTCTGTAAGAGTATTTTGCCAAATACCATTGCAAACTTGTAGATTAAAGATGCAATTTTAATATTGGCATATTTTTAAATTGAAAATGTGGGTTCAACCTGTGATTTTTTGGATGTTCTATTTTCCTATGGGAATCACAGGATGAACTTGCATTTTTGATTGGAAAATATGCCAAAATTAAAACTCATTTTCTACCTGCCATTCTGTTATGGTATTTCCCAAAATGCTTATACCAGAACCATTTTTTAAAAACTATTTAAAAAAATTGCATTATTTTCACCTCTCATTCCATGATCCAACGTGTAAAGTATTTTGAAAATGTTCACTCTTCAAGGGGAGTTCTAGGTTAGCTGTGGTGCCTTGTGAGACTGAATTGAGGATTATGCTTTAATATGTGTCTGAAATGCCATATTCTATGACTTATTCTTTAATCAATTTTCTTACATGGTATAGCTTCATATTTAGAGATTTGTATATTATGGTATTAGGTTCTTGGGACTAAATCGTGAAGGTTAATGCCACTTCCATCTTATCTAAAAGCTTGACCTTGTAGATTTGGTGTAGGCTTTATATTTATGCCTTGACGTTCCCCTCACTAGGCTGGAACTTTTACTACAGTCCATCAATTAGACGACTCAATTCGATAGGAGATGAATGATGTCACTATGGTCTGAATGTGGGATGCTCCTCTCTGGTAACATGTTAAGAATGGTACCACAATCATCTTAGTTAAAGATTTAAGCTTGTAGATTTGATGTGGGTTTAATATTTGGTACTTGATAGAAGTGAATGGTAACATGATCCAGCACCAATTATGATGAAAATTGAATGCAGTGAAGCAATTGAATTAGGATGGCAGAAAAAAGAAGTACTTGAATTAGTGTTTCAATGTGAAAGAAAAGGGATAAAGCAGTACCTGAGCACTTTGCTCGGCAGCAACTAAATTCTGATGAAATGTCAAACTACTGAACTCCTCCCCTCCACTGACTTGATTCCCTATGTATATCAAAACTTCCCCATAATGCCAGCTGGCATTAACTAACTGAAATAATCACACACGTATTGCATATACACTTCACAAACAACATACGCACTATACACAGCACACTGCGACATTGGCCACCACAACACACAATATATTACACATACAACACTACCATGCCTCACATATACAACACCACCCTACACAAAAACACTCCACGCAAACAACATACTCATGGCAGGATCACATCAAATGTCATCTATATGAATTAGGTTTTAGGTTTTGCTACATAGGATATGTTTCTTTCTCAACACTACCCTTTTTAGCTATCTTTGTTAGAGGTATCCATGAATAGTCATATAAGTTGATGCCGTTAGGGTTAACCTTTGTGGGCAGCTTATGTCATTACCTATTTTACAATCCTTTGAAAAGTGATGGCAATTATAGGAAATAAGGGTAAAAAACCCATAATCTTGGCAGTTGATGTGAAAGTTTGCTAGACTCAAGCTGCTGATTTTATCTATTTGATTACATTTTTGTGCAAATAATGTCTCACCAGTTCATGCTTTTCATGCTGGATGTGTTAGATATATTTAGTTGGAAATAAAACAAAGGATTTATCAGAATAATGATGGAGGATGCAGTGAGGTCTTTGACAGGGAATGTAATACAATGTTAATAAATATGGTTGAGGTTGGTGCTTTCAGGTTGGCAGTGGAATCAACCTATTGTTCCTTGCCAGTACTGCCCTCTACATTGAAAATTATTTCACCATTTCCCTTCTCATAGGTGGCCTTTGGGAAAGCTTTTGGAACTTTGGATCTTCTTCTTTTATAATATTTTTATTTTTTTTATTTTGTTATGATTATATTAGTACTACCTTCTGCCTTATCAGAACATTAAAGCATTTTTCTTTTATTTTATTGTTCAATAATATAAGTGCTTCCTTTAATTTGGGAAAACACTGACATTTTTAATTTGCAGATTGTTGACAAGCTCCATTGGTATATAAAAGATGGTGATATGGTAAGAAGTCGTATCACGTACTATATCTGCTATCATCTTTAATAACCTTGTACTGTAATTTGAATCTGGCTTCTCCATTAACATCCATTTTTTTTCTTCTGTTGTATATCTTCTTCATAAATATTTGCATGACTAGATATCTTTGCAGCCATCTACACAAAAGCTCCTGGCCAATGATGAACTTGCATGACTCAAAACTCAAGCAGACTAACCCTGACCTTTTTCAATTAGGTGATTTTGATTTTTAAAAATGAAAATAATAACCGGTGCCTATGTAGCACTTGTCAAGGCGAAAAAATGAGACTTTTTACTTTGACATTCACTTGCATATTTGTTGAGTGTGTAAATTAAATTCAATATCAGGAAAATGAGAGAAATTGCTTCTTTAGGTCTTTAAGAAGTGCCGTGAGGGTGCTCACTAATGGGATCCTTAAAAAAATGATTATACTTAGAATTTATAGGTAATGAGGTGGATTATGCTTTAATATTCAATGTTGATGTTAGGAATATCATTATAATAGGAAAATAGATTTATCTTTGTTACTTTTAGTGACATGTGCATTTTAAGAGATATTTGTAGATTTATAGCTACTTTTATTTAGGGAAAATAAGGATTGAGAAGCTTGTATAATAAGTGGTTCCCAAAAATTAATAGGAAACAAGAAGGTTATTTTCGTTCATTCTAAATTAGTTTTAGGCGTAGCCATTAGTTTACGAGATAGGAGCATTTTCTCTTCACAAGCTTTGAAACCCTAATTTTTTCATAGGTTCTAGTAAGAAGAGTCACACCATTAACAAGGGTAAATTGGTCATAATTGATGATATGCCAACTTGTGACTAGATCCTTGAGTCAGACCCTGAAGAATTGATTGGTAATTGGTGCTATCTGTGACTAACATGTTAAGTGAAATAATCTTTGAATGTTCCTTCTGGATTTGACTTTGTGCATAGTTTAAAACTTTCATCTGTCTTGATTACTGCATAAGCTTCCACTTTTGGATTCTATGGACTCTGCATTCAAGGCTTAAGACATGATGACTAAAAGTTTTCCATGACAGATTGTTGATTTCTGCTGTGGTGCTAATGATTTTAGCTGTCTAATGGCAAAGAAACTTAAGGAGACTGGAAAGAAGTGCTCATTTAAGAATTATGACTGCCTTCAAGCGAAGGTATATCACCTAATTTCTTTCTATTTGGATCTAAACTGCATTCAAGGATTATGACTGCTTTCAAGCGAAGTATATCATCTAATATTTCTAGTTATTTTTAGCTGAACTGCATTTCTGGATTTTCTTTTGCTGTCTTCATATATATATGTATATATATTGGGTAAGCAATTTGCTCTCAAATTCTTCCCCGAATAATGACTGTAATTGGAATGAATGGACCAATTGTTAGGGCCTTCTCATGGGAGATTCAAGTTGGCAATTATGTAGCCATGCAATGTGTTACGGGATTGATAAAAAAAAATACTAATTTTTTGACTCATTCAGTGTGAAACCAATGATCTCTTTTGAGGTTTCCAATGATAAAAAATGCTAGTTTTTTAATTGTTATTTTTCTAACTGCTGCTCCTACTTTCTCTCTTATTGGAAACTACCCCTTCAACCGCTAGAGTAATATCTGGCATCTAATTTATAAATACAAGAAAATAACAAATAAAAATATATAAATGACAGCACTAACTACGTACACAACAACTCACGCAACTGGACACACATACAAACACTACACCTACTGCACACACCCCACCGCACTTGCACTGCATGAAGCAAGCGTGACCTGCATGAACATGTACAGGTTGTGCACACAACTTATACAGTATGAACTACAACGGACACACCCTTTGCAACAATACCCTCACCCTTCACATGCGATGGATGGGCAATGTTGAGGTAACATGTGAGCATCTTCTCAAGATGCATCAGGCTGTGAATATCAACTCTAGAGGAAAGTGTGATTAGTCTGTCCTTGTGTATAACCCAAATGAGTCATGGTATTTGCAGTATGTCTAAACCAAGCTTTACGTGACTTGTTTAGCCCATGCATAGATTTATTCAGTTCACATACACTTTCCTCATCATCGTCTGAAGAGAAACAGGAGGCAATCTCATGTAGATTTCTCTTCAACTTATCATTCAAACAACCACCATTTACAGCCATCTAGCGAAGGGGGGTGATCGAGATTTGCAACTAATGGAGAGAGTACTAGAACTATGCTAAGTTGTGCAAATAGAGCGAAAGTCTCTTTGTTAATCAATTCCATAAGTCTTGAGTCTATCTTTCAGCCACCAATCTTGCTTTATTCCTCTCTACACTATCTTATATTTCACATTGAACACCTATTTCTTTCCACAACTTTCTTTCCTCTAGGTAAATCAAATGTGTCCCAAAGTATTATTCTCACATAGCACTTTTATTTCTTCCATTATGGCTTCCTTCCATCTAAGAATACTAGCATCGTGAATTTTTCTTGTTAGTTTCTCCATGTCCCATTTGAGTTGTAAAAATCTCTATAACAAGGGGATAATGTCTAATAATTACATGGTTGCCAATGGGATATTGGGTGCACTTATAAAGTGCTATAAGCAACTTGTGACCGATCTTCTTCATCATGCTTGCTTTTGATTTTCTTACACTTCCTTTCCAATTGTCTCCTCATTTTGTTCAAAGATACCTCATAGGGTTGAATGATTGGCCTTGATGAGGAGCTTTTGACCTCCTTATACACCTTGCAATTAGGAGTAGGTTTAACAATCATTGGTAGTGTGTTTCTGACATAGGTTTGAGTTTATGGACTCAAAGTAGGACTTCAATGATGCAATATAAGACTAGAATGATTTAATTGGGATAGGAATCGAGGCTTAGGAATCAATTGAGTTTAAGGATCCAAAGTAGGACTTCATTGATTTAGTATAGAACTAGATTAACATGAGTTGGATCGGGATCAAATATCAAGACTTAGTCAAGATTGTGCATGGAGCATGTTTGGATTTCTTAGAATATTGGTCTAGATTTGGATATGTTGGAACAAAAAGTACCCTCTCCACTCAATTTATGCCCTTGGAGAGGAAACCTATTTAAGGACTAATCTTTGTAAAATACATCATCTATACTGACATACCATATATTTGTGGGTAGATAAAAGCATTTGTATGCCTCTTTACTTGAAGGGTAGCTAAGAAATATACATTCATAGCTTTAGTGTCAAGTTTATTGTGAGTGAATTGATTATTTTGAATAAAAGCAACAAATCCAAGAACTTTATAAGGATAGGGGCATGTGGAAAATTCTCTAATAAAACACTTAGGGGAGTTCTAAACTCAAGTGGTTTAGAGGGCATTCGATTTATTAGATACATTGCTATCACAACGGTATTCTCCTAGTAAGAATGTGGTAGTGAGCTTGCTATCATCATAGCTCGTACTATTTCTAATAAATGCTTATTTTTTATCTTAGCTACTCCATTTTGTTGAAGAATATATGATCAAGAACTCTAGTCGTTATGCCATTTTCTACCAAATAAAAGGTGGATTTAAGTGAAAAATGTTCTTGCCCATGTGAATCAAGGTTTGAAACATATTGCGATAAACTTATGAAATTGATAAAAGGCTATAAATGCCTTATTCGTATTTCAACATTAGACACAACTAACTCTTGTGTGATCATTTGTGAAAGTTATAAACTAATGATGACTAGACGGATTTTAGATCCTAATTAGATACCATATATTGCCGTTTATAAGATGAAAGGGTTTATATGGGTGATGAGAGTGTGTATTCTAAGAGGAATGATAATGCTTTGTCTTGATACAATGTTCACAATGAAAAATTTCTACCTTGTTATTTGTGGAAAGTTGAGGATACAAAAGACTCAAATAATGTAAATTAGGATGGTCTAAATACTTATGCGATAGCATTACATCAAACTTAGACATAGTTGACAGGGACAATTTAGATGTACAAAGAGGATTGGAGTGTTTTTGAAATCTTGAAAGGTAGTAAAGGCAATTT
Organism: Lumnitzera littorea; assembly: GCA_024138015.1. Lineage (NCBI taxonomy): Eukaryota > Viridiplantae > Streptophyta > Magnoliopsida > Myrtales > Combretaceae > Lumnitzera > Lumnitzera littorea. The sequence continues at coordinate 121,226,498 of JAMXBB010000001.1, read as the reverse complement.
TTCTTGTTTGTACTATTGATGTCCTCCCTGAAGATAGGCCTAGAAATTCCCAATAAGGAGGAGAGAAGATTATTGACAATGCACATTCGTTGTCAACTTGCTCACCGACAATAAATCATTCTTTAATTCAGGTACAAATAAATCAGAGTGCATGTTAATCTTGAGATCTATACTAGCACTTATCCTTTGGTAGAGGTCAAGTTTCTATTGGCAATCTAAATCCTCATACTCTTATTACATTGCTTGTATGTCTCAAAGTACTCTAAAGAGTTACCCAAATGATTTGATGCTTTAGTATTGACCATCTGTATATTTTCTTTTGGGAACATGGAAGATGATGTATGATTACCTTTATGGGTTGTAGAGAATGATGCTCTCCCAGCACTTGTTTCTACAATGTTGTAATTACACCTTTTTAGAGTCATGGGAACAAAACTTAAGGTTTTTTTTTTTTTTTTTTTATCCTCTCTTTCCCCTCCCCCTATCTATTATGTCAGTGTAGGGGCTGCACCTGCTCCTTTGTATCAGCTTATTTGCTGATGATACTAAGCTTCATTGCAGGACAGCATTGCCTTAAAAGGGCATATTTTCTTAACTTTTAATTTGTTGACAATGGGGTAATTTGGAGAAGAAATTACAGACATTTTGTATATGTGTACATCTTTGTTTGATGAAAAAAATATATAAGTATATACAATCAACTGTAATGCATGAGTTGGTAGGGCAAGCAAGTTAGTACCTGTGAGGCATTGTTGGTTTCATTTTCCATTGGTAAGTACGAACATGGGACAACATTATTTTTGTCGGACAGCTTCTACTGCCAAAAAAACGCTATCAAATGTCATGTGCTTAAATCCATTGTCCTATCTCTTGCCTTTCCCTTACGCTTTGTCTAATTATATGCTCATAAATCTTTTCTGTGGATACTCTGTCCTTTGTCCTAAATTTAGGAGACCTAATTGTTTTTGTATGCCTGGACTGTTTATAATATTATTTCTCATCCATGTATTGCAGAATGACTTTCATTTTGAGAGAAGAGATTGGATGACTGTCAAAAGAAATGAGTTGCCTAAGGGGTCAAAACTGGTAGAACTAATTGTCCCGTATATCTTTATAAAACTTGCTATCTTTATAAATCTTGCCCTGGCAATTGCCAAGTTTTGACATTTTTGCTTTTTGTATTCTCTTGACTAGATTATGGGGCTAAATCCTCCTTTTGGAGTAAAAGCAGCTTTGGCCAACAAGTTCATAAATAAAGCACTTGAATTTAAACCAAAACTAGTTATTCTGATTGTCCCCCCAGAAACAGAAAGGTAAATGCCTTGTCTTCTTTCCTTATCCTTCCCTCTTGAAATATATGTGCACGCATGTGTATTTAGTTTTCTGCTATTCTGCAGGTTAGACACAAAGAAAGATCCTTACGATCTGGTGTGGGAGGATGATCACTTCTTATCAGGAAAGGTGCTTCATTCTTTTATTTTATTTATTTATTTATTATTTTTTTGGTTTTTAGGGGTTGGTGGAGCTTGAATTGATAACAAACTATTTGCCAGAATTGATTTGGACTAATGGCTGTATTTTTCTTTCAGTCATTTTATCTGCCTGGGTCAATTGATGCAAATGACAAACAAATGGAGGATTGGAATGTGACACCACCATTACTCTATCTGTGGAGCCATAAAGATTTTACTGCAGAACACAGTTCAATTGCTGAAAAGCAGGGTCACCTATGCAAGCAAGAAGAGTCTATGCATCTTGATAAGCCTGTTACTAATCACAACGGTGGGGATGCTCCTTCCTCCCCAGCTGATGATATTTTGGCACGAAGGGAGAGGGCTGATATAAAAGATAATCCTGCTGTGACAGAAGGCAGCTTCTCTCGAAATAACAGTGGGAAAGGAAGCCAGGAAGGTCTTGGTTATTTGGGAAAGCAGCCTAATGGGACTTCTAGGAACGGAGATTGTGGGAAAGAAAAGCATGTGAATGGCAAGGCATCAACTGCAGAAAATTCACGTGAAGATAGGCCTCCTAGTGATGAAATGGTCAGGGAAACTCCTGTTAACCGTTCTCTAAGTTTTACTGATAAAAAGTCATCTTCCACCAGCTGCTCGTTGAGGTCTCATGAAATGCCACTAGATGTAGGTTCTGGAAACGTGGATAACCAGCATAACGATCCAAGTGTCTCTGGCTCACGCACAGAATTTGATACTATTTATGGTGAAATTACTCGCGATGAGATTGGCAGGAGGTATAGCTTAAACAATGGCAACTACTATTCACGCCAAAGATATGCAGATGGTGGCAATACTGGCTCTTATTACGGGCATAGGGACTTGGAGAGACTGGATAGACATTATCCAGGACGAGTGAGAGAGAACCTCAACAATCCTGGATATGATGGAAGAGATAATTACTTGAGGGATTATGACAGACGAGGAGAGCTCCACTTGTATGGGCAGCCTGGTTCTGCTTTATCTCAAAGAAGTTATCTATCAGCTCGTGATCCTGGATTCGACCACATAGGGTTGGCCTCTTCCACTTATGTGCACCGTGGTCCAGCTCCAGTATCATCTTACAGCATTAACTCGTCAACACTGCAACGGTATCCTTCCTTGTTAGATGAAATGAATCCGCCAAGAGTACTGGCTTCTGAGGCACTCATATATGGCAGAAATCGCAGCTTTTCCGATGCTGGGGTGCCTCAACCTGCACATTATGGTGACCCCCTGGGTTTTAGGGCTTCTCAACCTGGTTCCCAGGATATGTCTGTGGGCTTTGCTCCTGGCCCTATGCATCTTTACACTCGTCGGAACCCGTCAGGTGGCTGGCTCAATGAGTAGATTTCTGCTATTTTCCTTGTTAAAATTGTGCTGCACTTTTTAGAATATGAGCTTCTCAAATGCTTCTCTTCCTTGAGCTAACCTTGTGTTCATAATGAACTCGGCTGTCAACAAGTTCGTTGGGGGATGGCCAATGCAGCTATGTTATCAGAGGCCATGTTTGTTCATAATAATGGCGTCTATCAAAATGCAGCTGGGTTACGTCGCATTGACTCTGAAGCTCCGTTTGGGCCCCTTTTTCTCCCCCCTCTACCCAAAATACGAAGAATCCAAATTCTCATTGCTGTAAACGAGTTGAGTCCATATAAAACGGTACTGAATTATTCAAAATTTTTTTGCTCGAGCTCGATTCAAAGGGGTATGAGTTCGACTCCATTCAAAGTCAGTTTAAATTCTATCCGTCTAAAATAATATTTTTCTTTGTAAAATTTAATAATATTAATATTTAAGTTTAGTTCCAGGTTAACTATTATACCTCTATTAGGATTGCAAGCAGGTTGGGTCAATTATTATGAAGATTGAGCTTGACTCTAGCTACTTCGACGGTTCCAGCTCGAGTTTGGCTTGGATGTTTTCAAAATCCAACTCGAGCAAATATTTATTTGAATTGGTGTAGCTTGCAAGTAGTTTGGAATCCTAATAACAACGTCAAAAAGTGCAGTGTTAGATTCTCTTAAGTAATTGAGAGCTATGATTCTTATTCTGAATTCACATCATGTTCTCGTGGAGAAGCAAATATCGGATTCTCGAAAAACCCATTCCATCGAACATCGAGTTCTAAGATCTTCTGTAGTATTGGTGGATGGAGATATCATCTACCCTATCAAACGATATGATGATCAGAGTGTGTTCTTGAACCTGGTAACAACTGTAAATTTAATATCAACAAATTATTGGCCGCTAGTCTGGTAGATTTGTTGTAAAGAGTTTGTAGTTTACTAGTATAGCCGTATGGCGCTTTTGACTTTAAAATTTACAATGAGGTTGGATGTTTAATATCAATAAATTATTGGCCGCTAGTCTGGTAACTAGTATCGTGGTTCTCAACTTCCAAATCTTACAATGAGGTTGGATGATTGGTCAAGTTTTATTGTTAAATTTATAAGAAAATGTTATCAGGGTGAGCTGTAAAATGATTTCCCTTTTCTATATAACTAGTAGTTAATGCATCTGAGATGGGCACGTTTCAACTTAAAAGGGTAAGTACCCGAGTAATCCTGTTTAGTTTCTTATTTCGATGCACTTTCACTAAAATTGAGGTTAAAGATAATGGGAGCCTTGTGGATAGAGGGTTATTTTATTCCGGTAAGCGTTGCTAAATATAGTCTCACATTATTTAACAGATTGTCTCGTACAAAGAAAAAGTTAAAATAAAACTAAGATCACTAAAGATAATAAAGTAGGACTTTCCACTTTAATATTCTTGATTAATTTTCCATAAGATGGATAGTCGATATTAAAGAAGGTAAAAAATTTTTTAATCCTGTACACGTATATTGAGGATATCCTTTGTTCGAAACCTTTTTCCAAATATTTTGCGGAAATTTTCGAACTTCTTGAATAATTCTCCGCACTCTTTTCTATTTTAATTTTCACCCTAATTGCCTAGCTGCTAAACTAATGAAATAGACGTCATTTGAGTCGTAATTGGGAATTGATCTATTGTCCCATATTTTTTCTCTGTAATTTTGTTGTCATTTGGATTTTATGCATTGTGATTCAGCAAAGAGCTCGTTATAGAATGCATATACGAATTTAAATTAAGAGTTATAATGTAATTTAAGCTCCTATTAGCTGATTTCTCGGGAATGGATATGTTTGGAGAATAACATTTCTCGAATCCATTTAATATTTTTGATAATCGAAACTGACGGCAATCTCGAAATACTGGTTACTAGTGGTTTTCGTTGGCAAATGATGTTGGGTAACAGTAATAGCAAAAAAGAGCAGATGGTGGTGGCTAACCATAGAAAGAAAAAAATCTTAAAAAATGATATCTAATTTTAAAACAAAAAAATTATTTTCATTATTTCTTACCATTTTTTTCCGTTGTTCTTATTCATCACCTTTCCTAAACAACTCCTGTTGTCTTCTTCCACTTGAAAATATTTCTAACTCTGAATTTACTCCAATTGACATTAACCATTGTTGGGGAATTGGGAAAGTTTCTACCTGTATAAAAAATGACAGATGAAACGGTTGCACAAAATTAAACCAGAAATTTAATGTTGACACCAACAAAATTTATGAGCACCCTGTGCTATTTATAATGGTAGGTGAAAAAATGATAAGACATAGGTAACACATTTGCATCCCTTAAGAAAAAATATTAACACCTTAAAGTAACATACTTCAATGTGGTGTCCAATTAGTTAAGTCAATATCATAATTTACATCTCAATTTTACTACATTTTGTAATTATATACCTCAAAATTTTGATTTGTTTAATTATATATCTTAGTTAACTCTAATTTACACTGTTAATTCAATCAATATGATAAGTCAATAGGGTGGTTGCCTATAGTCTTAGAGGAGATGGGATGGTTGTGTAACCTTAATAAGTAACTGTATTCTTTGCAAAATAATAGATCGTAACCTACTTAAAAAATTTAGTTCGTAAGACCAATTAACAATTGTGAGCGGTCATCCTATTGGTTGATTAGATTAATAGTGTAAATTGAAATTAATTGAGGGATAGAGGGTGACAACAAAATATTTAGTGTATGATTAGATTAATTGAAATTTCAGGTACATAATTACAAAAAGTGATAAAATCGAGATGGCTTGATATTATCCTTAATTAGTTCTCTTGTATGGTAATGTAACTTTTTTTTTATGTGGATATATCTAGCAATTGAATTAAATGTTAAATTAACTTTAAAAATAATTATAATTGTATGTTGATATGAAGGATTAACTTTTCTTTGCTAACTATTTTTGGAAATAGATCTCTAATGTTACTTTATGTAACATTATGATTCAATAGTTGAAATCATTTTAATTTTCGAAATATCTTATAGCATCATCATGAAGTGATTATTTTTTTTATATGTTTTCAATTATTAATTATACGTGATAATATTTTATAAGAATAATTTTAAAAAACTTAAAAGAACTTAATTTTAGATGACCCAAAACAACTATTTTACAAACCCCTTACAATCATTGAAGGGGAGAGAATCCATCTTAATCTATTCTATTGAAATCAATACATATTTTCATGAGTTACATTTAAGAGTCCATTCCATTTGGAGCGGGGAAATTTATGAATGGCATTCTTGAAAAGGGTTTCAAGAAATTTTGTTTTTTAATTTACCCAAAAAATCATCATAGAATCCAAAGAGATCAAGGACTTATTTCTTATATAAGTATGTACCAACTCTCTGCTTTCCACCATTCCAAAACGCCCAAGTCATGGCTCATCAATCCATCCCTTTTGAACAAGATATGAAGAATGTCATTAGAGTCTGGAGCTCAGCAATAATATGTCTTTGCTATTGCTACTTCATTACAAGAAAAATCCCAAACACCATCCTAAGATTCTTGTCCCTCCTACCCATTGTCTACCTCTTCAATATACTTCCCACGCAAATCTCCAACTTCCACATAGGAGCCCCCACCACTTTCTTCTTTGTTTGGCTTGCCAACTTTAAACTCCTCCTTTTCACTTTCAAGCAAGGCCCTTTATCTCAAACTTCCAATCTCTTCCATTTCCTAGCCCTTGCTTCCTTGCCCATCAAAATCAAACATGACCCAATTCAAAAGCCACCAAATCCCCAAAACCCATTTAATAAAATAACGGAAGAAACACACCCATCTTCTCAAAACCCAAACTTTAACCCAAAAGATCAAAACTTTAGTCCCAAACCTTCGCTTTTATTAGCAATTAAAGCGACCCTTGTTGCATTAATCATAAATTCATACAAATATAAGCCCTACATGCATCCATATTTCCTCATAATCCTATATTCACTCCATTTATACGTTGGTTTAGAGATTATTCTGGCTATAGCAGTATTGCCAGTGAAAGCCATCTTTGGGTTTGAATTAGAACCACAGTTTAACGAACCGTACCGCACTACTTCACTTCAGGACTTCTGGGGATGCAGATGGAATCTAATGGTAACAAGCATTCTACGTCCAACAGTATACAATCCTACACGTGGGATATGTGAACCAGTGCTAGGTCATGCGTGGGCTAAGGCACTTGGGATTGTGGCAACATTCACAGTGTCAGGTTTGATGCATGAGCTTCTTTACTATTATGGGACAGGGGTGAATCCTACTTGGGAGGTTACGTGGTTCTTTGTGTTGAATGGTATTTGCGTGAACATTGAGGTGGCGGTGAAGAGGGTGGTGGGTGGCAAGTGGCGGCTGAATGGGGTGGTTTCTGGGATGCTGTCGTTGGTGTTCCTGACGGTGACTGCTTATTGGTGGTTCTATCCTCAGGTGCTAAGGAATGGAATGGATGAGTGGGCTATAGGGGAGTATTTCATGGTTGGTGATTTTATCAAACAGAAAATTCCTACGCTCTTTTCGGTGGAAAAGCATTAGATCATCGTGGGGTTTCCATGTTCTTCAATCTATGGCCATTATTTCTAAGCATTGTTTTGGCGGTTCTTGTTCATCACTTTTCCTAAACAACTCCTGTTGTCTCCTTCCACTTAAAAAATATTTCTAATTCCAAGTGTACTCTATTTGACATTAACCATTGTTGGGGAATTTGGAAAGTTTTTACCTGTTTCCAAAATGACAGATGAAACGGTTGCACAAAATTAAACCAGAAATTTAATTTTGACACCAACAAAATTTATGAGCATCCTGAATGAGTAAGTAGTGATATTTATAATGGTGGATGAAAAAATGATAAGTCACAGGCAACACATTTGCATCCCTTAAGAAAAAATATTAACACCTTAAAATAATATATTTTAATTTGATACCTAGTTATTTGATCAATGTTACAGTTTATACTTTAACTTTATCAATTTTTGTAATTATACACATGAAATTTTGATTTATCTAATTACATATTCAAATGAAGATTAAGTTGTTACCTTTCTATATCTCTATTATTTCTAAGTTACGTTGTCAATCTAGTTAGTACGATTAACTAATAAGGTAGTTACTTACAGCCTTATGGTTTTTTAGGAGAGGGGAGTGCTGGGGTTGTGTTACCTCAACAGGTTTCTATCGACTACTCCCTGCAAAATAATGAGTTGTAACCGACTTAAAAAATTTGGGTCATAAGACCCACTAGCAGCTATAGGCGGCCATCCTGTTGATTAATCATACTAATTGGATTAATAATGTGAATTAAAGTTAATTGAGATGTATATAGTAATAATAGAATCTTCAATTGAGTGTATAATTAGATAAATCGAAACTTTAAGATTACAATTACAAAAAGTGATAAAATTGAAGTGCAATTGTGATATTTCCCTAGTTAGTTGCCTTGTATGATATATGTAATTATTTTTTTAATTAGGTATATCTAGCAATCAAATTAACTATTAAATTAACTTTAAGAATAATCATAATTATATGTTGATACGAAAGATTAACTTTTCTTTTGCTAACTATTTTTTGGAATTAATCTGTAATGTCATTTACTTAATGTTATAAATTAATGATTGAAATTGTCTCACTTTTTAAAAATTTCTTATAACATCATCTTGATGTTACTATCCTCTTTTTACATGTTTTGAACTTTTAATTATGTATGAAAACATTTTAAGAGAGTAACTAACCATAGAGAATATAATTTTAGATGATTTAAATCTACTACTATAATAGAATACTCAAATCCACTACTATAATAGGGAAATTGACTTTAATCTATTTTATGAAAACCAATAACTATTTTGATGAGTTCCATTTAAGAGTCCATCCCTTGGGGAGAAAGGAAATTTATGAATGGCATCCTTGAAAGCTTTTAGAAATACCTTTTTAATTTACCGAAAAAGTCATCATGAAATACAAGAGACCAAGGACTTATATAAATATGAACCAACTCTCTGCTTACCGCTATTCCGAATTCCAAAACTTCAAATCATGGCTCATCAATCCATCCATTTTGAACAAGATACGAAGAATGTCATCAGAATATGGAGCTCAGCAATAATATATTTTTGCTACTGGGTACTTCATTACAAGAAAAATCCCAAATACCATCCTAAGATTCTTGTCCTTCCTACCCATTTTCTAACTCTTCAGTATACTTTCCCCCCAAATCTCCAACTTCTATATAGGAGCACCCATCACTTTCTTCTTTGTTTGGCTTGCCAACTTTAAACTCCTCCTTTTCACTTTCAAGCAAGGCCCTTTATCTCAAACTTCCAATCTCTTCCATTTCCTAGCCCTTGCTTCCTTGCCCATCAAAATCAAACAAGACCCAATTCAAAAACCACCAAATCCCCAAAACCCATTTAATAAAATAACGAAAAAAACCTTCGCTTTTATTAGCAATTAAAGTGACCCTTGCTGCAATAATCATAAATTCATACAAATATAAGCCCTACATGCATCCATATTTCCTTATAATCCTATATTCACTCCATTTATACATTGGTTTAGAGATTATTCTGCATTGCCAGCAAAAGCCATCTTTGGGTTTGAATTAGAAACACAGCTTAACAAACCGTACCTCACTACTTCACTTCAGGACTTCTGGGGACGCAGATGGAATCTAATGGTAACAAGCATTCTACGTTCGATAGTATACAAACCTGCACGTGGGATATGTGAACCTGTATTAGGTCACACGTGGGCTAAGGCACTTGGTACAATGGCAACATTCGTAGTGTCAACTTTGACGCATGAGGTTCTTTACTATTATGGGACAGGGGTGAATCCTACTTGGGAGGTTACGTGGTTCTTTGNTTCTTTACTATTATGGGACAGGGGTGAATCCTACTTGGGAGGTTACGTGGTTCTTTGTGTTGAATGGTATTTGTATGAACATCGAGGTGGCGGTGAAGAGGGTGGTGGGTGGCAAGTGGCGGTTGAATGGGGTGGTTTCTGGGATGCCGTCGTTGGTGTTCCTTACAGTGACTGCATATTGGTGGTTCTATCCTCAGGTGCTGAGGAATGGAATGGATGAGTGGGCTATAAGGGAGTATTTCATAGTAGGGGATTTTATCAAACAGAAAATTCCTAAGCTCTTTTAGGTGGAAAAGCATTAAATCATGTCATCCCACGTGCGGTTTCCATGTTCTTCGATCTATGGCCGTTAAATTCCTATAAATCCTATAGACAAGAAGAATGACTGCGTGTTGATTGTGTTTTGTATTTTGATTTAAATGTTTTCTTGTGTCCAAGGAAAAAAAAAAAAACAAAAAAAAAAACGTCTTCATGCTTTATCAATCGTATTTGAAAGCATATATCCATAACTTAAAGTATTGTATAAGCGTACTTCATGTTTAGACTAAACTCGTTCGCAATTTAAAAAAACAACTTTTAATATGAACGTATAAAGGAAATATATTAAGAATTATAATTATGTTACACGACTTATTTAAACAAAAGTTCACGACATAGTTGTTTTATTGAATTAACATACAACATGTCTCGACTAATTTGTACAGCTAATCAATCCATACATTAGTTTATTTTCTCAACAATGCTAAGACATATCACTAATAAGGTTAAGGTTTGAATAAGTTGTTCTTCGTAAACGAGTTTCTATAGAGGAACCAAGCTTGAAATTGTATGTACGTGCGTACGCACATATGTAGATACGTAAGTGAGACATTAGAATGTAGAAAGAAATTAAATTTAAGAGTGTTATTTTGTCAGATTTGGTCAAACTAGACGGTGACAATTATTAGAAAACGATGGCACTTAGCTAGATTGATGGTAGAGTGATAGTAATGGATGAAGAAAAGAGAAAGAGGTATGGAGGCAGGCATTAGAGATGATATTACAAGAAGTATACTGTAGAGTATAAAATTAAGCTACTAATATTAGAAATATTAACGTTGAATAAGTTCATAGGCCAAATTTAGACATATTTAAGAAAGTAGTCTATTAATAGGTTTGTGAAGGGATTTAGTAATGGATGAAGAAAAGAGAAAGGTGTGGAGGTAGAAGAGACTATAAGAAGTAGAATGTAGAGTATAAAATTGAGCTACTAATATTAGAAATATTAATGTTGAACAAGTTCATAGGCTAAATTTAGACATATTTATGAAACTAGTCTATTAAGGGGTTTGCAAATGGGTTTACAAGTTGGATTGGAACTCGAACATGATTACAAATGTGTCAAAATGGGTTTATTTTGTTTATTGGCTACGTAAGATTTGACTTATATAAACCCGTTTATAATCATGTTGTAATATTTATATACACCAAATAGAAAACCAGTGGGCCGCACATAGGTGACCTAGTTAGTTTTCCACAAACATATAAAAGACATAAAAATGGTGTATCTTCAGCATCCTTCATGTTTCACCTCACTCCCTAGCCCTTTGAGTACAAACTTGAGGATGGTTATATTGTCGCATCTCTAGTTTTCAATTGAGACCTATAAAAGAGTTTAGATGTAAGCACAACTAGCTAAGTAAACTGAACAAAAACAAAAGAGTACAATTAAATATTGTTAGATATCTTTCATGGATTTTGATGATAATAAAAAGAGAAGAACACTAATGAATTAATAAGTGTACAGGTATTCAGAAAGTTTAAAATTGTAAATTGAGGTACATTTAGAAACTTATTCAGAGGATTTGAATTAATTGGAAAAAGAGACTAGTATGAAAATCTTCAGAGAGTATTTTAGAAGCTTTCATAATAAGAATTAGTACAGCATTTCAGAAACTGATTTAGAGATTTTAGAGAAAAGAAGATTGATACTCTTCAGAAGGTTATTTAAAAAGTTGGTTTAGAAAAGTAACGTAGAATATTAATTTATATCAGATTCAAATTGAACAAGGCCTAACTTCATTAGATTGAGTATATTAGAGAAATAAACTTAATCCGGTTTCACTAAAGATGGAAATAAGAATCTATGGGGACTATTTTAGAGCAAATTTATTTTTAATAAATCAAGATATACAGAAGAATGGATAATGATAACGTTGATTTGGATTTTGTGAAATTTCAAAAATTTGAAAATAAGGTTTATCTAGAATTTACTGATAAAGCATATCTCTTTGTCAATTTCAAATCTAAAGCTTATCTGGTGGTTGTAGATCGAAGTATATCTGATCAAAACAAGATAAGAAGAGCTACTTTTAAATTTCAAAATACCTAGATCTTCTCAAATATCTAGGGATTATTTTTAACAAATAATTTTTGAATAAATATGAAAGTGAAGATAATCTTTAGTAGATTAGTTGTTGGAGGATTTTAGTATAAAAGGATAAATGATTCAAAACAAAAGATAAGTTTCTAAGGAAAATTTTCATTACACAAAAATTCGTGATCAAATTCTATCTTTCAAAAAAGCATAGAAAGTTGCATAGAGACTTTTTCAAAAAGTTGCATTAAAGCAAACTGTACAACAATCGTTACTTCTTTTTAGAGAGAAATTAATTGAGATTTACATTTTTGTTCTTATTTGTAATTTATAATTTTTATTTGTTATTTGAGTGTTGAGACAAGTATATGTATACTTTGTAGATTTGTTAATTCATTAGTGTTTTTCTCTTGTGAGAGGCTAAATAGACAGAGCAGAGTGTTTTGAAGTTTATGTGTGACAAAAGCTTGTAATCTTCTTGTGATTTGATTTAGTGGATCAAGTGGAACGACGTCGGTGAAGTAGATCGGGTCCCTAATGGTGGAGTTAAAAGTAAGCAATAGGTAGAAGGCCAAAGTTTTATAAATCCTTAATCTGATATTCTCATTCCTTACTCTTTTAATTTATTTTGTTAATTGTTGTGTGTTAAATTATTAAAATATCACTGTTTACCAGTATAAGTTGTTAAGAGGAGTAATTTTATTTTTCTTATATTGAAAAAGTTTAAAGATATCAATTTACCTTCCTTCTTAATATCTTATACAGGACCAACAACCATAAATAGGGTTATTAATCATTAATGAAATGTAATGCAATAAACTAAATAAAACATCGTACAATGTTAGCCGGTCTATTATGAGGTTAGAGAAATTGAGTTTGCATTAACCTGAATTGAGGAGTGTAAGCCCCGTAATTTTACATAGTTGTTTGAATGAGTAATTTAAGGCATTAATGAAATTTATTCGAACGATCTAAAAATTTATGAGTAAACTCGAGATTTTAGATGAGGACACCCCATAGATTTAGATATTAGAAACATAATAAAATAAGAATAATATAGTTAAAATAATATAATTTAACTATATTATATATTATTCGTTGTAATCACTTGAAATAGGTTTTGTTAATTCGTAAATTTTTAGAGATAAGTTATATATGTACTAAAATTTATACGGAATATAAAATAACATATATAATATATATATGTATCATGGGTAATGTTTAAGTATATATGAATACCTGTATTTATTAAAAATACCATAATATAATCATTTTAGATTAAAATAAGGTAGAGCTAAGATTTTCAACAAGGTCCTACTCCTATATGATTTTTAGAAATTTTGTAAAAAATATCAAAATTACCTAGAAAAATATGAAAAAAATTATTCTTACATATTATTTTTGTATAGAATCTAGGAAAAATATCAATTTATATAAATTTAGTAGCTAATATATATGTCTTTAAGAAATCGAAAAAATCGGACAATTTTCGAAGTTAAAATAATTGGGCAAATAATAAAGTTTTTGTCTCAAATATTTTTTACAAACTATCTTAAGTTAATACTAAATTGCTGTGTCAAAGTTTTGCATGATACTATTTTTCATATTTTTATTTGATTATCGAGTCTAAAATTATGTCTAAAATAGTGAATTTTAGTGGAAATAAGGTGCTTCATTTAATAATCCCACTTAGAAATTGATTTTTGTATTTAGAGCATGTATAATTGTTCTGGAGTGGTTGGGATTGAATAAGAAAGTGAGAAGTTATGGGAAGTGAAAGTTGACCTTAAATAGTAAAAAGTAGTATTTGACTATTTTCTTAAATTTGAAACTATTTATGAATGGTGATTTAATGAATGAATTTATAGGAAGTGATGAGATTGAGGAAGGTGTCGTGCTCCGAAGTGGTAAAGTTATAACAGTCCCACTATGCAAACCATTCTAGAGTAGAAGTTAATCTTACAGCCACTATTTTAGACCTGATTTATATAAGACGTCCACGACTAATCCGCTTTAAAATAAACAATTCATAAATAAACATGTTTTTTTTTTCACTTATGAAATTATGAAAAATACATATTTACACTAAAATAATCTAAGTATGTTTGTAAGATTTAGTACCTTAATTATATTCTACTTGAGGAATACATAAATTATTAAAAGTTTTAAAGATAAAATCTAAACCTGAAAGTGCAATCACTCCTCAAGTTATTATCTTCACTCCTTAAGATTCAGTAGTTGCTAGCTTTAGGGTAATTTTATGACTGTTTCTTAGCTAGTACTTGCAGCAACATCTATAGGGATATGAGCAACCAACCGCTTAGTAAGTTGGGATAGAAACTTAAAACTATACATCAAATACAAATAGGGTTATCAACCAATAAATATCATTGTGTGACGTTATTCAATTCATTGTGAAATTAGATAAATTACACTAGTTTAATCTAGGTTGAAGAGTTTCCATGTTTTTGCAACAACTAGTGACCAAACCTAGGTTTGTGCAATAGAGACATCACTCTTCTCACGACTACTTTCGAACTATTGACTTCATTCTTACTGTGACCTCCTCACTTGTCACTTAGTTTGATTAAGGTTGAAGAAGAGACCCATTATGTTATCTAGCACTATCTTTTTCAAGGGGATTGTTATTTAGCCAGAGAACACTAATGTTCCTCTAATGAGTTACTATGCAAGTCCAATTTAGAATTACAAGTCATATATTTAATTAAACTTACTTTATGGTGTTCAATCATTTTAAACAAATCACACAAATATAAGCCAAAGCAGTAAGTCAAAATCATATCATCAAACTTAGAAACAAACACATATAGGTATGTATACAATTAATTATCTAACGAACATAATCAAGTACGATTTCAAGTCTTCGAGTACGACAAATTAGAGTACTTTGAAATACAGTAACGTATTAATCCTAACTTACGTAGACTCTCCTCTTGTTTACTTAAGGTGTAACTCACATATGCCATTGTTAATAATCCCTATAATAGAAGTGGTGTTTTAATTTCCACATAACTACCGTAGATAGTTTTTGTTTTGTTTTTTTTTCCTGAAATTCTTATTGTTATCTCCAATTTAGGGTTTTATTATACCTAATTGTTTAAGTTTTTTAAGTCTTTTAGAATTATTCTTAATTTAGGCTAAGTTTTGGTTCAATTTCCGAATCGGTTTTTAAATTAGGTTCTAATTCGGTTTCTAGTTACAGGTTATATAAGAACCTTAAGAACTTGTTCTAAACCATAATGTGAAGTTAATCACATTATATTTAGGTATCGTAAATTTTGTATTTAGCTCCTAATTAGTATTTTAGCCAGTATGATACACTATATTCCTAATTTAACTATTGAATTGGTTCTCGATGTAAGAATAACCTACATTTTCCATATAATTTTGTAAACTCCCATTCCAAATTAGATTTATATCATATTCCTATTTTTATAATATCATAAAATTTTATCTAATATTTTTCACTCATTTAATTCCTATATACACATATTATGTATTACTACATATTATATACTTATATCACCTATTAACATTTATAACACTATATATATTACCTTTCACCACCAATAACATGTTAAGATGTTTAATTATATTTTAAATCCTAGTTTATACCTAATTAACCCTAAATCACAAATTTAACTTAAATATACCTATTTACCTACATATTTAGTATATATTATGCATAAACGCTAGATAAATATATAATAATTAATATCTAAGCTCCATTAAAGTTATGAAAAATATATTATACTCATTAAATTATGGTTTTTATATTACGATAATGAAAAGTATTTGTAGACACCTAGTTTTTTCCCTCTTTACCTGTTTTTTATTTATTTCATTTTTATTATGTTTCTTTCTTTTCTTAATAGGCCCTAAATTAAAAAAAAAATCAAAAATAGGGAATTAAAGAAAATCTAAAAAAAATCAAGAAATTTTAAAAAAATAAGGATCGTGGAAAAATACAAAAAATTTCAAAAACAAGAAAAAACACAAAAAATAAATAAATTTTAGAAAGAAACCCTAAAAAGATAAAAAAAAAATAGTAAATGAAGTTTAAAAATTTAGAAATTTGAAAAATTACAAAAAAGTAGAAAAATTAAATTCAAATAAAAGATTTTAGAAAATAACATATTATTAGGATAGATTTTAATTTTAGTTTAGAAGTTGAGCCGTTAAACTTGGGCTTTAATTTAAATCTAACTCAGGCTGACTGAGTCTAAATTTGCACATATGAATAAGGCACAGGCCAACAACCTAACGATTAAGCATATGGACATAATATTAGCATTGAGCATGAAGTCTTAGGTTCAAAACTTAGTAAAGGTAAGGAGGCCTTTTTATTGATTTTTTGTTTCCAATTACATCAGGAACTGCTACGTGTTAGGATCTGATTGCGCCGTATGTCTCGATACGTGGCATCTACGTAGCGTGCCGGGGTTAGACAACACGGCTGACGTGATGCTACGTCAGCCCCTTTTTCCCTCCCCTTCTTTCCTTTTCCCTTTGTTTTCCTCTCTTTCCCTCCTCTTTTGCTCACTTTCTCCAGATTTTCTCCCCTTTTCTCGGCTCAAGAACACCTAACCCCTTCACTTCAGCTTCAATTTCCATACAAATTTTGTACGCACTCATGCAATTTCTCGCTTTAATCCTGTTGAGCACATAGCTTACTATGAATTGGACCCACTAATTTGTCTAAATTTGGTTAAAAACGAATTCAAGTCGAGCTCCTAAGTTGGAAAAAAATTGAAATCTCGGCATTTACATTCAAAATCCGATCCGAGCTTTCCATGTTTCGTAGGAACAATTCGAGTATAAAATGGTGTTAGGGGAGCTCACATGATCATATATAGCCACTCACAATTACTCTCTCTCTCACTTTCTCTCTCTATACACACCGAATACTCCTCTCTTTGGCTCTTTCTCTCTCTAACTACCCTCGAGGAACACCATTACCCTAACTGTAACCCTTACATTCCAAGCTTTCAGCTAGTACCTGTTACAACCACCGTTGTGTCCCCTAGTAACTCAACCAAACACTATCCATCAAACCTTAACCACCACCCTTTCTCTTCTCGAACCACCACCCTCAGCAGTCTTCGACTTAAACTAGCTACACAACTGAACTCCCCACTCTCCAAAACCCTTACCCCAACTGACCAATCACACCCAGCAAACTTTGTACAACCAAACCACCATCACCATCTATGGTTAACATCTAAAAACCACCAACCCGAGCTCTATTAGTCTCAGTACTTCACCTACCCCCCATAAATCCAATAAGATACTCACTAAAATCCCTTTTCCCCATCGTTTAGGTGGTCGGAAAACACCTGGAGCTTCCCCATTGCATGGTGCTGCTTTCCTTCCATCCGCAACCTAAACCCGATTCAACAACCCGAACCCAACCCGTCCACTTCGACTCGATTGACCCAGGTCCGACTCGTGTATCCTCTTTTTGGTCCGGACTCGACCCTTTTTTATTTATTTCGGTTTCTTTTTTTTTTATTATTATTTTGTTTTTGTTTTTGTTTAGTTTATTTATTTATTGTTGATTTTGTTATTCTTTTTTATTTATTTTTTATTTACCTCCAAATGTAAATGTAAAAGAAAAAAGAAGAAGAAAAAAGAAAAAAAGAAAAGAAAGAAAGAAAATAAAAAGAAAAAAGAAAGGTAACTTTATTCTTTTTTGTTACTAGTTTAAATAAAATAAATAAGCCATAATAAATAATAACTGAATTAAGTAAACAAAAAAAAATGGATAAAATAAATATAAAAGGAAAATAAATAAAATAAGATTAATCACTTAGAAAAATTGATTTTCTAAAAATAAGTGAAAATAAATACACCTCTTTCCAAATTAGGACTATTTTAGAGTTTCAAAAAATGGAAAACCGATTAGGACGTTTTAGGAATTTTTCTCAAATAAATCAAAACTAAGTAAAACGTAAACTCGATTGTTTTTGAATTAAAACAAAACCAATCCACTAAAGTTTTTACAAAAAAAAAACTTCGTATGTTTGATCTTGAATAGCGGATATGTAGATATTTATGAGGCAACGATAAAAATGAAAAAACCTAATTTTCCTTTTTTCTTTAGTTTAGATTATTTCATTTGTCTAATTAGAATAGTTAAATTGAGTTCCATCTCATGAAATAGAAAGGTGATTTTTAAGACTAAAGTTAATTTTGAAAAGTCAATGGTACCCTTAAGGGTTTAAAAGTCCTAACCTTTGGATTCAGATTCTCTAATTTTCAAAAAAGTCGTATTTATAAATTAGTTTTTTTAATCGATAAACAGGTAGCTAAGATATAACCAATTCATCCAATTAGTTATAATTTAACCCATTTTTCCGATTCTGGCCTGGTGGTGACTCCAAATCTTTTCAAATTGAAAAAAAGAAATGGTTTTCTTTAAACTTTGGTCAATGATCAGTATTAAATAGGTTGGGTTTAGTATTGATCGGTTTAGAGAACACCTGATTTTATAAAAAGCACTGGGAGGGTGAAAAACCAAGCTCAACAGTACTGAAATAGTTTAATTTATATTATTTTCTGGAATATTAATTTTAGGTCCCATTTTGCTAAAAATTAGCTTAATGACCAAACAAAATTATAAGATTTAAAATAAATATTTTCAAAATCATAACTAAACTTTAGAAGTCACTATAAATTAGATTAATTAAGGAATTTAAAATTTCTTTCAAATGAAAAATATGGTAATTTCAAAAAAATTGAATTTAATAAATACTAAACGTATATTTGATAAAAAATTATTTTTATGAAAATTAAATATATCATATGAGGAATATGTACACAAAAAATTAGCTTGAAATAATATTATTTAATATTTTTTAAAATCCATACAATATTCATTGGAATTAGGTTTGTTCTTAAGGAACCTATATAAAAACTTTTAATTTTAAAAATATGGCTTGATATTCTAATTCTACATGCAAAAATACCTTATGAAAACAAATTTTATAATTTTTCATATATATTTGATATTTTTACTAAATCAAACAAATTCAAAAGGGAAATCAAATTGTCCAATCAACAAATTTCCAACCACCTGTGGGTGGCTCTACCATTGTCTACAACTCCAAGTGTAGGGTCTACTGTCTAATGGTGATGGCCGTTCCTTTCTAAGTAGTCACTGGATGTAGGTTCCCTTTATAAGCCTTAAATGCACACTATTTTGTTATTTTTTTGTAAAAATACTCTCTCTTCTCTTCTTAAGCCCTCTCAATTTTTTTCTAGTTTCCAACCGACCAAAATGAAGTTTGATATGTGGTTTCTAAATTTATAGAGGTGGTTGAGGTTTTTTTTTTAATTTTCAATTGCTACATGCCCTTTATCTTTTCCTTTTTCACATTCTATTTGGCTAATTTTCATTGATTATTTTCCAACTTCTATTCCCAACCTTCCACGCCACATTTATGGACAATTCCATACTTTTTCATATTTTTCTTGATTTTTATTTAATTATTTATAAATTTTCTTTAATTATTTAGTATTATTTTAACACATTTCGGGTAATTTAAGTAATTTCACATATTTTAACCTATAAGTAAATACATATATAGTATAAATAAATACTCTTAAATATTATTTAAATTATTTTATGATTTTTAATGTGTATATAATTTATCTCTATTGATTCGTTAATTATTGGAGATCATTTTACACATTTATGATAAATAACAAGTAATTTACATATAATTTAATATTATAATAATTAATTATTTTATTATTACTTTTTAAAATTCAAACTTATAAGATCACTTTTACTAATATTCTTAGCTTCTTCATAAAATTTAAGTTAGATTGGATAATTTGCTCAATCATCCTAAAATTTACAGATTGAATATTGAATACTTGATTGCGGAGCTTACAAAAGGTTTATTTGAAGTGTTATTGCTATTTTCCATTTAATTCTATAGTTATAACTTAATTGGAAGTTAGTAAATTAGCTAAATTTAGGACTTTAGTTATGAGTAGAGGATGATTTGGAGGCTTCTAGTAATGTATAATGCATTAAATTGATACTCAAAGAATATTTAAGAGGTAAAATTCTTAAGTAAATATAAAAACAGAGAAAGTAAAGGATCAGTCAAAGGATGGTGTAATTAAAACTTCTATGAATAACTAGGTCATAGGTTAGCTTAGAGGATGTTAGAATAAGGGCTTACCTTAGAAGAGTTTAGATGATGTCTTAGAGGATAAAATCAATATAATAAATAACTCTTGAATAGCTTACAGGGAAACTTAGAGGATTTTTGAACTAAAGGGAATTATTATAAATATACTCAAAACTAGACTTAGAGGATTTTGGACTAAAGGAAACTACTACAAAACTACTCAGAACTCAATTCAGAGGATTTTAATTAAAGAAAAGCATAATAAGTCTACTTAGATGATAGCTTAGAGGATTCAACTAATTAAGGTAATTTGTAAAAATCATTAACTGGTTAAGAAATCATGATTTTTAAGTGAAACTAACTTATAAAATTTATGACTAGACAACCAAAAACATATAAAACAAACTGATAACTAGTGAACCAAAGCTTGAAAAATAATCTGTTCTATATTTTAGGGATGCTTGAAGATCAAGGAGATTACAGTCAGGAGTAGAGTATTCATAAGTGCAAGTAAGTGGGATTAGTATTTCACCATACTTTGAAGTATTATTAAAAACATTTGGAGGCCTTAGTAAATGTCTTGCATGTGAGTATAAGCTAATAACCTGTGTAGATGTGTGCTTGAATATTGTAATGCTATTATAGAGTGCTAGATTATATATATATATTAATCGTTCTGTGATATTACTTGCTTTGAACTGTTTATAACTGCTTGATCATCCCAAAAGCAATTTTACTCAAACTTAACTTAACTATTAACCTAACTTGCATCACAACCCACTAATGGAAATGATTAGGTTTCTCGGGCAAAATATGGACCCTTTAATGAGGATAGAAAAAATGGTCTTTTCTTAACTCTTAGTTGAACTAAGTGATAGGAGAGGAGGTTGTAGTAAGGTTGGAGACCATGGTTTAAAGGTAATCTTAGGAGAAACGTATTTCTTTATTGCATAAACCTCGGTTTGGTTCTAATTCGCGAAGTACATAACGTGAAATTCTTGGAAACTTAGATTAGAGCAGATATAATTTCTCTGATCTCATGATGACCAATCAACATCATATAATGGCATTTGCTTAAACATGTATTTCATCTAATTAACTTTTCTTGAAAACCCTATTTGCTTGATGATTGATATGTGCTATTATCTTTGTCCCACTTATTGACCAAGTTGTTGCTTACTCCCCTATAACTATTTTGCAGGTTTTCAGTAGTCTCACTAGTATCACACTAAGTTTTAAGAAGATTAGAGAGCGGGGTTAGGAAGTGAGATTTAAGGTTGAAAGACTATATTCTTAATTACTTCTCAAATTTACTAACTAATAGGAAAAAAAATAAGGTCTCTATTGGTAACCCTCTAGTTTTCAATTATGGACACTGCTATTGTGCTCTATAAACCTATGACTTTCTATAAACCCTTTTCTAATCGTATTATTTTCTCAGATCAATTTACTTTTCGTAACTTTATGTTAAAAGTGAGATTTTATATTCTAAATGATTTGTAAAGCTTGATTTCTTGATTGTTTAGGCCCCAAGTTTATTTTCCATGGTTTCTTTCAAAAGTTACATCATAGGTTAATATGTATTAGATTCAGAATTGGATAGCTCAAATTGGGAAAGTGATAAACACCTTATATAAGCTATATTTACATTAGTGGCTAAAGTGGCTAGCTTCTAGCTTAGGTTGGTTTATATGACGGGAGCTGTTACAATTCCCTGGTTTGGAGCATGACAAAGAGTTTCAATGTGACTCAAGTTAAATCAAACTCAGGCTAGTATAATGGAAAACACCCTCCTCTTGAGACTTTCTTCAAACCATTGTCTCCAACCTTATCATGATCTCTTCTCACGTTACTTAGTTTGATTAAAGGTGGGGAAATGACCATTTTAGCCATCCTCATTGAAAGGGTTGGTATTTGGTTTAATATACCTAATCGTTTCCCCTAATAGGTTATAATATGTGTCAAGTTAGGTTATAGGTCAGATTTTGGTTAATTCTAGTTATAGACGATCAACAAATTTCAAAACAAAGAATCAACACAAATTTAGGCAAAATAACATTATAAAGAGTTCAACTCCTAATCCACAAACAATAATTTAACCATATACATAGTATACACATAAACAACTAACTACAACCACAACAAATGCACTCTTAAGTCTTCGAGTAATCTAATATAGTACCTTAAGATACTATGAAGTATCGGTCCGAACTTACCTTGACGTAGATGCGTGTTATCCTTAGGAGCTGTACTTGTCTTTGTTAATGATCCCTAAACTTTTAATACGACAACTTTAGTTTTTAATCACCATATGAAATAAGAATTTATTTCCAATATTTAAGTATATCTTTTATTTAAGTGATGTAAGTATCCTAAAGTATTTATTAAGTATTAATTAAGGAGTGTAGGTTCTGACCAAGATTCTAATCTGGTCGTTTAGCATATGTTTTTGTCTAAGGATGTTTCACCTTAGTTCTAACTCTAATAAGTTTTAAAGATTACATGTAGGCAACTTTTTAACTTGCTCTGTAAGTCTAGGTGTGTTCAAACATTTAGGATCAGACTATTTTCTAACCAAGGTTTTGACTACTACAGCTACAACTATACATCCAACTTCCTTTATAAGACCACTCTCTGATCAATTTGACTTCACTATCATTTCTATATTTCACTATTTTATACATAATTCCAATTTGCCAAAAATTATAAAACCATGTTAAATTCATTTCTTACAGCACCATAGCATCCCAACACTATAACCATCTATGCTACTCCGTTAACTTTATTTATTTAAGTTTTTAAGAAAAACTCTAGGATTAAGTTTGCATATCATCAAACTTAAACTTAAACTCAAATTTCAATATTAAATTCTCAATTTAAGATTTCAAATTCCTCATGTTTAGTTGCTATCACTTAAGAAGAATAGATTATACATAGTTATACAAAAATTAGGTAACTTCCTTAGGGAGTTCTAACTACTAGCTTATTGTTTTAGAGAAAATAAAAAATTTCCAAAGTGCAACTACATGATTTTGAAAACCTAACCACATAGCATGAAAATATAATCTCTTAGAAGCTTACACATAAAAATCTAGACCAAAACTATAACATTTGTACTTTTGAATATCAATTGATAGGGCATTTTTCTTAATGGCACTATACTATCACATAAAATTTTGAAAATCTCATTTGATGTTTGAATTCCTCATGTAAAAATATCTAGGAAAACCAAGTTTCAAAATTTTTGAAGATAATCTACTATTTTTAGAAAATTTTAGTTAAAACCAAAAAAACTAAACACTTACTATTACTTAAAGGTCCATCGACCGTTGAAGGAAGAGGGAGTGTCAGCTAAGCTTTCCTTGGGTCACTCCTTCAAGTTGTAGTGTAGTTTTGCTTCTAGTTATTAGTTATACATGCGAATCCTTCACTTCTTAGTTTTGCACTATTTTCTTAAGAAATTTTTCTAAATTTCACTTATCCCTCAATCTACCCCTCATAATTTTTTTTTAGAGCCAATAAATGACTAAATGATAGGAATCAACTCTTCAGACCAGTTACGCGAAGTTGAGCTAGAGTATTGCAAGGACTTACACAATGTATACTAGCTCAAGAACCCTTTAAGGACAAAGTTTCCTTCATCAATCTTGGACTCTTGCATTTCTACTGACTTGAGTGCCGAACTCTAGTTGAAATTGACTCAGCTTTTGAGTTGCCAAGCATTAGACTTCTATCCGAGCTAGGTTGTTAAGATGCCCAACCTCAAAAAACCCTAGAATGCCTAAGCTTAGACTTTACCTAGATAAGGTTGACCTAGTTTCCAAAATCCTTCCTAACTTCATCCGAGTTGAATCTTACAAGTGTCAAGTTGTCTAAGAACTCACTTCAGCAAGACCAACTGAGTTGCAGATCGCCAGTTACAACTTCACACGTGTCTTTTGCACAACATTCTAGAAGGATTCATTTTCTTTTTCATACAAAATATCATTTGTCGTTTTTACCCTTTTTAGTATGTTTAAGGAATATTTTTGTACAATAGCTATTTTATCTTTTCCTTCATTATTGTAACTTTAGTTGAGGTTATATAAATACCTCACTTCTTTGTACTCAGATAATGTACTTGATTATTGAATACAAATATTATCCCTTTGAGAACAATTAATCGTGCCTTCTCTCTTTCCCTTTAGCTCTTATCTACATATTTTAGCAAGAGTTATTGGCGAATGACCTTAATCCTTTCTTATGGGTCATATTAAGTGAAGATTAAGCCAGGAAGGATTGGTTGGTGTGTCACATCCAGCTAATAGCTATTCGAACCTTGCATAATGCTTTTGTTTTCTTTCATTCTTGTTCACTATGGTGTGACCTTCGATGTAGGACTCCGAAGATACATCAGCTTCATTGATATCAGGGCACAGTTCCATAAGGGAGTATATGAAGTGTAATGGATTTTTGTTCGTGTTTGTTGTTAGTAGTTGATGGGTTCTTTTATAGTTGCTGTAGTGTGTTTGTGTGGAGTGTGCTGAAGATTTGTTTGAGAGTGTTGAAGTGGGTTTTGAAGAAAGTAAGCTGAGGAGTAGCAATTGTACGAAGTAAGTGTAGTTGTTATTGTTACTCTATTTTACTTTGTTTCTCTACTTTGATACCAAGCAAGCTTCATTTTTATGCTACATTGTTTGTATTGGGTGTTAGAGTGGTTAAAGTGTGATAGTAAGGTTCTGGGTAGTAAATAGAAGGTTATGTTAAGTATTGTGTTGTCTAAATTGTCAAGGAATATTGGACCATGTTAGATTCTAGTGTTCATGGAGTTTTAGGTGACTAAGATAGTAGCACTCATGCTGGTTATGCTTAACATGATACTAATTGATGGTATGCTAACCACGGGACTCCTTACCCAACCTAGACTTTTAGGTTTGCAGAGCTTGACCAGGATGTTATGCCCCGAAGTAGTAGAGTCGTAATAATCCTGCTGAGTAAACCATTCTAAGTTAGAAATTAACCATACAACCGCTATCTTAGACCTAATTTACACAAGGTGTTCATGACTAACTCACTTTGAAGTAAACTGTTTATAAATTAAATAAGTTATTTACTTATGAACTTGAGAAAAATATATACTTATATTAAAATAATTTGAGTATATTTATAAGATTTAACAGTCTAACATAATTTACTTGAGAAATTCGTAAATTAATGCTAAAAGCTTAAAAGATAAATCTAAACTTGAGAGTATATCCGGTCTTCAGTTTATATCCTCACTCCTCCAAGATCTAATAATTGCCAGTCTTAGGGTGATTATAGATTGCTTCCTCGCTAGCACTTGCAACAACGTCTATAGAGATGTAAGCAACTATAGCTCAGTATGTTGGGATAGAAACTTAAAACTATATAGCAAACATAAACAAGGTTATTAACCAAATTAATTAGACGCAATGCATGTTTAAGAAAATGTCATCGCATGATGTTGTCTGACTTGTTGTGAGATTAGAGAAATTTCAGTTGCTATAATTTCCGTTGAGGAGTTTTCATTAATATAACAACTCGTGACCAAACCCAAGCTTGTGCAATTGAGACATCGCTCCTTCAGCGACTACCTTTGAACCATTAACTTTACCTTTCAGCGACTACCTTTGAACCATTAACTTCACCTTTGCTACGACCTTCTTACCTGTCACTTAGTTCGATTAAGGATGAAGAAGAGACCATTTATGATATCCAGTGCTATCCCTTTCGAAGGGGTTGGTATTTATCCAAAAAACCCTAAGTTTCCCCTAATGAGTTGCTATATAGGTCCGATTTATGTTTACGAGTCATATATTCGATGAGGTTCAATTTAGGGTAATTAATCATTTCATACAAATCTCATGATACAAGCTAGAGAAGTAAACCAAATCACATCATCAACTTAGAAACAAATACATGCGCACAGTCAATTATCTAATAAATACAATTAAGTATAATTTTAAGCCTCTAAAGACTACAAATTAGTACTCCAAAATGCAGTAACATATTAATCCCAACTTACTTGGACTTTTCGCTTGCTTACTCGAGATGCGTCTCGTACTGGTTATTGTTAAAAATCCCTATAATACAAATATTATTTCAGTTTTCCACATAACTACTATAGGTTGGTTTTTATCCTATAACGCTTGTTATTATATTTTGTTTAGAGTTTAATATACTTAATTATCTAGGTTTTCAAGTTTTTTACAATTATTCTTAATTTAGATTAAGTTCGGATTCAGTTTTTCTTATTGATTTCTAAATTAGGTTTTTAACTCAATTTTTTATTAGGGATTTTATATGTAAACCCTAGGAATTCATTTTAACCCATAACGTGAAATTAATTACATTATTTTTGGATAACCTAAATATCATACTTAGCCCTAAACTAGTATTTTAATTTATACGATATATCCCCATGTCCTAATTTAACTATCAAGTTTATTCCAGATGTAAAAAATTTTTATATTTTTCATATAAACACCTAAATTTAAGTTTTCTACTAGATCTATTACATATTTTTATTATTATTAGAATATCAATTTTAACCTAATATTTTCCTACTCATTTATTTCTTATATTTACATATTATACATTATCACCTAATATGTACATAATATACATATCTAATAGTATTATCACTTCAAATATCATCTCCCAACATCAATTAACATCTCAAAATATCTAAATTCACCTTAAATCAAATTTTACACCTAATTATCCTTAATTACAAAATTAACTTAACATTTACCATTTTTACCTATTACATTTTTACTACATAATACCCTAATAATTATATCTAACACCCTAAAAGCTACAAATATCATATTTCATCATATTTTAATATACTAAAACTTATAATTATTGCCTAAATCATTAATTATCCTTTTAATTACTTAATTAGCCCAAAATTACCTATTTTATGCATTATTTTAAGGCCTAAAAATTATCTAAAAATTTAAAAAATTAATTTTTGAAAAAGGGATTTGTAGAACTATTTTATATTACTTAAGTAGTTTACACAAAAATTTTAAGTCCAAAACTACACTCCTAAGCCTATTTATTTTTAATTTGAAATATGCTTGGTTTTGCATGATTTTTTAAGCACCATATATCATAGGATGTATTTTTATCAAAGTAATATTTTTCCTAAAAACTAAATACAAAAATATTTCAAAATACAAAATTTCTTAATTTTCTAAGTATATTTAGTATTTTTAACAAAAAATGTAAAATCGAGAAGAAGATTAGACTCATTAGAATTAGTAGCTCTAGCCACTGTCGGCCATTAAGGTCTTGTCAGTCGTGTGGTGGTGTAATCGTTCACTCCTAGGTTGCCGTCGGGTGGTGATTCCCTTCTAAGACCCTAATTGTATAGATTTTTGTAATTTTTTGCAATTAAACCCTAACCTTAAAATTTTCAATTCTCTCTAATTTTTCTACTCTCTCAATTGACCAAATGAGCTTTTGAAATTTTTTGGGTATATATAGAGCTCTAGGAGATTTTTTTTTGCATTAAATTGACTTGACATAAGCTTTATCCTCTTCCAATTTGCTTTTTATTTGGCTAATTTTTATTGGTTAATTTTTCTACTTTAATTTTTTGCTTTCCATGCCCCTATTCCAAACATTCCATAAATTTTCTAATTTTCTTGATTTTTCCTTAATTATTTATGAATTTTCTTTAATTTTTTAGTATTATTTCGACATATTTCATGTATTTTAAGTAATTTTATGTATTTCTACCTCTATGTAAATTTATATATGATATAAATAAATACTTATAAATATTATTTATATTATTTTATGATTTTTAGTGTGTATATAATTTATCTCTATCGCTTTATGAGTTATCAGAACTCGTTTTATGCTTTTTCGATAAATAATTAGTAATATACATATGATTCAATATTATCATAATTAATTATTTTATTCTTTATTTTCCTAAATTCAAACTTACGGGATCATTTTTACTAATATTTTTAGCTTTGTAGTAAAATTTGGGCTGGATCAGACAGTTTGCTCGATTGCCTTAAATTTTACGAACTGAACCTTAAATACTTAATTATGTGTCTTACATTTCCACTCCCCTTACAATAGTTTCGTCTTCAAAACTATTATATATCTATGTATTGCTCACTTAACTAAGATTGTTAGATTCAACAAAAGGCACAGTATTAACAAGGACTTATTACTTGACACATTATGATACGATAGATTACACTGATAGGGTTGACAAGATACGAGACTTGACAATAATGGATTGATTACCTCAGATTTGCCATTTCTTTATTTGATTACCTATTGCAACTGCTCATATGAAGTATATTATAGCTTCATAACTTCCCCGTACATTAGGTTACCTTAATGGATTTTCTTTCGATCTCCAATTCAACATTTTCAATATGCATAGAAATTCCTTCTTTAATTATTCACAATCAAGCATTTGAGGTTCGGTTTGTAGAATTTAGAGCGATTGAGCAAATTGTCCGATCTAACTCAAATTTTACAACGAAACTAGAATTATTAGTAAAAATGATTCCGTAAGTTTGAATTTAAGAAAATAAGTAATAAAATAATTAATTAACATAATATTGAATTTTATGAAAATTGTCCGTTATTTATTGGAAACGCTTAGAACGAATTCCGATAATTAATGAATGAATAAAGATAAATTTTATGCATACTAAAAATTATAAAATAACTTAAATAATATTTAGAAGTATTTATTTGTACCACATATGAATTTACATGTAGATAGAAATACATGTAATTATTTAAAATACACGAAATATACTAAAATAATGTTAATTCATTAAAGAAAATGCATGAATAATTAAGAAAAAATCAAGAAAAATGAGGAAAATTCTAGAATTAAGGCGTGGTGTATTGGTATTTAAGAAATAAAAGCAAACAATTAAATTAAGCCAAACAAAAAGCAAATTTGAAAGAGGATGAAGCCCATGTCAAGTCAATTTAATACATAAAAAAAATCTCCTAAAGCTCTATAAATACCTAAATTAAATTAGAAGCTCATTTGGTTAGTTTAAGATCCTAGAAAATTAGAGAGAACTAAAATATTAAGGGTTAAGGTTATTTACAAAAAAATTGTGTAATTAGAGTCTTAAAGGAGATCTCCAACTCAACGATCACCTGGGAGTGGATAGCCATTGCCACCACACAGTAGTAGCAGCGCCTAGACTGATCGACAAAGCCACGGTGGCAACTACCAATTCCAGTGAGTCTAATTTCCCTTCTGATTTTAGTTATTTTATTAAAAATATCAAATAGTTTTAGAAAATTATGAAATTTGTTATTCTGAGGTTTTTAAGTATTTAGATTAAAGGAAATTTTTTATTTTAATGAATTGATGTATGGAAATATACTGTCCTTAATAAATCTTACAAACCCGAGCTTTGTTGGTTTAAAAATAAATAAGTTTAGGAGTATAATTTTGAACTCAAAATTTTCATATAGACTACTTAGGGGTTATAGAACAGTGCTATGAAGCTCTTTTTTAAAAATTAATTTTCAAAATTTTTAAGACTTAAAATGATGCATAAAATGGGTAATTTAGGGCTAATTAGGTAATTAAATAGATAATTACTAATTTAGTATATAATTATATGTTTTCGGGTGTTGAAATCTGATGAAGTATGATATTTGTAGCATTTAGGATATTAGATGTAATTATTAGGGTATTATACAGTATGTATGTAATAGGTAAAAATGATATATTTTAAGTTAATTTTGTAAATTAGGGTAATTAGGAGTAAAATCTAATTTGGGATGAATTTAGATATTTTGAGATGTTAATTGATGTTGGGAGATAATATTTGAAGTAATAGGACTATTAGATATGCATATTATGTATATATTAGGTGATAATGTATAATATGTAAATATAAGAAATAAATGAGTAGGAAAATATTAGGTTAAAATTGATATTTTAATAATAATAAAAATATATAATAAATCTGGTAAAAAACTTAATTTTAGGTGTTTATATGAAAAATGTAAAATTTTTTTATATCGAGAATAAATTCGGTACATTAATAAGGATTTAAGTATACTGGGTAGAATAGAATACTGATTTAGGACTAAAAGTGAAAATTATGATACTTGAGCCTAATGTGATGAATTTCACATTTGTGTTTGGATCGCATTTTTAAGATTTATGTATAATACTCATGGTTAGAATTGATTTAAAACCTAAACCGGAATCGAATTTGAAAACTGAACCTTAAACTAACCTAAGATGAATTAATCATAACTAATATGTGAAGAACACTAAGCTAAATTCGAGAGGGGGAGGGGGGAGGGGGGAGGGGGGAGTTGGGGAAGGAGGGGATGAATTGAGTTTTAAGGAAAAATTGCAATTCTTTTTCAATATAAACAACTAAATGCAATAATAAGAATAATCAAAGTAACAATAGAACAATAATAAATACGAAAATTAAAGAGATAGGAATAAAGAAGATCAAGCCTGGATTTAACGTGAAGTTCGGACCACTCCTTAGTCTCTATGAACACACAATACCTCCAACTAAGGACTTTACTTCAATTTATTGATTTCACAACCCAATTGCTTCAAGAGCTACACAAGCTTACACAATCTCTTTTACACACAACTAACTCAAATGTATTACTTTCTTTACTTAAGATTACAAATGTGAGGACTTTCAAGCATCATAACTATGTCTCTTTTTGTTTGATAACAAATAAGTGTACAAGAGACCAAAGAAAAGTAGAATAAGCTTAAGAATGTAAGAGAATGTCTTTTAATCGCAATAGAATATCAGATCTTAAAAGCCTTTGGTCGGATTGTTGAGCTTTTATAACTACTCATTAAATTCTTCTTGTTATCGCGTATTAAATGCTCTAATGACTACTTGAATCCAACTTACCGGCATGTTGGTACTTTGAACTACCAACAAGCCGATAAAAAAATACTTTATTGGCAAGTGAACTAACAAGCTGGCTCCTTCAGGCCAGTGAGCTTTTCTTTGTGTTTTTCAAGGCTTTATACCTTCAGCCTGATTCTACCTTGAGCCGTCAACTTAGTAGGCTAACTAAAAATTCTTTTCACTCACAACAAACAAATACTCTTTACATTTTAACTTCAAGATCATTTGATCACGACTTAAAAGATTAAAATTCTTGTAGAGATAATTGATATATTTAAGCATTGAGCAAGCTAATTGATCTTATTCAATTATCTCAATATAATCAAATAATACTTAGTTTAATCATTTACTTGTTTTATTCTTTAAGAAAAAAACATGTTTAGATATACACGTTTTGTTTTGTTCTCATTAAAATCAAATAATAAACCTTAGGTTCAACAATATGTATATGAGAAGAATTAAATTAAATTATAACCTAAAATATATATATATATATCATCAAAATATAAATATTAAAGAGCATATTGATATTATAAGGCACACGAAGACGAGTTGACCTGTGATTGGTTAAGTGAGCGACCAAGGATACTGGGGAAGTTGGGATCAATATGTTACTGTATTTTGGAGCACTAATTTGTAGTACTTGGAGGCTTGAAATTGTACTGGATTATTCTTATTAGATAGTTGGTTATGTACATATACTTATACTGAGCTACTGATATGATTATTGATTTGCTGCTTTGGCTTGTTTATGTGATTTGTTTGAAGTGATTAAACACTTTAAATCAGATTTAACCGAATATTTGACTCATAAATTTAAACCGGACCTAGATAGCAACCCATTAAGGGAACATTAGGATTCTCTGATCAAATACCGAGCTCTTCAAAAGGGATAGTGCTAGATGACATAATTGGTCCCTTCTTCATCCTCAGTCGAACTAAGTGATAGGTGAGGAGGTTGTAGTAAGAGTGAAGTCAGTGATTCGAAGGTAGTCGCGGAAAGAGTGGTGTCTCTATTGTATAAGCCTAGGTTTAGTTGTAAGATATTACATTAATGGAAGCTCCTTAACATGGATTAGAGCAGGTGTAATTTCTCTAATCTCACAATAGGATGGACAACGTTGTGCGATAGCATTTGCTTAAACATGCATTACACCTAATAATTTGGTTGATAACCTTGTTTGTGTTTATGGTATGGTCTTGAGCCTCTGTCCCAATTTCTCTAATCTCACAACCGGATGGACAACGTTGTGCAATAGCATTTGCTTAAACATGCTTTGCACTTAATAATTTGGTTGATAGCCTTATTTGTGTTTGTGGTATGGTTTTAAGCCTTTATCCCAACTTACTAATCTGTGGTTGTTCACATCTTTATAGATTTTGTTGCAGGTGCTAACTAGGAAGTAGTCTATAATATCCTGAAGCTAGCAACTGCTAGATCTTAGGGAGTGAGAAAATACATCTAAAGAACAAATATATTGTTAAGGTTTTAGCTTTTATTTTAGAAACTTCTATTTCCGAATGATGTATTACTTAGGAAATATAGTACGATGAAACTTTTTAAACATTAATTATAATATTTGAATTTTAGTGTATATACATGTTTCCATAATTTCTTAAGAAAATAATTTATTTAATTTATGAGCTATTTACTTTAAAGCGGGTTAGTTGTGGATGCCTTATATAAATCAAGTCTAAAATGGTGGCGGTATGGTCAACTTCTATCTTAAAATGGTTTATACGGTGGGACTGTTATGACCCTACTACTTCAAGGCATAACAGTTCTTAGTCAAATGGTAAAAACTCTAACTGCTTTACTTAAACATACACTGGTCTACTTAGTTTCTCATTCAAATATCGAATATTCAAATACTGACCTATTAGGTGCCAAGAACCTCATTACTAACCAATCTCATGCCAAAAACTTGAAGGATGATATCCCTGCCCTTTCCTCCTGCTGACTACTAAGCACCAATCTAACTTTAGCCCAGCTTAGCTACAACGCCTTAAGATTCCAAAACATGAACCTAATGACAAGCCATCACTTGTCCTTTACTTTTTTGACGTTTGCACCATATTCCTTTTTGT
Organism: Lumnitzera littorea; assembly: GCA_024138015.1. Taxonomy (NCBI): domain Eukaryota; kingdom Viridiplantae; phylum Streptophyta; class Magnoliopsida; order Myrtales; family Combretaceae; genus Lumnitzera; species Lumnitzera littorea. Next base: position 121,193,256 of record JAMXBB010000001.1, on the reverse strand, counting down.
CCTTTGTTATGTTTACCCTTTTTGTTTATATTAGGAATCTTTTTCATACATTATCCTTTATGCAACTTCCATTATTGTATTGTTGTCTTATGGGATTTACTATAGATAGTTCTTTAATTGTAGTCGTAGGCAATCAATTTTTTGAATACGGACATTACATATTATTTCTTGTTCTTGCGAGATACTCTCTTTGAGCAACAACCTACACTCTTATCTGATCCTATTTGGTAACTCGAGATCAATAGTGAGTAGACCTTAGTATTAGTTTATGCATTCCACTAAGCAAAGTACTAAGTCATGTCGTGTTCATTGGTACATCATATCCGATAAGCAACTTTATGAAAACTACTATACTTGCCAACTCATTTCCTCCTCCTTTGATGTCTCGAAGGACCCATTGGTTACTTTTCTTACAGTAAGTCCTAGTGATTAACTTAGTTCCTAGGTACATCATATAATCTTGGTATCAAAATTTGAGGTTTCCATTGACATCTAAGTGTTTGTAGTGTTTTATTTTAGTGGTTAGTTACATATTCCGTGTACTTTGTTTTTCCACTGCGAAATAGAGCAAGTGTTGAAATTATTGAAATTTATGAAGTGTTTGGTAGTCTTATGTTAAATCTTTTATTGGCCTATGTGATTGTGGAAACCCTATTGAAGAATGTCAAACCCTAGTGTATAATCAAAGATAGGTGATGTTGAGAGTAATGCTCTTGGTTGAGGAAGTGTTGAGCAACAAACCCTACGAACTACAGATGAGCAGATATAAAACTTTACTACTATTGTAGCTAACTTAGCCGTAATTGTCCAATAATTAGTGGAGACCCAACCTCCAGAATGAAATGCTGAATGTAGGTAAGGTATGCGAGATAGGCCGAGAGGACAAGGTATGGAAATCCAAGCTCTTGATGTTATAAATGTGTCGCTTGTGTAGCCTATTCAAGCTAAAGGATGTATATGATGAAGACTTGAGCTAGAGGATGAGGATGAGGAAAATGTTGGAGATGAGGATGAGTAGTTTCCTGAGTTTAATGAGTGCAAACTCTGTGCGTAGAGAGGAACTGAGCACATTAAGGTGTAAGTTTTGAGCTTCTCTAAAACTGGTAGTGCTAATGAATACTTTGGATTGAGAAGAGAAGATTGAAAGGATATTTTACTTTTATGATTATGAAGATTCGGTACGTATTCATGTTGTAGCTTTAGAGTTTTCTAGGTATGTAGCTATGTGGTGGAAGAAGTTGCAGACCATACGTTAACTTGTACGGCGAGAAATATAGATGTGGAATGAAATGAAGAGAGTTCTGAGGAGTAGATTTGTTCAAAAACACTACGAACAAGACACTTTCCAACATCTCCAAGAGCTTAAGTAGGGTAGCCAATCTGTAGACAAGTATGTCCGAGAATTTCAGTTGCTAATGATCTATTGTAATGTTAATGAGCTAGAAGTGTGAACAGTAGTGAGGTTCATTTGTGGTCTGACACTAGAGATTGGTAATATAGTAGAATTACAAAGGCTTGGGAATTTGGATGAGACCATCTAAGTGGCATAGAGAGTTGAAAGTAGAGACAAAATCAGCTCAACTGAGCACCGAGCAGTTGACTTACCTTACCAAGTAGGACTGGTATGCCGAGTAGACCTAGACATAATGGAGCCCATTATAGTCCTGAGGTGGATTGCCAAGATCAAGCTTCAGGTAGACATGATAACTGATGAGGGCCGAGGTAAGACTAAGGCTAAGGAGCCTAAGGTTAAGAAGGACCAAGGTTATAGCTCAAGAAGGAAAATCAGAGAGATAAAGTGCTTCAAGTGTCTTGGCTTCAAACATATTGTTAGTTAATGTCTAAATAGATATGTGATGACTATTAAGGGTGAGACCCCATAGATTGAAGTGGAGAATGCAAGTGAAGGAGAAGAAGAGGTGGGTGTTGATCATCTATTAGATGAGTTTCAAGAAGATTCTAACGCCTTGATCCGACTTGAAATGGGAGAATACTGTATGGTTGTACAATGATTTCTCAATACCTTTACTTCTGATGAGAATGAATAGAGAGAGAATCTCTTTCACACAAATTGCTGAGTGAATGAAATCTATGTGCTTTGATAATCAACAGAGGGAGTTGTACCAATGTGAAAGCACAAGGAGTAGTGAAGACTTTGAAGATGCTGACCTGTTCTCATCTTAGACTTTACAAGATTCACTAGCTTAATGAGAAGGGAGGACCGCTTATTTCCAAGCAAGTCAGAGTATTGATCACTATTGATGACAGATACATGGATGAAGGGTTGTACGATGTCTTGCCTACGTATGTTTCATACATACTACTTAGCCGACCATGGCTATTCGATTTAAGAGTACTCTACGGTAGATATAGGAACACTTATATGTTTTAGAAAGATGGGAAGAAAGTTGTACTGACTCCTATGAGCACAAGAGAAGTTTAGGAATCCTAAGTCAAGGCTTCTAAATCCTTGCAGAAGAAGTCCTTGGTAATTTGTTGAGCACAACTTTCTAATGATGTTAAGAAGGAGGAATTTGTACTCATATTGGTTAGAAGACTTCTTAAGTTAAATGAGGTTGGAGTATTGTCTTGCAATCAGGCGCCACCTTGCCGAATCGACCAGTATATAAAATGAACCCTAAGCAAGTAGCCAAGTTGAAAACACAAGTGGATGAGCTCATAGAATGAGAATATGTGCGGGAGAGCATGAGTCCTTGTGCTGTATTAGCTTTGCTCATCCTTCAAAAGGATGGTTCACGATGTATGTACATCGACAGCTAAGCCATTAATCAAATCACTATATAATATAAGTACCCAATACCGAGGCTCAATGACATGTTAGATGAGCTTCGTGGCACTAAAATATTTTCGAAGATTGACTTGCGAAGTGGCTATTACCAAATTCGTATGAGACCGGGTGATGAATGGAAAACTGCCTTAAAAACTAAGCATGGTCGCTACAAATGGTTAGTTATACCATTCGGGCTAACTAATGCACCAAACACATTTATGAGATTAATGAGCCATGTGATGCACCCTCTGATTAGAAGATGTGCGGTCTTGTATTTCGATGACATATTAGTATATAGTGCTGACTTGAAAAACCATGTTCAACATCTCTAAGCAGTATTTGACATTTTGCAATCTAAGTCATTATATGGGAATTTGAATAAATCTATGTTCTGTTAAGATGAAGTGGTTTTTCTTGGGTTTTGTAGTGTCAGAGGTAGGAATTCGAGCTGTCTTGGAATGGTTGACACCGAGAAATGTCGCTAAGGTTTAAAGTTTTCATGGCCTATGTTGAGCCTAGTTTTTCACCCTCCCGTTTTTTTTTTTTTTTTATAAAATTAGGTTTTCTTTAAACCAACTAGTATTAAACCCTACCCATTTAATACTAGCCCTTGACTAAAGTTTAAAGAAAACCAATCCTTTTATTTTGGAAAAACAACTTTGGAGTTACCACTCGATTGGAGTTGCCAAAAATAGTTAAGTTATAACCGATTAGGTGAATTAGTTATAATTTAGCCACTTGTCAAACAAAAAAAAAATCGAAAAAATTGATTTTGTAAAACGGTTTTTTTTTTAAAGCCAGAGATTTAGGTCCGAGGGTTAAGAATTTTAAACCCTTACGGATACCATTAACTTTCCAAAAATAAAATTAAACTTAAAAATCCCCTTTAATTTTGAAAGACAAAATTTGATTATTGGTCATTCCAATTAGATAAATGAAATAATCTAAACTAAAAAAAGAAAATTAGGTTTTTTCATTTTTATCGTTGTCCCATAGGTACCTACGTACCTGCTATTCGAAATTAGATATACGTAGTTCTTTTTTTATAAAACATTAGTGGGTTGTTTGATTTTAATTTTTGAAAAAAGCCGAATTTATGTTTTTAGTCAATTTGATTGATGAAAGTTCTAAAAAAGGAAGGTCCTAAATTGGATTTTTATTTATTTTTGAAAAATTCTAAAAATACCCTAAATTGTAAAGGGTTCATTTATTTATATATATATTTTTTATTTTTCTAGAAAATCAATTTTCTAAGCGATAAAAACAATTATTTAATCTTATTTTATTTATTTTTCCTTTCTTTTATTTTTTTTCTTTATCCTATTTCATCACTTAATTTATTTATTAATAAAAATAAATAAGATAGCATAAATCCGGGTCGGGTTGTGGATGGAAGGAGAGTAGCAGTACGCAACAGAGGAGATCTAGGCATTTCTGACCACCTAAACGATGGGGGAAAGGAGTTTTAGTGAGTATTTTATTGGGTTTATGAAGGGTAGGCGAAGTGCTGAGACCAGTGAGGCTCGAGTTGGTGGTTTTTAGATGTTAGCCATGGGCGGTAGAGGTGGTTCGACTGTGTAGGGGTTATTGGGTGTGATTAGTCGGTTGGGGTAAGGATTTTGGAGTGTGGGGAGTTCAATTGTGTGACTAGTTTGGGCCAAGGGTGGCTGAAGATGGTGGTTTGAGGAGAAAGAGGGGCGCAATTAGGGTTTGATGAAGGGTGGCTTGGGGAAGCCGCTAAAAGCTACGGTGACAGATGAAGGTAGTTGGGTTAGGGAGCTAATGGATTGGGGGGTCATGGTTGTGGTGTTGGGTTGTGGTGGAGGGCTCAAAAAAGAGAGATTCAAAGAGAGAGAGAGCGAACTAGAGAGAGAAAGAGAATTGCAAGAGAGAAGGAGAGCTTAGGAGTTGATTCTGAAGCTCATGAGTGATTTTGTGTAATTTGTAGACATCCCTAAACCCTTATTTATACATAAATTTCACCCAAAAACTAAGGAAACTTGAAATCGAATTTGAATGCAAATGCATGAAAATTAAGTTTTTTTTCTGATTTTTGAAAGCTGATTTGAATGTGCTTTTGACTGAATCTGGACTTATTCTTAACACCAATTCAAAGTAAGCCATGATTAGTGAGAGATTGATGCAAGAAACTATGTCCTTGTGTATGGAATTTGTGTAGAAATTAAAGCTAAAGTGGAGGGAGTGGGCTTTTCAAAGAGGAAAGTGCTAGAAATTTGGAGAAAAACGAGGGAAAAGGAAAGAAGGAGAGGGGAAAAAATGGGTTGAAGTGGCATTAACGTAACGCCATGTCAGCTGTGCCGACTAACCTCGACATGCCACGTAGCTGATACGTGGTGTCACATCAGCATGTCATCCAATCCCGTCCTACCATGTGTCAAGACACGTGGAACAACTAGATCCTGACATGTGGCAATTCCTAATGTGATTGAAAACAAAAAAAAAAAAAAGGCCTCCTTACCTTTGCCAAGCTTCGAACCTAAGACCTCATGCTCAATACTAATGTTATGTCCATATACTTAACCGTTAGACTGTTGGCCTGTACCTTATTCATATGTGCAATAAACCAAAATTAAAATTAAAAATCTATCCTAGTAACATGTTATTTTCTAAAATCTTTTATTTTTTCAATTTTCTAATTTTTTTCGTAATTTTTCAATTTTCTAACTTTTTTCTAAATTTTCCTATTTTCTAAATTTCTCGATTTTTGTGTTTTTTAATCCAAATTTCATATTTTTTATGCTTTTCTTATTTTTTGCTTTTTTTCTTAAACTTCATATTTTTGGGGTTTTCTTATTTTTCTTATTTTTTTTGTGTTTTTTTTTAATTTAGGACCCTAAAATAAAAAGGGAGGCAAAAATCAAGTGTCTACAACCTAACTTCTTTCTATAAGTGATTGATAAAAAAACTTTAGCACCATAGCTGCCTCCTTTATTAAGCTGACGAAGAAGAATGAAGGATTCAAGTAGAACAACTGAGTTAAATAGAGTTATACTCTCTCTTCAAGTTTAATGGTGTTGCCCTAAACTACTGTATGCATGAGAAAGAGTTATACTCTCTCTTCAAGTCCTTATTATTTGGTAACACTATTTGTTGCTACGAGAGTTTGTTATTACGAGAGTTTGTTATTTATACAGACTATGAGTCTTTGCAGCATCTTGGACTCAAAACAAACTCTCAAAGAGATAAGCCAAGTGGTTAGAGTTTATGGAAGGATTTTTATATGTGATCCGGCACAAGAAAGGAAGCATAAATGTAATCGTTGATACTCTATCACATTAGCAAACCTTGTTAACCACTTTGCAGATAAAATTAATGGGATCCTTGCTTATCACCAAGCAGTATGCTAATGACCCTCATTTCAGTCTGGTTGTTAAGCAATGTCAAAAAGGAGTAGTTGTTAGAGGATGTTATCTTAAGGATAGCTATCTATTCAAGGACCAAATTGTTCCATGCATAAGCTGTTGGTCAAAGAAGCTCATAGTGGTAGATTATCTAGTCACCTTTGGGAGACCAAGATAGCCAATCTATTGAAAGAAAATTTTTACTAACCTAGTTTGACTAAGGATGTCTATAAGGTAGTTGGTAGTTGTGAAGTGTATAAGCGAACTAAGAGGAAAGGAGAGCCCCATAGAGAATATATGCTCCTGCCACCGCCAACCTTACCTTGGGTTAACCTCAATATAGACTTTGTCCTAAGGTTGCTCTAAACATCTATAGGAAAAGATTCTATATTTGTTGTAGTAGACCGCTTCGAGAAAATAACACATTTCATTTGGTGCCATCAAACAAATGATGCTTTATACATTATTGATATGTTTTTACAGGAAGTTGTCTAACTATATGGAGTGCCAAAGACTATTGTTTCAAATTGGGACACAAAAGCTATTTCTAGAAGACTCTATGGAGAAGACTTGGAACTAAACTCATGTTCAGTTCCAATAGCCACCCTTAAACTGATGGCTGCACTAAAGTGATGAACAGGATGCTAAGAAACTTAGAGTTGTCATGGGAAGGAACTTGAGGGACTAAGATTTATGTCTACCAATTATGGAATTCGCATACAACCGACCTATTTATAGCACCACTGAGAAGACCCCATTCGAAGTCATTTATAGCCTCAATCCTACTATCCCGCTGGATATGATCAGTACCCCTACAACTACTGAAGAGAGTCAATCTGGAGTTGATTGAACTCAAGAATTGCAAGAGCTACACTAATCTATAGTTAGGAAGATAGCCAAGTTCAATAAGAGACAACAAGAGATTGGTAACCAAGGCCATCGAGCTATTTCTTTCTAACCAGGAGACTTAGTATGGATACACCTCATGATGTGCCTATGAGCTCGGTGATCATTGCGACTTACCATAGGGGATTAATATCAATGAGTCCTTTAAAATATTGAAGAAAATAATGTGAGTAGGTCGAAGAACTGAATATAGTAGTTAACGTGAAGCTACTCGGAAGGTATAACTCACCAACAAACACAACACAACTTGACACTTCACTTGATATGATGTACAAATTAATGTTAAGGTCTACCCACTTCTAATCTTAAGCTGCTCGACAAAACTAGACAAGAGTGTATGAAAATTAGACTTAAAGAGGAATATCTCACAAAGAACTAGTATTATTCAATAGTTATAAGGGAAGATATACATGTGTGGCTACAAGGAGAAGGGACAATTTAAGTAAGTCCCTAAGGCGGTAATATAAGTAAGGAAAATTACACTAAGGCATACATGAAAAGGAGATTTCTAGTACATACGAAAAAGGGTAAAAATGACAAAAGACAAAAGGAATAAAAGTACAGTGTTAGGTAAAAGGACAGGTGGTAGCTCAACAATGGTTTTGTACAAAGGAATCTATGGGCACAATAACTGAGCTGGATCATGACATAACAACCTTAGGGGTTGCCGAGACGAGAAAGGGATGCAATAAGTATTAATAAGAAGCTAGAAGAGAAATACTTGGCTAGCAGGAACCTATGTCTTGGTAGCAGAAGGGTTGAGTAGGATTTGATGTGTGGGGCCTTGGTTCTCATCATTCGGTAAAGAGGCCTTAGCAAGAGAATAGTTGGCCTCGGTAAGGATAGAGCAGAGTAGGGTATATCCAATTGGAGTTCTCAAGGAGTTTATCCACCATTCCTCTATGTATGGTTTCTTGTCCCCAGCAAGATGACAAAAGAGAATTCTCATGGTAGGGGACTGGAGGCCTTTGAGGTGTGCATGAGTAAGTGGGCCAGGGATTGGTAACCCATTAGCTCCTTGGGGTTATTAAAGATTTAGCCCCAAATCATGATTTTCATTGGCGTCAAGCACATGGGCTGTCAAGTTGGCAACATTGAAGGTGGTAGATAAGCCGTACCCCTTAAGTAGCTCAACCTCATAAGCATTGTTATTGATATGCCTAAGGATCTTGTAAGGTCCATTTGCTCTGAGGGATAGTTTGTTTGTCCTCTTCCTAGGGAAGCGTTCTTTGCTAAGGTGTATCTAGACAAGGTCTTCAGGGGAATAAACAACTCGCCTCCTTCCTTGGCTACTTCGTTCCTTCTGTCGGGCTACAGTCTTGGCCAGTTATTTAGCAAACTTTTCATGTAGCTTCTGGAACTCCTTGGCATGTTATAGGCTGGGTTGGTTTTCCCCTTATGTGGTCGGGTTGCTAATTAGATCCAAGGGTAAGTTCGATTTAAGCCCATAAACGACCTCAAATGGTAATCTTCCTATCAAGCTATAAGCTGAATAATTGTAAGCGAACTTAATGATAGGTAGGCATAAATCCTAGTCATGTAAATTCTTCCTAACAGCTGTTCGTAGGAGATTGCCAACTGTCTTGTTCACAACTAAATTTGGCTGTCTATCTAGGGGTGATAAGAAGTATTGAACATGAGCTTAGTATCGAGCTTCTTCCATAGGGTCCTTTGGAAGAAACTCATGAACTTCGAGTTACAATCGAACACAATACTTCTGGGCACTCCATGTAATCACACAATTTCCTGTAGAAAGAAGTTAGCGACAAATAAAGCATCATTAGTTCTGTGGTAAGGAATGAAGTGGCTCATCTTGTTGAACTGATCGACTACAACCATAATTGAGTCGTATCTTTACGGCATTTGAGGAAGGTTAAGCATGAAATCCATGCTTAGGTCAGTCTATGGGCGCTTAGGTATAGGCAGGGATGTGTACTCTCCATACGGCTCTCTTCTTCCTTTCACATGTTTACACACCTTGCACCTCTTAAGAATTTAGAGCATATCCTTCATTATCCTAAGCTAGTAGAAGTGTTCTTTCAATATTTTAGCTATCTTCTTTCTCTAAAATGGCCAGCCAATCTCCTAGCATAAGCTTCTCAAATGAGTAGCTCTCTAGTCGAACCATTTGATACACAAACCTGCTTACCCTTCATCGGGAATCCCTGACTCAAGTAGAACCCATCTACAACCCTTCCAACGTTGCAATTGGTCACTAAGGGCCTAAAATATGGATAATGCTCATACTGATCGGGCAAGGTGCCAAATCTAAGTACCTTAGCTTACATTGTTGTAGTGAGGGTATGAAGACGAGAAAGAGCATCCACCACAGTATTGGTGCTCCCTTTCTTATACCAGATTACGTATTAGAAGGACTCTAAGAATTTAATCCATTTAGCATGACACTAAGAAAGTTTTTGTTGCCCTCGAAGATGTTTTGAGAGATTCATGATTAGAGTAGATGATGGATTCTCTCAATAACAAGTAATGTTACCAGTTCTGCAATGTCCGGACAAGGGCATAAAACTCCTTGTCATATACTGAGTAATTCAGGATAGCTCTTCTAAGTTTTTCACTGAAGTAGGTGATGGCTTAGTACTCTTGCATCAAGATAGCACCAATACTGACTCCAGACGTTTTACATTCTACCTAAAAATCCAGTAGGGCAAGTACTGGAGCAAACATCAATTTAGACTTTACATCTTCAAAACTCTTATGAGCTTTCTTTGACCACTTAAACTCAAAGTTCTTCCTAGTCAGTTTGGTTAATGGCGCCATTATGGAACTAAAGTTTCGAATGAATCTCCAATAGAACGAAGCAAGACCATGGAAGCTCTTCACTTTGGCAGCATTAGTCAGCATGGGCCACTTGAGAATAGCTTTGACTTTCTCGTCATCAACTCGGACTCCTTCCTCTAAAACAACGTACTTGAGGAATACAACCTCTCTTTGGTAGAACACGCATTTCTTTAAATTGTTAAATAATCTCTCAGCACGGAGGATGTCAAATACTGATCTTAAATGCTTAACATGGGCAATGAGGTTAGCACTGTAGACTAAAATCTCATTGAAATAAACCACAACACATTTTCCAATTAGTGCCCTCGGTACATGATTCATGAGCTGCATAAAAGTACTTAGCGCATTTGTCAGACCAAACGACATCACCATCCATTCTAACAAACCATCCCTTGTCTTGAAGGCTGTCTTCCATTCATCTCCAAGTCTCATTAGTATTTGGTGGTAGCCACTCTTAAGATCAATCTTTAAAAAGATATAGGCACCATGCAACTCATCGAGCATATCATCCAATCATGGGATCGAATATTAGTACTTAATACTAATTTTGTTGATGGTATGGCTATCAATGTACATCCTCCATGACTCATCTTTCTTCGGTACAAGTATTGCAGGTATGACACATAGGCTCATACTTTCTCAGACATATCCACGATCTACCAACTCATCCACTTGTTTCTTCAACTTGGCTACTTGCTTAAGATTAAGCCTGTAGGTAGGTAAGTTTGGTAGGGCAGCTCCAGGCTAAAGATCAATGTAATGTTCATTGCCTCTTAAGGGTAGTAAACCTTTCGACATCTTGGCAGGGAATAGGTCGGCATACTCCTGTAGTAGTGTTCATACCTCAATAGGTAAGCTCTCAACTTCTCTCAACTCTAGTAGTTTCCTGACTAAAAGGAGTATACACTCCTTGGCCTTGACTTCTCGAAAAAATTGAGCTCAAGAAATCACTAAGGACTTCCACTATAGTGATCTAGCAACCTTCTCTTGTGACTCTTACACTTCCTTGGGACTCATGGGGGTTAGTATAACCTTCCTCCTGTCCTTCTAGAACATGTAGGTGTTCTTATATCCATTGTGTAATACTTTTAAGTCAAATCGCCAGGGTCGGCTGAGTAAGATGTGCGAAGCGCAAATAGGAAGGACATTACACAACACCTCATCCTTGTACCTATCACCAATGGTAATCAGTACTCTAACTTGCTCAGTTACGGGTAAGCCTCCTTTCTCGTTCAACCAATGAATCTTGTACGGCTTAGGGTGTGGAAGGGTTGGCAATTTCATGGCCTTAACTACCTCTTGCACTATGACATTGGTACAGCTTCCTCCGTCAATGATCAAGGCGCATAGCTTGCCATTCGCTTGGCAATTAATGTGGAAGAGATTCTCCCTTTACGCATTCTCGTTGGCCATAAAAGTGCTAAGGGATCTATGCACAACAAAACAGTACTCGACTCTTGCTTCAAGAGGTGTTAAGGCATTAGGGTCTTCCTAGAACTCCTTTAGCATCTAGTCAACTTCCACTTCTTCCTCTCCCTCATGAATACTCTCCACTTTGAAGTGAGGCTTATCTTAATTGTCATAACATGTCGGTTTAGACGTTGGCTAGCTACATGTCCACAACTGAGACATTTAAAACATGATCTCTCGGGTCTTCCTTCTTAAGTTCTAACCTTGGTCTCTTTAGACCTCAATCTCTTCAAACCTCGGTCTCTTTGGACCTTCGGCTTACCTTTACCTCCACTCTCTTTAGGTTTATTTGGTACCTATCCGCAGTGGTCCACTTCGAAACTATTTGGTGCTTGGTCATTTCTAGGTCAACTAGGCATACCACTCCTGTTCGGTAGCACCGATCGGCTGTTTAGCATTTAACTAATCTGGCTCTACCTCTACCTTTCAACTCTTTATGCTACTCTTATGGCTTCATCTAGAGTTGCAAGACTTTATAGCTCCACTATGTTACCAATCTCAGTTCATAGCCCAGAAATGAACCATGCTATAGTTCATATCTCGAGCTTATCAACATCACAGCAGATCATAAGCAATTGAAACTTCCAAACATAGTTGTCCACCAATTTGCTACCTTATCTCAAGTCTTGGAGATGTTAGAAAGTGTCTTGCTCATAGTATTTGAGAACGAACGTACTTCTCAGGACCCTTTTCATCTCATTTCATGTTCAAACTTTGCGTCGGGCTTTTAGGCAAACATTCTGCAGCTTCTTCCACTGCATTGCTGCATACCTAGAAAATTCCAATACAGCCACCCGAATACGAACAACATCTTCATAATTATAAAAGTTGAATATCTTTTTGATCTTATCCTCTCAGTCCAGGTAATTGTCAGCACTACTTAACCCATTAAAGCTGGGGATCCGCACTTTGAAGTGTTTGGTGCCCCTAGGAGCTCTAAGCTCACACTTGTTAACTCCATCATACTGCTCTTCCTCCTTGTACTCCTCAACTTTATCCAACTCGAGTCTCCTCCTTGCAACTCTATCAACATGACGGGGTGGTGCTTAGTTCATAGGAAAGGGCTTTAGTGCTCGCTGTTCATTCATTTGCTGTCTCAGCCTATCCCTCATTTATTAGCCCTGTTCAGCGACAACTCTCTCTCATAGCCTAGTCTCTAAGACTCTTTGTACTAAGACAGCTAGATTGGCCACAATAGTGCCAAGGTCCTATATTTGCTCATCAATAGTATGTGGTGTTTGTTGGGTAACACAACTATGACCATGAGCATCTCTTTCGGCATCGTTAATCTCTCCTTAAACACTAGGATTTGACATTCTTAATACAAAGCTTCATAATATACCCGTCATATGAGAAATTTCCACACTCTTAAAAAATACCAATTTGAACAATGAGCTGCAACTTGCTCTATTCTTCAAAATAAAAATAGAGTATGACAAACAACAGACTAGTAGAAACTATTGTAATACAGCTTTCGGTCACAACCTGAAGCTCTAATACCAGGATTATCCGATGTGCCTAGGAGCTTAGTGATCATTAGGACTTTCCGTAGGGGATTAATATCAATGGATCATTCGAAATATCAAAGAAAGTAACGTAGGTAGGGTGACGAACTGAATATAATAGTTGACGTGAAGTTACTCAAAGGGTATGACTTACCAACAAACACAACACAACTTGACACTTCACTTAATATAATGTACAAATTAATGTCAAGGTCCACCTGCCACTAATCTTGAGCTACTTGGTAAGACTAGATAAGAGTGTATGAAAATTAGACTTGAAGAGAAATATCTCACAAAGAACCAGTATATTCAATATTTGTAAGGGAAGACGTATATGTATAGCTACAAGGAGAAGAGACTACTTATAGTAAGTTCCTAGAGCAATAATATAAGTAAGGAAAATTACAATAAGGCATACATGAAAAGGAGATTCCTAGTACATACGAAAAAAGGTAAAAAGGACAAAAGAAAAACGGAATAAAAGCACAATATTAGGTAAAAGGATAGGTAGTAGCTTGACAATGGTTCTATATAAAGGAATCTATGGGCGCAATAGCTGAGTTGGATCATGATGTAGCGGCCTCAAGGGTTGCCGAGACAAGAAAGGGATGCAATAAATATTGGTAGGAGGCTGAAAGAGAAGTACTCAACCAGCAGAAGCCTATGTCTTGGTACTTAGTAGGAAGCTTTCAGCAACAGAAGGGCCAAGCAGGATTTGATGTGTGATGTCTTGGTTCTCATCATTTGACAAAGAGGCCTCAACAAAAGAATAATCAGCGTCGATAGGGATAGAGTAAAGCAGGGTGTACCCAATTAGAGCTTTTAAGGAGTTCGGCCACCATTCCTCTATGTACAATTTCTCATCCTTGGCAGGTTAACAAGAGAGAATTCTTATGGTGAGGGATTAGAGGCCTTTGAGGCGTACCTAAGTAAGTGGGCCAAAGGTCGATAACCCATCACCTCAACCAAGAATAATTCCCTCACTTAAGACAAAATAAACTATCTCCTTAAGTTGATGGTCTGTTTAAGGTCCTAAAGAAGGTTAACCGCAACACCTACTAGATCGAATTACCAATGACTATGGTGTCTCCCCCACTTGCAATGTGTCAAACCTAATTCCACACCAATCGACAGAAGACCTCATAAGTGTCCCAAAAGAAGAGCTAGAGACCATTTCAAATTTGAGGACATATCTTTTCGACCCCCAAGTAGATGATAGGAATCAACTCCCTAGACCGATCGCACAAAGTCATGCAAGAGGACTCTAAAGACTCACTTGGAGAATATTAACTGGAAGCCCTATTTAAGATAGAAATTCCTATCCCAACCTTTGTGTTTTCCTTTTCTGCTGACCTAATTGCCTAACTTTCACGTATGCTAGACTTGTCGAACAATTGTACTATGATAGGATATCCAAGCAGATAGCCTCAAGGTTGTCCAAGCTTAGTTCCTGAGCCAATTAGAAACATCCGACCCTATCCAAGTTAACTATGCTATAGCGGGACTGATTGGGCCCCAACCTAATCTAGATCAGGTCGACCCCTGACTGCAAATTCTTTTCTTATCCACTTGTACTATATTATTGACATCCAACCACTATTCGACTCGTATCTTCTGGCATTATATTTCAAAAAGATTCTTTACTTTTTCATATTGAATATTCTTTGTCTCTTTTACCCTTTTTAGTATGTCTAATGTAACCTAATTATGAGAATGTGCTTTTGTCTTTTCATATATGTAAAGTAACCCTAGTGGATAAGTATATAAACCCTCATTTAATTATACACAAACATCAATCTTCAATACCAAAATTTAATCCAAGTTTCCTTTGAGTAACTCTAGTGTTCTTATTACCCTCTAACTCTTATCTGTTCTCTTTAGCAAGGAATAGTGGCAAGTGACCCTTTAGTTCAAACCAATGAATTATATCTGATAGATTATAGTCCGAGTAGGATCAATTAGTGTATCATATCCAATTAGTAGCTGCTCAAACTTTGCTTGCTTTCTTTTGTTTCTCTTCTATTCATTTCGTTGTGGTGCCTCTTTGTGTGTACAATCTCGAAGACGCATCAACGATACACAGATATTTTCAAAAGTTTATTTGAAGAGTGGCTGCCACTAGATCAGGACGAGATTCGGAGATGAGTGGAAGACTGCTTTCAAGACAAAGGATGGTCTATTCGAGTGGTTTATAATGCTGTTTGGACTCACAAATGCCCCAAGCACCTTCATGCGATTAATGAACCATGTTTTGAGACCTATAATTGGTAAATATGTTGTTGTTTACTTTGATGATATTTCTCATGTCATGCACTTAAGGTCTATATTTTATATCTTCCATACTGAGCAATTGTACGCTAACTTGAAGAAATGTACCTTTTATCAGAGCGAGGTAGTATTCTTTGAATATGTTGTTTTAAGAGAAGGTATTAAAGTTGATAATGAGAAAGTCATAGCTTTTCTCGAATGGGTGACACTGCCAGTACTGCTAAAATTAGGAGTTTTCATGGTCTAACTTCGTTTTACCAAAGATTCATTCAAAACTTTAGTTCCATAGTAGCTCCATTAACCGAGCTGACTAGGAAGAACTCTAAATTCAAATGGTTCAAGAAGGTTTAAAGTAGTTTTGAAGAGATCAAATCCAAGTTAACTTTTACCTCAGTATTAGTATTGTCTGATTTTAGCAAGGTTTTTACGTTAGAATGTGACGCATTCATAGTAGGTATTGGTGTTATTCTTTTGCAGGAATGCCAACTAATTGCATACTTTAGTGAGAAGCTTAAAGGTGCCACTCTGAATTATTCGACATATGACAAAGAGTTTTATGCCCTTATTTGAGCACTTTACAACTGGTAACATTACTTACTATAGAAAGAGTTCATTATCTATACTGACCATAAATCTCTCAATCATCTTAGATGCTAGCAAAAACTCTCCTAACGTCATGCCAAATAGGTAGGCGTGTTCTTATTATGTTATTATGGGCTAGAATACTTGGGTTTGATACCTTACCTGATCAGTATGAGCATGATCCATACTTCGGACCCTTAGTGGCTAAGTGCAATATTAGAGGAGTGGTGGATGAGTCCTACTTAAGTCAAGGATTTCTGATGAAGGAGAAGCAAATCTATGTGTTGAATAGTTTTGCTAGGGAATTACTTGTGCGGAAAGCCCATGCTAGGGACTTAGCCAGCCATTTTGGCAAGAAGAGAATCGTTGAGCTGCTAAAGGAACACTTCTATTGGCTTAGGATGATCCGGGATGTACACAAAGTTCTTAAACGTTGCAAGGTGTATAAGCAAGCCAAGGGAAGAAAGGAGCCATATGGAGAATACACTTCTTTGCCTATACTTGAACGGCTATGGACCAATCTAAGTATGGATTTCATGCTTAACCTACCCAGAATGCCTTAAAAATACGATTCTATTATGGTTATAGATGATCGATTCAACAAAACAAGCTTCCTCATTCTTTACCACAAAACTAATAATGCTTTATTTGTTACTAACCTTTTTTTGTAGGAGATCATGTGGATACATGGCATCCTAAGGAGTATTGTCTCATATCAAGATTCAAAGTTCATAAGCTTCTTTTAGCGAACACTATGGAAGAAGCTCGACACTGAACTTTTGTTCGGTACTTCTTGCCATCTGCAGGTAGATGGCCAAATAGAAGTTGTAGATAGAATAGTAGGCAACTTGCTTCGAGCTATTGTTAGTCAGAATTTACATGACTAGGATTTGATATGGATTCCGTGGATGAACATACGGGCCCATTATTACGTGTAACTAAAAGGGTAGGTCCGGGCTGCGAGATGGCTCGAAGAGTAAATGATAGTTGAGGGTAAGCAAGGTTTCCCATGCACCGATGATGGATATGATACACTAATACCTTATACGAGCTCGGGTTACACTTGATATGACGCACAAGTATGGCCGGAGTTCATTCTCCTTTAGTCTACGCTCAATGAGCTAGATAAGAGTAACTCAAGAGTAAGTAAAAGAACACTTAGCTCAAGAGGGAGTAAAATTTTAATGTATTCTCTATATGTTCTCGTGGTTATTATATCATGCGAGTATTTATAGTACCTTGTTAAGGTAAGTCCTAAATTACAGAAAATTACATAAATGGATCCCTAATTGCTAAGAAAAGGATAATAATTTATAGGGAAAACATGAAATCATGCAAAAAAATATTAACTGTTATAAAGGACACTACGGATGTTAGAAAAGGCCAGCATGCGTGTGATTCTGCTCATTCTATGGTCCCAATAATGACACGAGTTGTATAGGGGTAGGCCTTGATTAAGTCTGGTTGGCGTCAGCAGTTCTGATTGTCGAGACTAAACAAAGGTTGGTTCAAGGATGACTTATACTAAGGATCAGCTTCGAATGGTTGGCTCTTGATAGTTGTTAGCTTAGCCTCATCACTATGGAGATGGTTGTACCCAGATTTGGTGTTTAGACTAGCATGTTACGGAGGGGCCAGCTCGATACGTCAGTTGATCACCTTGGCAGTCTCCTAAATGGTGTGGAGAGTAAAGTATCTTAGCAGATCGGATTGGGGTATATACTGCTCCTCAATGCTTAACTCACCTCAGACAACCTGGCGAACCATCTAAGAAAGCCCTCAGGCTCGAGAGCGTATGATCAGTCCTTGATCCCTATCATCCTCGTCGGGTTGTTTGAGATTTAGGATCAAATCGAGTTCAACTCTAAGTTGCTCGTCTTCAGGAGTGTAAGGTTGGAGATCGGTAATGTTGAAGGAGTTTAAGACTCTGTATCCTTCAGGTCATTCAATCCTATAGTTATCAGGATTGATCCTTTTAAGCACTTTGAAAGGTTCATCGACTCTGGGAGACAACTTGCTCTTCCTCAAGTTTGGGAGTCGTTCTTTGTTAAGATATATCTAGACCAAATCACCTAATTGAAATTCTCTCTTCCTCTGTCCTTGGCTTTGCTTCTCGAGCTTAGTATTAGCACGGCTTAATTGTTCTATAACCTTCTGGTGCATGGCTCTGATGGATTCAATTCTTTTAGAGGCTGGTCGGTTATCATTAAGCATTGGCCGGGGTACTTAATCCATTGAGAGCTCAGGGTTGAACCCATAAGCAACCTCGAATGGAGACATGTTTGTTACGTTGTGGGCAATCTTATTGTAGGCAAACTCAATGATTGTCAGGCATAGATCCCAGTTAGCCATGTTTTGTCCAATAGCAACCTACAGCAAAGTTCCCACAGTTTTGTTGACAACTTCAGTCTGTTCGTCGGTTTATGGACGGTAAGACGTGCTATACAATAGCCCACCTCCACAATATCCTCTAGAAGTGGCTCATGAACTTTGGGTCTCGATTCGAAACAATGGTTCTAGGAACTTTGTGAAGCTTGATTACTTCCTGTAAGAAAAGAAAAGAGATATCTAAAGCGTCGTTAGTTTTGGAATAGAGTACGATATGTGCCATCTTGCTAAATCGATCCATAACCACCATGATGGAGTCCTTTCCTCGGGACATCTTCGGTAATCCTAACATGAAATCCATACTCAACTCAAACCATGGTTCGGTCGTGATCAATTGGTAATGTCCTTGTTCAGATCGACTCTTCGCTTTTCGGCAGGTCGTATATTTTTCTAATATGGATTGGACATCTCTCTTCATCTTTGGCCAAAAGAATCTAGATGATAGTACCTCATGGGTTCGGCGTTGGCTAAAGTTTCATGTCAATCCCCCTCTATGCACCTTGCACATTAGCAATTCTCTAGTAGAACAGGTCGAGATACATAGCCTCTCCTTCCTGAATAAATATCTATCCTCCCTGTGACATAGTATCCATCCTTCCTCACACCCAACGTAGATAGGACCAAAATGTGGACCTCAACATAAATATTCTTTGTGGTTGAAAAACCAAGTAGCTTTGTTTGCAACTCGGTTATGAAGGCATGTTGTCTTGATAAGGCATTGGCCACTACATTGTTTCTTCCATTCTTGTATATTACGACATAAGAAAAACCCTCCATAAACTCGACCCACCAAGCTTGTCTTTGGGACAACTTCGGTTGCCACTTTAGATATCTCAAGGATTCACGATCGATGTAGATCACAAATTCTTTGGACAGCAGATAATGTTGCCATACCATTAGGGCTTGGATTAAGGAATATAACTCCTTGTCATAAACAAAATAGTTGAGTGTAGCTCCTCGAAGTTTCTCACTAAAGTAAGCAATAGGTTAGCCTTTTTGCATCAACACAGCACCTATGCCTAGTTCAGATACATCACACTTTACTTCAAACACTTTGTCAAAGCTTAACAGAGCTAAGATGGGGGTTGTAGTTAGCTTCTCCTTCACCTCCTCAAAACTCCTTTACTCATTCTTACCTTATCAGTGAGTGAGGCCACAACCAAACTAAAATTCTTTATGAATCTATGATGGAATGATGCCAAGCCGTAGAAACTTCTCACATTGGAAAAATAGGTCGGCTCAGGCCATTCTATGATCGCTCTTATCTTCTCATCATCAACTCGGATGCCACCTTTGCTCACAAAAAACCCTAAGAAGATCACCTCAGGTTGGCAAAAATCACACTTCTTCAAGTTGGCGTAAAGCTGTTTAACTTGAAGTTTTGCAAAGACTCTTTGGAGATGCTCCTTGTGAATCTCTAAGTCAGGGTTATACACCAGAATGTCATCAAAATAGACTACAACAAACCTCCCTATGAATTCTTGGAGCACATGATTCATCAGGCGTGTAAATGTACTCGGCACGTTAGAAAGTCCAAATGGCATTACAAGCCATTCATATAAACCATGTCGTGTCTTGAATACAGTCTTCCACTCATCACCCTTGTGCATTCAAATCTAATGGTACCCAGATTTAAGGTCGATCTTAGAGAACATTCTTGCTCCACTTAATTCATCTAACATGTCATCAAGCCTGGGTATAGGATACTTGTACTTAATGGTGATTTGATTAATCTCAGCCATCCATACACATCCTCTAAGAACCATCTTTCTTTGGTACTAAAAAGGTCAGTACGACACAGGAGCTAAGGGACTCACATACATACCCCTTCTTCATAAGCTCATCTCCTTGCTTCTACAGTTCAGCGGCCTATTCAGGTAGACCTTTTGGTAGCTCATTTGGGAATAGGTCGACAAACTCCTTTAGTAAGATTTTTACTTTAGCAGACAATTCCTCCTCCTGAGGTCGCAACTCTAGAATTCTTCAAACCAACAGAGAGGTTGGTCCTTCGAGCACCATCTCACTCTTCAGTTTGGCTCAAGTCAATATCGAAGTCTCTTTCTTTAGGGTTCAGCTAAGTTAGGACCGCATGAATTTTACCTACTCAGCAGTCATAGTACTCAATTTCATCCTCCTACCTTCATGCTCCATAGAACATGTATTCCTCCTTCCGTCATACATAACTACTCTATTAAACATCCATGGTCATCTAAGTAAAATGTGGGGAGTGCTCATAGGTAGCACATCATAGAGTACTTCATCTCGATATTTGCCAATGCAAATCAGCATAGACACTTGCTTGTTTACCTGTAGGACTCCCTTATCATTGAGCCAATGAAACTTATACAATTTTAGGTAGGGCATGGTTGGCAATTTCAATTGCTAGACCATAAATGCCGAGGCTGCGTTGGTGTAACTACTACTATCAAGGTATACAGTGACTCATTCTCCTTACATCCAATATGAAAGATATTTTCCCTTTTTTCGTCTTTAGGTACGAAGCCGACGCTCATCATCCTCCTCAACACTAGAGTGGTCAACAGAAAGTTGCTTTCTTCAATATAGATAACTTCTTCCTCGAACAGCCCGGTCTATCCATCCACTTTCAACTCCTCTACTCCTTCATCAGTACCGTCAACCTCAATAGTCAGCACCTCGCCTCGGATCACCATTGTTCACCTGTTTGGACATTGAGCAGCTATGTGTCCAAATCCTTAGCATTTGAAATGTAAGTCCTAAAGCTAAGATAAGTGACCGTAGGTGTGAATTTAGAACACAAGGTTTAGGGCGATCGGTTAAAGAATCCGATCAAACCCAAATTATAAACTATTGAGAGGAGTATTAGTAAAAATGACCCCGTAAACTTGAATTTAAGAAAATAAGTAGTAAAATAAGAGACTATAAAATTTTCGAATTTTAAGCATAATAATTGCTAATTACCAAAAAGGTGAAAAGTGTAATATAATAACTAATAAATTACTAGAGATAGATTATATGTATACTAAAAATTTTAGAATGACCAAACTAATAATTAGGAATGTTTACGTGTACCCTACATATATTTACGTGTAGATAAAAATACGCGAAATTACCTAAATTGGCCAAAAACTAAGTAAATAATTAAAGAAAATTATAAATTAATTATGAAAAAATTAGAAAAAAATCAGAAGAGGATAAGATGATCTAAATCAGGTCGTTGCACATTAGGATCTGCCAAATAAAAATCAACCAATTAGAATTAGGCAACACAAAAGCCAAAAATTAAGGGAATTGGGCAAAGTCATGTCTAATTAATGCATAATAATTACAAAAATTGTCTATAAATAGGGGAAAAATTTCTAGAACTCATTTGAGCAGTGAAGAATCTAAGAAAAATCGAGAGACCCAAAAATTTGAGAGAAAATTCAAAAAACAAAAAAAGAAAAGAAAACTGTGCAGATTGGGCAAGTAAGCCAAACCCACATCTCACCACCACCTGGGACCGAGCCACTACCACCACCCTACTCTAGACCTACCGTCTGGGTCGGTCAACAACCTTGGACCGGGTTTGGACAGCCAGAAAACATCGAACCGGGTGAGTCCCATAATTGTCCAGATTTTGTATAATTTCGTAAAAATAGTTATTCTGCCCAGAAAATTATGAAAGTTGTTATTCTGAGGTTTTATTATATGTAGATTTAGGGAAAAATAGTGATTTAGTTTAATCACGTCTGGAAATATAGGGTCCTTAACAAATTGAACAAAACCGAGCATTATTAGAACTAAAAATAAATAGACTTAGGAGTGTAGTTTGGAGCTCAATTTTTTTCTGTAGGATGCTCATGTGATATAGAACAGCGCTGAAGCTATTTTTTTAAAATTAATTTTTGAAATTTTTAAGTTAATTTTTAGCCTTAAAATGATGGAAAAAATGAGTAATTTTGGGTTAATTAGGTGATTAGGATACTAATTACTGATTTAGTTAGTAATTAGATGTTTAGGGATGCTAATCTCTAATGTGGAAACCTAATCCTAGCCTTTGGAGTATTAAGTATGGTTAATTGAGGGAATTAGGTAGTTAATGTAAGAAATTAGTAATATATGAAATTGAAAATTAATAAATCTAAAAAAATTAGGGTTATTTAGATAATATTATAATAGAAATTAGAAAAACAATAAATCTGAAATAACATTTAATTTTAAGTAAATGTCTCAAAATGTAAAATTTTTTCACGTCGGGAATAAATCCGATACCTCAATTAGGGTTAGCGTGTACCAAATAGTTTAGAATACTGAATTAAAACCCAATAGGATATTTGAATACCCAAGCATAATGTGATTAATGTCACATTAGGATTCGAGCATATTTAAGATTTAGGAATCAAAATTAAAAATCTAATTTAAGATTCGAACCCCGAAATAGAGTACAACGAATCATTAGTACGTTATAGGTATACATGAAAAAAAAACGAGTTAAAATATAACTTAGAATATGAATCCATAAAATATAAGTACTAAAAAGACCTATTTGTATTATAGGACACCCAGAGATAAATCAGCTTACGACTAAGGGATCGAAGGATCGAGCGATCGAGCAATTTCAAGTAAATTGGGTTATTGCTTATTGCAATAGAGTACTAGTTTTATGGTACTCGGAGACTTAGGTTTGTATATGGTTGTGATTGTAAATAGTTTATGCATGTGTTTGACTTATCTGAATTCGTGCTGAAATTGTGATGTAAGTGATTTGTGTTATGATTGAATTGGTATGAAATTGTTTGAACACCCTAAATGAAATTTAATCTTATTCGACTCTAAGAACCAAAAATGTCAGGGGATCATAGGATTCTCCAACTAAATACTGACCCCTTCGAAAGGGATAGTGCAGGATTACAAAATGGTCCCTTCTTCATTCTTAGTCGAACTAAGTGATAGGAGAGGAGATCACGGCGAGGGTGAAGTCAATGGTTCGAAGGTAGTCGCGGGAGGAGCGAGGTCTCCATTGCACAATCCTGGGTTTGGTTGTGAGCTGTTGCATAACATGGAACTCCTCAACCCGGATTAGAGCGGGCGAAATTTCTCTGATTTCACAACCGATCGGACTACGTTGTGCGATGACACTTGATTGTTGCATTGCATGAAAATAATTGATGGATAATCTTGTTTGTGCTTGTATGCATTCATGAGTCTCCAATTCAACTTATCGAGCTGTAGTTGCTCATACCCTTATAGATCCTTTTGCAGGTTCATTTTTTTAAACACTTCAAGTACTATGCCGCCCTACAATTACCCAGAGGTGAGTCTTTTAAAGCCAGGGGTGTGAGGATCAAGTTACTTAGTATAATGTGTAACTAGAGTGACCTTGTAGTTAAGGATGAAAGACTGATAGTTATTATGTAATTTAGTGAACTGTTGTGTTTATGTTAAACTTCTTGGGAAACTCTGTGGACTTACTTATAATTATACATGTTTATTAGAAATTTGTAATATTTATCATAATTGTAATATAAATGTTAATTAGACTGTTTACTTCAAAACGAGGAATCGTCGACGCCTTGTGTAGATCATGTCTATGGTAGGCACTGTGAGGCCAGTTACTATCATAGAATGGTTTACACAGCGGGACTGTTGCGATTCTGCGACTTCGGGGCGTAACATGAAACACTTGATCTCACTCATCTTCCTTCCTGAATTCTAGCCCTTCTCGAATTTCCTTAGAGGTTCCTTCTCGTTGGCTCAAGTAGTCGAAATGGGTCGAGCCTCAACAACCTCACTTGGTTCCATTTACACTGGTTTAGTCGGAACAATTCAGTTGCTGCCTGGTCAGCCAACAGGGGGTCGAAATCTTCCTATTTGGCACCTTTCTATCCTTTAGGCGGCTTGGATTGCGTCATCAAGCATTTCAATATCTAGGCTTCCAGGACATCCCCAATCTTATATTTCAATCCACTGATGAATTGAGATACGGTTCAGTCTTCTAGCTCTATGACTTCACATCGGATCATTAACATTTAGAACTCCTTAACATAAGTGTTTACACTTGATCCTCCTTGTCTTAGTTTTTACAATCTTTTGAAGACATCTTGTAGATAATAGCTCGATACAAACCTTCTTTGCATAACCCTCTTCATTTTATCCCAACTCTTAATCTCTTGCTCTCCTTCCCTTCTTTTGGTAACTTGCAAGTTCTTCCACAATAAGGCGGTATAACCAATGAACTCCAACATAGCAAATCTAACTTTTGCATTATCGGGCACTTCGTGGCATTTAAATTGCTTTTCAATCTTGTTTACCTAATCTAGGTAGTCCTCGGCATCACCACTCTTAGAAAAAGTCTAGATACGCATTCTTAATCCTTCGATTTTAAGGGCTCGTATATTTCTTTCTTCAGGCTCATAGTACTCCTCGGCTTCATCGTCCCCTTCCGCTTCTTCCTCAATCTCTTCAAGTGTTAGCCTTCGTCTATCGTCCTTACCAACTCCATCAGCTTGGGGCGGTTGAGTTAGGGCATTAACTTGGCCAAACTGACCATTGCCTCGCTCATGCTGCCCATGTTCTCTAATGGGGTTATTCCTGGCTCATTACCTGTCTTCTTGGATAATAGTCACCAAACTAGCTACTAAGTTAGTAAGCCTATCTAAGTAGTCACCCACTGATTGAGGTGTAAAGCTTCCTTCTTGCCCTTGGCTATGTTGTGTACTACTTCATCAGTTTCCTAAAATTCCTTGAACGCTTGAGTCCTACATTGATTGTTACTACACAAAAATTAACATCTAATAATGCCACTTGAAAATCAATAACCAATACTCCAAACACCATGACAATTACATAACAAACGGATAGTCAATCATACTCTATTTTTGTGTATTAAAAATAAGGGAAAACAGAGCACAAAACACCTCTCAACTACTAAACTCTAAGTTAAAAAATAGAACCATTATCACATAAGAGTAGTAAAAAACCACTTAAAGAACACAGTAGCAAAATCCAACTTCAAACGTAGCTATGCGCTTTGATACCAAGATGATATGGGCCCATTATTATGCATAACCAAAAGGGTGAGTCTGAGCTGCGAGATGGCTCAAATAGTAAATGATAGTTAAGGGTGAGCAAAGTTTCCTATGCATCGATAATGGATACGACGCACCAATACCTCTTACAAGCTTAGGTCACACTTGATATGATGCATAAGTATGGCAGAAAGTCACTCGCTACTAATCTACGCTCAATGGGCTAAATAAGAGTAACTCAAGAGTAAGCAAAAGAATACTTAGCTCAAGAGGGAGTAAAAGTTTAATGTATTCTCTGTATGTTCTTGTGGTTATTGCATTATGTAAGTATTTATAGTACCTAATTAGGGTAAGTCCTAAATTATAGAAAATTACATAATGGATCCCTAATTGCTAAGAAAAGGATAATAGTTTATAGGGAAAATATGAAATCATGCAAAAAGAATATTTATTGTCAGAAAGGACAGTACGGATATCAAAAAAGGGCAACATGTGTGCGTAATTCTGCTCATTTTATGGTCCCAATAACGTTGCAAGCTATATAGGAGTAGGCCTTGATCAAGTTTGGTTGGCGTCGGTAGGTCGGCAGTTCTAATTGCTGGGACTAGACAGGGATTGGTTCAGGGATGACTCACATTCGGGATCGACCTTAGATGTTCGACTCCTGACTGTTGTTAGCTTAACCTTGTTACTGTGGAGATGGCAGTACCCAGATTTGGTGTTTGGATTGGCATGTTGCGGAAGGGTTGACTTAGTACGTTGGCTGATCACCTCGGCAGTCACCTAGATGGTGTGGAGAGCAAAGTAGCTTGGCATAGTAGATTGGGGTCTACACTACTCCTTAATGCTTAACTCACCTCAGATAACCCGACAAACCATCTGAGAAAGCCCGCTAACTCAAGAGCACGTGATTGGTTCTTGATCCCTATTAGGATCTTTCTTTACCAATCATAAAATTTACTTACAATAACTCTACCCACAGCTGCATGGGGAAGTCACCTTTCGAGGTTATCTACAGGCTTAATCCAACTTTACCACTAGACTTGATGGCTAGCCCAACCTCTTCGAGAGAAAGCTAATTAAGTGTATAGCGCGCTGAGGAATTCCAAAGATTGCATTAGAAGGTTGCGGAGTAGCTAGCCAAGATGGTTGCTTAATAACAAGAGCAAGGGAATAGGGGATGAAAGCATGTCATTTATAACCTTAGAGGCCTTGTTTGGGTTCAACTTAGCAAGGAATGGTTCTCAAGAAGGAGGATAAACAAGCTGTCCCTTAGATCAAATGGGCCATTCAAAGTGTTATGCAGGATAAATGACAACGCTTATGAGCTAGAGTTACCTGAAGGCTATAGGGTATCCCCTACCTTCATTGTGTTTGATCTGACACCCTATGTGCTGGAAAGAGAAGCTAACCAAGATTTGAGGGAAAATCTTCAACAACCATAAGGAGCTGATGGTATGTTGACCACTAGACCCCTTACCTAAGCCAGACTTCAAGGTTTACACAGCCAGACAAGGAGAATACTAGTTGCTCAACTTAACCCTAACAAGCTCATCTATTAAGAAGGTTAGATGGCGAACACTCTGAGTGCTTTGCTTGGACATACGCTGACCTACTCAGTTTCTCATTCAAATATTGAACATTCAAATACTGACCTATTAGGTGTCGAAAACCCCATCACTGACCAATCCTATGCCGAAGACCTGAAGGATGACATCCCTGTCCTTTCCTCTTGCTAAGCTACTAAGCACCAATCTATTGAGCAACCCCAACTACAGCCCAGCTCAACCACAATGCCTCGAGATTCCAAAATGTGAACCTAATGATAAGCTACCACATGTTCTTTACTTTTTTAAATTTGTACTATATTCCTTTTTGTCCTTTGTTATATTTACCCTTTTTTGTTTATATTAAGAATCTTCTTCATTCATTATCTTTTATGAAATTTCCATTATTGTATTGTTTCCCTAAGAGACTTACTATAAATAGTCCCTTAATTGTAGCCACAGACAATCAATTTTTTTAATACAAACACTACAAATTATTGCCTATTCTTATGAGATAACCTCTTTAAGCAACAACATATACTCTTATTTGATCCTATTAGGTAAGTTGAGATTAGTGGCGAGTAAATGTTAATATTAGCTTGTGCATCCCATCAAGTGAAGTACTAAGTCGCATCATGTTGATCGGTACGTTATATCAACGAGCAACTTCATGGAAGCTATTGTGTTTGCTAACCCATCTCTTCCTTTGATATCTTGAAGGACCCATTGGTTACCTTTCTTACAATAAGTCCTAGTGATTAACTTAGCTCCTAAGCATATCAGTAATACCCTAAGGTCAGTCGATTATAAGCTTAACAGACTCACCAATCTTATTGAGAGTTTTATCACTACTATACAAGGTAATAGGCAATAACGCCAGGATGCACCCAATCGTAGCTGGGTAGAAAATATGCAAGAACAAAGATACGATCATGTTGGTCGAGCTAATTGCCTAGCTCAACCTCTTTGAGCTAAAGGAGTAGTAGACATACCTGCTCAACGAAGACTAAAGTTAGAGGAAATCAAAGAAGATGAAGGGGAAGTAAATGTAGATGCTAATGAAGAAGAAGAAGGGGAATACTATGCGGTAGAAGAGAGAAGGCGTCGAGCTCTATAAGGACTTAATCATGTCAAGGTCCAGATCTCAACCTTTACTGGTAGTAGAGATGCAGATGAATATTTGGAATGGGAAGAGAAGATTGAGAAAGTGTTTGACTATTATGGATATACTGAGACAATGAAGGTTTGACTTGCTACACTTAAATTTTCTAGATATGCTACCATATGGTGGAAGAATTCGAATGCAACAAGAGTAAGAGATGGAAGACGAAGTGTATGGACTTAGGAAGAGATGAAGAGATTATTGAGGGGAAGATTCATACCTGAGACGTATTTGCAAGATACATTCACTAAGTTGCAAGAGCTTCGCTAAGGAAGCCAAAGTGTTGATGATTATGTTAGAGAGTTCCAAATTTTAATCATTTGAGTAAACGTGGATAAGCCTGAAGCTCAAACTATATCATGATTCATCTATGGACTTAAATATGAGATTCATAACATTGTAGAAGTACAAAGGTTTTACCCCCTGGAGGAGGCTATTAAGATAGCTTAGAAGGTTGAGAAGTAGAGAAGAAATAATCTAAGCAAACTTAGGTTGAGCTATGCATGAACTCCTATTCCACATCGACTTGTCCATGCTGAGTAAAGAAGACATGTCCAACAAAGGAGAAGAATGATTGACCAGACATAGGCCTAGTTGACTTAAGGAGCCGAGCTAATGATAAGCTGACCCTAAGGATATATGAGAAAAGATAAATCTCAAAATGAAAGATGAGTGAAGTGAAGTGCTTTAAGTACTTAGGTTTTGGATACATGGCTATTAAGTATTTTAACTGACGTACTATGGTGCTATGATGTGATGTAGTGTGTGAGCCTCTAAAATCATATTTAGGGCAATCGTACTTGAATTTAGAGCTTTTAGGAAAAACTTATTCAATTAAGTCCAAACTTTACGACTAGATTAGAAAAGTTAATCAAAGTGATCTATTGAAGTTAGATTGTAAAAATAATGACTTAAAATCCTAATTTCAACCTTAGAAGTATAATTATGTAATATAATGAAAACTCATTAGAATACATAAAACAAAGCTTAAAATACAACAAGGACTTAAAGATAAGTTATTTAAGCTATAAAAGAAAATCATATAGAATAATATACTATATAAATATGCATATATTTTTATGAATATACTCGGTATATATAATAATTATACTTGTAAATTAACTTGAAAACTTAAAATTGTATTAAATAAGCTATAAATTTGCAAAATTAATTAAAAAAGATATCTTAAAACTAAAAGAAATGATAGAAACGTGATTATGTGCACATATTTACTTATTAAGAGTAATATATATATATATATATATATATGATATATACTCATATATTAATAAAAATCATTAAACAATAATATATTTAATATAAACTAACCAAATATATCCAAATTGCATCTGGAAAATTGGAGAACCACTTGGAAAATTTTGGAACTCACTGTAGCATCTTCACAGCAATTGAATTAGGTGAATCAAAAGCAAATTCCATAAAACTTGACACCTTCTACTATGGATATTTTAGGAGAATAATAAAACAAATTACTTAGTTAATAAAAAAAATGCTACTACCTAAATCTAGTATAAATACAACATTAGGGCACTCATTTAGATACTTTAAGAACATAAGGTACTTAGAGAAAATCAAAGAAAATAGAAAAAATTAAGGAAATTAGAGGAAAAAGTTGCACTCATCGCATTTCCTCAACCTCTTGATATTTTGTTATTGAACTCTACTAGTCACTAGAAGTCTGCCCACCATCTAGCCTCTTTGACTACCCCTTACTAGTCGACGACCATCGAAGCTCCAATGAATGGTTGGTCCTTAATCTGCCATTTTTTTTCTTATACTTTCTAAAAATACTTAGTCAATTCAGAAAATTATGAAAAAATTTATTCCTAGGTTATTTTTAGGATGCTATCATGTCATTATTTTATTTTGATGAAATATTAAGTATTTTATATACTTCCTTAATAAACCGCATTAGTGATCCAGATTTTATAATAAGAAATAAATTAATTAAATGATGTTGTTTCACACCTAATAATTTACTGTAAGATCCTTATTAGGTATAATTTAATTGTATATAGTTTTTTTTTTATTATATACATATTTAATATTTATTATATTTTTGGAACTTAAGATTCTAAAATTGGAATTTATTAAAATAAATGGATTTTTATAAAAATAATTCATGAAAATAGTAATTAATGACCTCTAGACACTTGTAATAATATTGGGGCTTGTTATAAATTATTTCATATAAAAATTATATGTAACCATAAATTAGGGGTAAAAACATAATTTTGTGTATATAGATGATAAACCCGATAGTATGAAAACCACTCGTTGACTAAATTTCTTATATTTTTACGATTCTATAGAAATTTTTATGGAATTATTTGGTAACCCAAACTATTTATTATGAATTTTAGTAGTAAAATATTTTAATTTATTAACAGGGCTACGTTTTTAGCAATATTAAGCTAAATTATGATAAATATTTGAATAAATCCTCTATATATCCATATGGATTAGATCTGATTAGGATGAGTTTTTATCATATTTTATGATGTTATATAACCTGGACGTCGGTATATACATGTTAGGGTTAGATATTATATATATTACTAAGCAACTTCAGGAAATTATATAAAATAAAGCTTATTTATATAATATGAACATAATATAATGGTGATTGTGATAAGGACATAAAAGTATAATTAGAAACTAAAAATACCCTTTAGAAGTTGTTTCTCAAGATAGAATCCATAGTACGAATCATCAAGTTCGTATGAACTTGATGACACTACTTTTTACTAAAATTAGATAATCCTAAGTAATATAACTCATATTTCTATATCATTATGAAAATTTACGTACTATGATAACCCTATCATAATTGAAACGTAACTTAACTAATTAAAAAAATACATTTTAATACGATCAAAATAATATATTATAAGTAATAATATAATTGCATGTATTATTAATGCTTACTAACTTAATATAACTTATAATTGGGATCGTAGCTTTATTGTTGGTTGAGCTATTATATCAAAGTATCTAAAGGTTTAAAAGTGTTTTGATTGCGATTGTAAATTAACTGTCTATGTGCATACTAGGTAATTGGTATTCTATTTATGATAAGAGTCGAACTCCTTTACGTTCTATTCTGTATGACTTCATAATGGTGTTTTGTGTAAACTTGTTTGGCCACCTTTAAATGGAACTAATAGTGATCTCATCACTAACATAACTGGACATGTATAATAACTATTGGGAGAACAATTAGGTGTGTCAAACTAAATACCAACTCTCTTTAATGAAGATAGCTGAAATGGTTATTTCCTCATCCTTAATTGAACTAAGTGATAAGCGAGGAAGTCGTGGCAAGAGTGGGGGTCACGATTTGAAGGAGGTCACAAGAGGAGAGTATTTTCCATTGTGCAGGCCTATGTTTGCTCTGATTTGAGTTACGGTAAACTCCTCAATTCAAGTTGGAGCAAATGTAATTTCTTTGACCTCACAATGGACCGAATGACATTGTGTGATGTTTCAAGTGATTGATTGCATTGTATTGCATTTCATTATAATTAATAACCTTGTTTGTGAATGTATAGTACTCTTATATCTTCGTCCCGCTTACTAACCTAGCTGAGCTTACATCCCTATAAACCCCTTTGCAAGTGACAAGTAAAAGTTCAAGATATATAGATATTACCACCTTAGGTTAGTGCGTAGTTGACTGGGAAAGTGAGGAAAAAAGAATTCACTAAATCTAGGCTTTTGACTTTTCTTTTGGTTTTAAGAAAACTAATTGAGAATCCTTAGGATTCCCACTAGTTTTCTATTTGATTGTAAATAGACTTCAAGACTTGTGGCTTTTGTAAACTCTTAGTGTAAATTATAACTCTATATATGGAAATACTTATGTAAGTACTGTTGTATTAATAAATGACAGCTTGTCTTGAATAAGTATTTTAAAAAGCTATATCATAGGTTTGATTATTGACAAGTGTTAACTGGATGCTTTAAGCTGGTTAAGTTATGTACACAAGTTAGCTTTTATTTTAGGTTAGTTTACATGACGGGACTATTATAACTTCTCATGCTCGAGGCGTAGAATAATGGAAAGCATCAACAAGAGTGAACCTAAGGAATATGAGAGAAATGTTGGGTAAACTAAAGTCAAGGATGAGGAAGAAACCCATATCTATGCCAACTAGGGAAAAGTGATGACATTAGTGCTGAGATACGTACTAAGTTCCTTACCAAGCTTTGATGAGGACAGAGAAAGAACTTGTTTCACACAAAGTATACCATCAAGGGGGTAACTATACACCATTATTATGAATGGAGCGAGCTATTCTAATGTCATCAGTCTCTATGCAAAGGTTAGGTTTACCGACTTCTAAGCACACCCAACCTTACAAACTATATTAGTTACTTGATAAGGGTGCTCTGCATGTTATAGAGTAAGTAGTTTTACCGCTCTATGTTGGGAACGTATGTAAGGACAAAGTAGTGTGTATTGTTGTCCCCATGGGAGCTTCACACTTATTATTAATGAAACCTTGGTTGTTTGACCGACGTATTATTCACAACGAATGTAAGAATACTTATGCCTTTACAAATGATGGAAAGAAGATTGTGATGCAACCTATGACACCAATCCAAGTGAATGAAACATATAATCAGCTCACTTAAGCTAGTGAGAAGAAAGTATTGGTGATGAGCTAGAGAGGGCTTCGAGCTGCTAAGGCCGATGAGCCTATGTTCTTATTGATTAGGAAACCGTTGGAATTAAGGAA
The DNA here is from genome assembly GCA_024138015.1 of Lumnitzera littorea. Taxonomy (NCBI): domain Eukaryota; kingdom Viridiplantae; phylum Streptophyta; class Magnoliopsida; order Myrtales; family Combretaceae; genus Lumnitzera; species Lumnitzera littorea. The sequence continues at coordinate 121,160,724 of JAMXBB010000001.1, read as the reverse complement.
TTTGGAAGATGTAGTAGAAGAGGTTCAAAAGTTTATAGAAGAGTTTTCTAACCTATTTCTAGAAAAGTTGCTTAAGGGACTACCTTCAGTTCGAAGCATTGAACATTGCATCGATTTATAGCCAAGCGTAGCCTTACCAAATAGACTTGCCTATAGAATGAATCCTAAGCAAGCTACCAAGTTAAAGAGATAAGTAGACAAACTAATAGAGCATGGATATGTGAGAGAGAGTATGAGTCTTTATACTGTACCAACTCTAATCATCTCAAAGAAGGATGGTTCTTAGCGTATGTGCATCAATAGTCGAGCTATTACCTACACTACTGTCGAGTATAGATATCCCATATCAAGGCTCAATGACATGTTAAATGAGCTTCATAGCACCAAAACATTTTTGAGGATTGACTTATGAAGTGGCTATCAACAAATTCTCATGAGACTTGGTGTCAAGTGGAAAATTGCATTTAAGACAAGGCTTGGTCTCTACGAGTGGTTGGTTATGTCATTCGGACTTACTAATACATCGAGCACATTTATGAGGTTCATGAACTATATGATGCACCCTTTGATCGGATGGTATATAGTATATACTTTAATGACTTATTAGTGTACAGTGCCAATCTGGTTGACCATTTACAACATCTCTGAGCTATTTTTATATTCTTCGTGTTGAGAGATTGTATGGAAACTTGAAGAAACGTACATTTTGCCAAGGGGAAGTTGTCTTCCTTAGTTATGTAGTATCAAGAGATAGAATCCAAGCTGATGAGGAAAAAATCCAAGATGTTTTGGAGTGGCCAATGCCAAAGAGCATTACTAAAGTATGAAGCTTTCATGGTCTAACTTCCTTCTATAAAAGGTTTATTAGGAACTTTAGTATGATTACTGCCCTATTGACCAAGCTCATCAAAAAGAGTGAAGGATTTTATTGGAATGATTGAGCTAAGTAAAGCTTCAGCGAGATTAAGGGGAAGCTTACTACTGCCCCTGTCTTTGCCCTACCAGACTTTAGCAGACCATTCGAGCTAGAGTGCGATGCGTTAGGTATTGGTATTGGAGCCATACCAATGCAAGAGCGTCAACCCATTGTTATCACAGTGAGAAACTTAGTAGTACCGCCTTGAATCACTCTGTGTACAAGAAAGAATTGTATTCTCTTTTCCATGCTCTTACTATATAGCAACATTATTTACTAGCTCAAGAGTTTGTGATTTATACAGACCATGAGTCTTTGAAGCATCTTGAGAGTAAGAACAAACTTTCAAAGAGGTAAGCACAATGGTTAGAGTTTATGAAAACTTTTCTTATGAAATTAGGCACAAGAAAGGCAGTACCAATGTGGTCACAAACACCTTGTCATGTCAATAAACTTTTCTAACTTGCAGAAAGAGAACTTCTCAGCCTTAGCTTAGAACAAGTCAGCTATGGCTTTGGGATGGTCGTAGGCCGATTATTATTGTCACCATGGGGTTGAAAAGAAGTTGTCCTCGACTTTAGGCAATAAGCATAAGCTTGGATGTTGAACAAGCTTCTCTTCCCTTTTCTTTTCACCATGGATGCCAAGCTGCTCTAAATCTCCTCAACACTCATAAAGGTCAAGTAGTGGCTCTTCCTACCCTTTCAAACTATGTTAGTGTTAAAGAAGCCATCATGGATCACCCTCCCAATTGCACTCCCAAGGTCAACTAAGAATCAAGTTAGCTACATTCATAGGCACTATGTCAAAGTCGATCTCATCCTTATATTGTCTTGTCTTAAATGCTATATGAGCTAGATTATGCACATGGACTATACGCTTATCATTAAACTACTCAAGTCAGTATGGTCAGGGGTGAGGTTAGGTCAGTAATCTCATCTTAGCTACTAACTTGGCAAAAATGATGTTGGTATAGCTTCCTCCATCAACTACCAGGGAACAAGCCTTTCCATTAACTAACGTTGGATTTGAAAAAGGTTCTCTCTCTAACCCGGGTCTTCCTTTAGGTTGGTTCAGTGGTTAATCATAGCTAAGAATTCTCCCATTTCAGGATAGATGTTTATTATTCCCTCACTCTTCTAGCTCTTATCATTAGAGTGTCCTGTCCTTTGCCTTTCAAAATCATGACCCTTTTGTTTGGACATTAGGAGGCAATATGTCTGTATCTCAAGCACTTAAAGCACTTAACTTCTCGAGCCTTGGTGCTAGGCACTTTCTCCTCCTCTACCTTCTTCGTCTCAACTAAGTCAGGTCGGTTGGACTTTCCTTTCTCCATCTTCCTCCGTGTCTTCTTCCTTTGTTCTTACCTCTCAGGTTAAGGACTATCATGTTAAGGCCAAGTGGTCAGCCTCTGGTGTGTTCTCCTCCTCTATTTCAACACCCTTAATGATAAATTGATCAACTTATCAACAAGTTGAATGATTGGAGCTCTACCACTTTCAACACCCTTAATGATAAATTGATCAACTTATCAACAAGTTGAATGATTGGAGCTCTACCACATTGGCAATGTCATCACGAGGTCTGTTCAGGAACCTAGCAATAGTTCATTCTTATGGCTTTGTAATATCACATTTAGTCATCAAGGTCTCGAACTCTTACAAGTACTCTTCAACAGTGTTGCAACCTTGCTTCCGGTGTTGGAAAGCATGGAGCATCTCTTGTTTAAAGTAGGTCGATACAAAGCGTTGGTTCATCAACCTCTTCATAAGTCTCTGAGTTTTTATTTGCTCTTCTCCTTTGACATCTTGCTTAGCAATCAACTTATCCCACCAAAGACTTGCATACTCAATAAGGGATAACGAAGTCATTTAGACTTTGTTTTTATCATCACACTCATAGCATTTGAATAGTTTCCCTACTTAAGGAACCTAACCTAAGAGCTCTTTAGGTTGGCTTCTACTACTCAAGGTTGGCTGCTTAAGCTTAATGTTCTTATGTCCTCTACTATTAGTTTAAGGCTCATCCCTTCCATTCCAAGTTAGTCGGTTCACCTCTAATCAACCACTTCTATTAGAGCTCTACTTAGCTAAATCTCTTCTCAACTCTTGCTCTCTTCTTCGGGCTCTTTGGTTCACCTTAAAGTGACTATTCTCATCGTTGCTTCTCCTCGGATCAGGTTGATTTTCTCTTCTCCTCGACTCAGCAGCTCATCTAAGCTGTTGCCAATTATTCTCAAGCTCATTTGAGTCACTTCTACTAATTGATACTCAACCTCTTCTTTCACCTTGGCTAACACATCAACAGTCTTTAACTAAGCTAGATAGTTCTTGAATTGACTCGGTGAGGTTTTAGATCTAGTGCTCCAAATTATGAACTCGTCTTCTTAAACTACCATGCGGGCTATCACTACTGATATTCATACTATCTTCAAACATTCTTGTCCGTGCAATAACTCTTACAGGGAAATTTTAATAAACACCGTAACACACTCAACTCAGCTTGACTTAAAAAGCTACAACAATCTAAATTCCGTAGCCACTCTTCAACTGAAGAACACTACTAACAGCAACTTCTATCATTACAACTAAATGGAATATAACTATCAGCAACTCAAAACTACCATTGCTCAACACACTATATACCTTGAGCAACTCAGGCACTACTACCATTGTCATGAACAGTATGGTAAACCACAACTTAAACAACAATTCACGAACTCATGAATCAAACTTTGATGGACACTAACTTGCATGTCTCACTAAAGCTTTGATACCAAGATGATACAAAACACCACCCAAAAGATTGGAGATCATCAAAATAGGTACAAGATGCAGTGAACATGAATGCCATGAATGTGTTTTCCATGAATGACAGTATAGGGGTTAGCAAATAAGGGGTTTTGAATGTGAATATGAATAGATATCATGCATTAAAACATAAACATGAACAAGGATTGAGATTGAAGTAGTTTTTTTATTACTCACGAAAACCAAATCAATACTTAGGGTTCTAATGGGAAGTAGACGTAATGTACTACCGATCCAATAGAGGGTTCACTACAATCTCATGCAAGAAGATTGATAAGAACTAGGGATTAAAGAGGAATAATAACACTCAATAACTGGATTTGGAGTTAGCAAGCAAGCAAGCATACTCACAAATGGGGAGATTCATATATATTCTCATTAATTTTCTTATTTCGTTGGTTATTATTTATAAATGTTGCTATTTATAATAAATCCTAAAACCCTAGTAGCAAAACTATAAATATAGATATGCAAGTAGGTTAAACGGGTAAACCCGACCCAACTTACTTTAGCATATGGGTTAAACGGGCTAAGCTCATTTGGACCGCTTTTTAAAGTAGCAAAAAAACCTCAGCCCAAATCAATTTAAAAAGCAAATTAAATGGGCTGGCCTACGGGCCAAAAGTGTACATGTCTTAAAAAGACCGACCTAAACTGATTCACTTTGGCCTACAGGTTAAATAGGCCAGATTTATCTTACCTACTTTTTAAATGAGTCAGAAAAACATTAGCCTAAACCAGTTTAAAAAACGGGTTACGACCCGTGAAAGTCATAGCCCATTTGTATATCTTTAGCTATAAATACTATATAAGGCTTTAAACTCTAAAGATTAAGCCCATAACTAAAACTAAAGAAAATATTTAGAAGCATACAAAATTGTGCATTTTAGTAGGAAGGTTGACATACAAGTCATCTGAGTTGTCCTAGAATGAGTAGGATCCGAACTAGGTGAGTTTGACAGTTAGATGTCCTGGTTCGAGTTAGAGTCTTTGAGGTCTTATAATGCTCAACCGAGCTCTCAGTGAAGTTAGCCCATAGTTGCCAAACCCGAGGATTGATTGGCATTAAGCCCCGAACTTCGTGTCGAGTTGGCCTTTAGACTTGGGACCTTAGTTGCTTGGTCCTTGGTCTTCTTGGTAGCTGATGAAGCTATTGTCGAACTATCTTTCTTTCGCTTCTCAACCTTCTGGTATCAGCTAGGCCGTAAGTGGGGCTGGTCAGTCTCAGTTTAGAATAAGTCGATCGTGGCTTTAAGATGGTCATAGGCTAATTCTTATCAAAATGACTATACCAAAGTAAACTTTGACGTCTACTTTAGCCATGTGTTATTCATGCAGGTTGGGTTAGGTTTCTTCAAGGCTCATGTGCATGTCTTAAGGCTCTCCAAAACTCCAAAATCTCTATTTATAAAATCTAAAATGAATAATTTTGATCAGGATAATATAAGATATAGAAAATGGCCAACATAGTTAATTTGAAAATTTAAAGACACAAGAATATGAGTCTCTCATATTAACTGGTGTAGTAGACCAAATTATATGCAATTAGCCTCTTTTGACAAGCATTTGGTCATCTTTCAACCTAATCAACAACTTTTCTTTCTAGGTCAACCTTAGGTCTTTATTTTGGCCAAATTACATCCTAAACCTAATTCTAACCTAACTTTTAAGTCTAAATTGCTTAAGAAACATCATCATACCAGTTGTTACCTAAAATTTTCATTAATATCGATGTAAGTTAAACTTTAAAAAATCAATAAAACATATGAATTTTGTAGGAAATAAGATGAGAAGGGTTCAAGTAATCAAATTAGGGACAAGTTAAGTATAAGTGAGTGGTGATTCTACCTGTCTTATTAGTAGATTGTTCGTGTTAGGTCACTTAGGTGTAGCTAATGAATTGATATTGATTTTTAAGTGATTAATATGAATGTTATTTGCTTTCACCAAGGCCCCTAAATCGGTGGGTCATGGATTAAATGTTTGTTGCTTACTGTGGGTTGAACACTTGGTTTGAAGTCGCTAATGGTTGATTTCGATGCTACCTTATCGTGGACACATAGGCCAACCTGGTGGAACCAAGACTTTTACGGGTTGAGAATCAGGGAAGAAGCTATTTGGCGGGTCATTGTAATGGTTTGGGACACTTTGGTGGACAATCAAGCAAGGGATGTGGTTAACGATGGTTGATACGCGTGGTAAGTGCAAGATAAGACGATCTTGTATCATGATACTGGATATGGATATTGGAGTCACTGCCTCCATGGGTTTTAGTGCCGTAACGCTACATTAGCTTGTGCTCACTGCCTCTACATAAGTAACCCAATGACCAGTTTTGCATGCGCCGTATGAAATTGTCCTACATTAGTTAAATAGTATCGAGTCAAATGTGGACTGTCATATATGTGTTCGTTGGTAGAGTAATTATTGTTGGGCTTCTATTTGAGATTTGTTCTAAACATTTTAGATAAATTAAAATAGTTTGGATGAGAAGACTGAAGTACGCAAGATTTCCTTGTGTACTGCCCTTACTAGGCGATAAAGATATACAACGAATAGAATTGACAATTTTATCATTCAAGCCTAATATATCATTCTCTGGATCAATTTCATTCTAATATCGGCACCGGTGTCTTGGTCTTCCCAGTCTGCCGTGAACTTCAATACGCATCACATGAAGAAGCTTCCGGGAAGTTGTTAAGCGTGCTATGTACGACCGACAACAACGTTTGAGATGGCAAGAGTTCTTCTTGTTAAAACCCGCAAGTGATTTCTGTTGATAAAGCCATTGAGAAGAAGAAAGGAAAGGGGAAGGAAATTTCTGAAACTAAATCAGTGAGAGGAGAAGTAGCGAGCAAGCCAAATTTTGAGGAAAACAAATAAAAGTTCAATGAGAACAATCATCGTATAAAATTTAAGTTTATTTGCCTTGTTTTGGTATACAAATCATTCGGTTTTCTAAAAAATATTTATTTTCTTATAGAAATATTAAATTTAAAGCATTTTAGTAAATTTCAGTTGACTAGGAGTTATAATAGGTTTTCAAATCCACTAAGCACAATGGATAGATTTTGAGTAAAGATATAATCGAATCAAGTCAAACCGATATAGTATTACATTTAAGCTTAAGTTCGACTTGAAAACTCAAAGCTTGAACTTTATTCAAGTTGAATCGAGTTTTAAATTTTAAGCTCGAGTTTGATTAAAAAATATATATGATAAATTCGAGTTCAACTCGATTAAGATCGAACTTTTTATAAATTTTCTCTAATATTATATTTACTTATATTTAAATAAATTTAAAAATATATTAAAAATAATATCAAGCTTTTTAAGCTCGCAAGCCTATCAAACTTAGTATTTTAAAGCTTAAGTTCGACTTAATTATTATCAAATTAAATTTGAATAAAATTCAAGTAATTTATGAACCAATTTAATTCATTTATACCTTTAGTTTTGGGTATACTTTCAAAAACTTATATAGGATTTAAAATGAATTTCAAAATAATGAATAAGGTATTGGAACAAGTTCAGGTTTTATAAACCCATCTCACAGTTTCTCTATTGCCTCATTAGCTATTCAGTTGAACAAAAATTGCAAAGATTTTATCAAATTTTCAAATATTAACAAATAAATGAATGGGTGTAAATCAATAGTAATGACCAAGATAATGAAAACTGAAAATAAAACAAAAGAAAATAAAGGGAAAAAACATGATAAAATGCATGATTTAAAGCGGGTTTTTTTGGGAAAAAAAAATGAAAAATGAAAAAAAAAAGTGGGTCTGGCATCGGCCGGATACTTAATCTCCAATATCATAGCCTTTCCAAAAAAACTTCAGACATACACACAACAAAATTACTAATCTAGCGCTTTTGAATTACAAGTTTTTGCGTAAATGCATCTTACTTTATCTGACATTAAAAATTTCAAACGATGGAGAACGAGAGAATTAACCAAAAGAATGAAAATATTCAAGTACAAGGTTATTTGCTCAGTTGAATTACTCCTGATGAATAATTTATAACCATTTTCTTAAAAAAAAAATTCGTGATATAGTACAAATAAAAAAAAAAGGCCCGAATTAATCGATCGGCCCCGATAGGGTAAATTTATATATTACCTCCAGAATATCATCTCCACACCGGTAATACCTAAATCCCAATACAGAGATGTACTCTCTAAAAATTATTTTATAAGTACATTTATGTCTATAAACCATAAGAAGTTTTGAAGTTATTTTACACCCTGTTTGGTAATCTTAGTAAAAAGTGGAAATCAACAAAAACATGTAGAAAGGAAAACAAAGGAAATGAAAGAAAAGGAAATGGGAAAAAAAATATTATTAATTTCTTGTTAACATTTAATTTAGTAACAAGAATTTTAAAGTCTAATAATTATAACCCATAAATACCCAACTTGAATTCGACTCAAGGGATGTTGACATAAAACAGCATTTAGTGTAAAGAGTGGAAATCAACAAAAACGTGGAAGTAAAGGAAATGGAAGGAATATATTATTGATTTCTTATTTGGATTTATAAAGATGAAATAAAAGGAAATTGAAGAAAATAAAGTTAATGATTGATTAAAAGATCTTTAATTTTATATATTTAATTTTTTTTTTTAGGGATACTTTTATAATCTCAATTGATTTTTATCTATTTCCATTCGTTTCTCCCCAAAAGTGAAGAGAAAATATATGTATTTAAAAATAAAAATATTTCCACTTATTTCTCTCGATTTTTAATCATTTTTATCCTTATTTTTCATAGGCAAACATCATATTTTCACAGATCTCGTTCCGTTTCCATAAGTTCATCTACGTTAAACACAGTGTCAGTTTTTGAAGCTTTTTAGAAAGGGCCTAAAATAACTTTTAGCAGATGTTTGGAAATGCAAAGACACATAAAAGGTAAAGGTAAAACTCCATTTGTGAAGCTTATGATGTGACTGCACACGATTAGGGCTTGAGAATCACAGTGCAATAATTATTTTTAATGTTTAAATATAATCGTTTTCTCAATCACACTATTGACGTAAAATGGTGATATACGGCCGCATATAAAACGAAATAATAAGATACAATCAACACACACACGGTGAGCATACACGTAAGATAAATATAGAATAATAATTTAATAAAAATTAACTATTAAACTCGATAATATTTCTAGGTTAAATTATAAAAAGAGTACAAAATAAATTAAATTTACAATCCAAATAAATTTTTGGATTTGAACATCTAAATTTACGTTCTTTTATTTCTATGGGCTTTATCCTTTAAAGATATTATAATATGTAATGAAGGATTTTGGTTATAAAAAGAAAAAAAATGAATAACGTCACATTAGAAATGATACCATACCATTGTTCGAATCTTTTAATAATCTGACTTATTGAGGGAAAAGGGAAAAAAATATAAAAAATAAAAATTACAACAATATGGTACATGAAAAAATAATCTCAGATATACTACACTTGAAATCGTTTCTTCAAGAAACCATTTCCACGAGAATTTAACTTCCTTACCTCCTCTTCTCCCCCATTATACATGCTCAGTATCTTACATACTCTCTCTCTCTCTCTCTCTCTCTTCAGCTATCCACAAAAATCCTCAATTAAATTAACTTTCTAAATTCCTTTTTTGATGAATTGATCGTAGAATTGAAATAGTTGCATGGTGTAAATCTTTATTTTGAGAAGTTTTTTAAAAACAGGAAAACAATCAATACGCTATCATCACTTTCTCTCTCTTTAGACATCAATATAAGAAAAAATATAATTTTTGCTCATTTTAATCCATTTTAAGTACATATTTTTCGAATAAATAGTGCTTTCACTTGATATATGATGGTGCATTATTGTTTACTGGTAATTTTTAGGCAAGTACATATATTCATATGTGTTGTGAGATATAGTTAAACGGAATAATTATTTATTCCCTGTTGCTTGTAAGTTGAGCTATTTTTTGTATAAATATACGTTCATTAGTCAATTATATATACATGTCATATCTGAATTTATTATTTTTTGTATGACATTAATATTTATATAATTTTTATTTCCTAAAACATTATGTTCGTTATTCAGTAAAGTTTATGTATACATGTATATAGGTATTGTATAGTATGTATACATATATATTAGGAAATACATGTAAAAATAAGTATTATTTAGGGATATAGTTGAAACCGGGTGATTCGAATCTTGAGTGGTCCAACTAACTCACGTACTAACACTAGTTACATGTTCAGTGAACCTAATGTCTTGATCATCAACAAGTCTAATAGAAATACTGTTGTGGAGAATGAATTGGCATTCGTTGACATTGATGAAAATTTCAATGATACAGATTGTAATGCCGACGTTGGCCTAAGTGAATGTTAGTTGAAGGAAGTAGAAGAAGCACAAGTGTCATGTGGACGGAACGATTTGAGGAATGGGTTAACGACATCTATGGACGCAATCAAGATGTCGGAACGTATTCCTTTCTACATGTCAAGTGTAGGGGATGAATTGGTGGTGTCTGATGATAGTATAAGTAGTGGTAAATGGAGCTTCAGCGATGAATTAAAGGTAGGCATGCGTTTTGAGAGTAAAATACATCTATAGACACCTGTGAACCTGCATCATGTTATGAACCACCATGATTTCATTGTGAAGAAGTTCGGACCGATGTTATGATTTATTAGATGCATTGATTGGGAAAAAGGTTGTAGGTGAAGACTTAAAGCTTGTAAGAAGCAACATGTACGATGCTTTGTGTACTGCTTATATGCTTCCATATTGTAAAGATGCACTATTCTAACTGCGTAACTCGACAGTTTGGCAAGATATAGGAGATCCCAACCTACCTTGATTCAAGATGGCTACTACATGATATTGACCTAAGGGATAAGACGGAGATAAATTAGGCGACTCACCACATAGATTAGATAGCACAATGAGAGGATCATCAAAACTGGATAGTTTATATGTAACCACTACCTAGTGTACATACCAACTATGTCTCTTGGTACTAGTAAGTTACCCATAAATACATCAGCTAGTCTAAGGTTTCTTTGATGTATATGGTATGTATGGTTGTTTTTTCATTTACACTTTTATTTTTCTATTTATATGCAACTTAAACTTTTGCTTTTAGAATATAGGCAAATTTCATACATAGAATACTGCACATGTCATACAAGGACATAATATCTAAGCGACATTAAGTAAATAACCTCATTTAGGAAATTATTAAGGTTCATATAAGCGACTCGGTTGCTATAAATTTTGAGAGGAAAATTTCTGTATGACTTTGTTCATATCACAGGCCAAAGAGGGCCAATATATATACAACATAGACGCACTAACCAAGCTTCTAAACATAGAAAACAAATATCCTAAATATACTCTTTACACAATTGACAGATATTTATAGATTCTAAAATATTCTAATGCCTTCTAAACATAGAAAACAAATATCCTAAATATACTCTTTACATAATTGACAGATATTTACAGATCCTAAAATATTCTAATACCTTCTAAACATAGAAAACAAATATCCTAAATATACTCTTTACACAATTGACAGATATTTATAGATTCTAAAATATTCTAATGCCTTCTAAACATAGAAAACAAATATCCTAAATATACTCTTTACATAATTGATAGATATTTACAAATCCTAAAATATTCTAATACCCCCTCTCAAGTTGGTGCGTGAAGATTGCAAACCCCCAACTTGTATAGAAGATACCCAAACTACTGTGTCCCCAATACCATAGTAAAAATATCAGCAAGTTGCTCAGAGCTACGTACATAAGCAGTCTGAACATGTCTATGTTGAATCTCATCACGAATAAAATGACAATCATTTTCAATGTGCTTTGTTCACTCATGAAACACAGGATTTGCACTAATGTGTAAAGCTGCTTGACTATCATAATACAACAGCATAGGATGAGAGTGTACAACACTGAGAGACAGCAAAAGACCCTTTAACCATTTCAGTTCACACACAGTGGTAGCCATGGAACGATATTTTGCTTCAGTAGAGGATCTCAACACTGTATGTTGCTTTTTAGTCTTCTAAGAAATGGGAGAAGTCCCTAACATAACAAAATATCCATTAAGAGATCGTCAAGTTAAAAGATAATTCCCTCAATCAGAATCACAATAAACATACAATCAAAGATCACTATCAGCTCGTAAAAGTATTCCTTATCCAGGACTGCCCTTTAAATAACAAACCACGTGTAAAGTTGCTTCCCAATGAGCTTCCCTTGGTTGATGCATAAATTGTGCCAAAATATGAACACTGTAGGACAACTCAGGTTGAGTAAGAGTCAAATAAATCAGTCTTCCTACCAATCTCCGATACTTCTCTGAATCTGCCAACAATGCATTTTCTGCTAAGGCTAAATGATGATTTTGTTTAATGGGAAAACCAAATGGTTTAGCACCCAATAATCTAGCTTCATTGATAATATCCAAAGCATATTTGCGTTGGCAAAGAAAAATTCCTTCTTGATTCCGAGCCACCTCTATGCCTAAAAATACTTCAATGTTTCCCAAATCTTTTATGTAGAAGCAGTAGTATAAACAATCTTTAAACTTCTAAATGGTAACTCTATTATTCCCCGCAATAACAAGATCATCGACATACACCAGTATATTCAAATGTATCATGTGTGGATTTAAAGTAAACAATGAATGATCAGATTGAGATTGAAGAAATCCATACCGCTTTAATGTAGTTGTCAATTTAGAAAACCAACATCGGGGGGCCTGTCGTAACCTATAAAGTGATTTACATAATCGACAAACTTTGCCGGGTTATTGAGTAGAGAACCCAGGTAGCATCTTCATGTACACCTCTTCTTCTAAATCTCCATGTAAGAATGCATTATGAACATCCATTTGATAGAGTTCCCATCCCTTTGTTGGAGTTCCCATCCCTTTGTTGGAGTTCCCATCCCTTTGCAATAGGAGCGAAGGTCTCATTGTAGTCAATTCCTTCAATCTGATTATTGCCAAAAATCACCAATTGAGCTTTATAACGTTCAACCGAACCATCTGAGTTATATTTGATCTTGTAAACCCATTTACTGCCTATAACTTGCTTTCCCTGTGGCAAATCTTCCACAGTCCATGTCCCATTAGCCTCAAGTGCCTCAATTTCTTTCATCATGGCGTCTTTCCATCGAATGTCTTTAATGGCCTGAATATAAGAAACAGGCTCCTTTTCGGCTGTCATAACTACTAAGAAAGAGCGATGTTGTGGATAAAATTTGTCACAATTTACATAATGTGCTATAGGATAGGAGGTACCTGTGGATGAAATTAGATTGGAGGAACATGTAGAGGGACTTATTTGTTGTGCAGTATATGTCACAAAATCTCGCAGCCAAGTAGAAGCTTCTTTTGTTCTATGACCCCGTCCAAGTTGTTCTGAAACAGATTCACTCAAGATTTCAATAACACCCCCTCTGTCATTATTATCACTTTGAGTCACAGTCGAATTCTCAGGTACCTCACTTTCGTCTTCCTCATTCAATTCACCATTAAAATGATTGGTGATATCGAAAGAAGTACCTTGTACAAGATCTAGTTGCACACCTTCCTTATCAGCATATGGAAATTCAGATTTAGAGAACATAACATCTCTGGATACAAAATATTTTCCTGTATCAGGATCATAAACTTTCCACCCTTTTTTTTCTGAAAGGATATCCTACAAATAAACAACGTTGACTCTTGCTAGCAAACTTATCTTTTTCCCTATTTAAGTTTCAAGCATAACACAGGCACCCAAAAGTTCGAATGTGATTATAACTAGAAAGTTTACCAAACAATATCTCATAAAAAATCTTTCCTCCTAATAACTTAGAAGGAGTCTGATTGATCAAATATACAGCTGTCAGAACACATTCTCCCCAAAATTTGATGGAAAGATTAGCTTGAAATCTTAAAGCTCTAGCCACATGTAAAATATGATGATGTTTCCTCTCAATACGTCCATTTTGTTGAGGTGTTCCTATACAGGAGGTTTGATGTAAAATTCCATTTTCAGAAAAATAGTTATACAAGCAAGCAAATTCAGTCCCATTATCACTTTTAACTATCTTCACATCTTTTTGAAATTGTCTTTTAGTCATGGCAAAGAAATTATACATGACAAGTTCCACTTCTGTTTTTTCAGTTAACAAATATATCCATACACCCTTAGAAAAATCATCAACAATGATAAAGAAATACGATGCCCCACAAGAAGCATTAACACGATAAGGTCTCCACAAATCACAATGAATTAATTCAAAAATTTCATTTGCTTTAGTGTCACTAGAAACAAAAACTTCTCTTGTTTGTTTATCTCTCAAACAAATGTCACGTGGTTTATTCTTTACTGAACTATTACTAAATTCAACTTGAGGAAGAGATTCCATAATTTTTGCAGACGGATGCCCCATCCTCCTATACCATAATTCAAAAGAATCTACATGGCTTGTCTTGTATGCTTGGACCGATACTGCTGACTTCAAATAATAAAGTTCCTTGCACTGTTCACCTGCTCCAATCACCATCTTCGAGATGCGGTCCTGTATAACACAAATTTTATCAGTAAATTGGACATTACAATTAAAGCCATCAAGCAATTACAACACAGATATCAAATTACAATTCAAATTTAGAACATTATCTAGTTTGATATGTTTTCCCAAGCAAACTGATCCCTGCTTCAATGCCATCACCTGCTCTTCATTAGGTAATCCAATTGAATATACCACAATTTTTTTCAAATTTGTTAAACATTCTAAAGTACCTGTCATATGTTGTGAAGCACCGGAATCAATAATCCAATTCAGATTATCCTTACCATTCATCTTCTCACTAGTACCCGGTTTGCACGTGTTCAACAAATTGAGAAAGAATGACCATTGTTCTGCTGTCAAGGTCCTAGAAGCTGTATTTTCTTCCGTTGCTGCCATTGATGATGATGGTTGCCTAATTACATGAGCTGTATTTACCTTTGGCGTATTACTTTGTCCACGCCCTACACTCTGTCCCCCTCATCCACGTCCAGCCCCTTTGAGTCGGTCACCCCACCATTCCAGATATCCAATGAGCTGAAAACAAGTTTCAGAATCATGTCCCTCTCGTTTGCAGTGTGAGCAAATGGTAGATTTGTCTTTCACTTCTGTTTTATACTTTTGCCCTCCTCTATTGGTCTGCACTGCAAAACTCACAACTTCTTCATGTTCCTCCTTCCCTCGTGAGATGTTTCTAACACGTTCTTCTTGGCACACCAATGAATATGCCTTATTCAAGTTTGGCAATGGTTCTGTGCTCAAAATATTGGAACGAACTGCTCCATATAATGCATCTTCCAACCCCATCAAAAACTAATAAAGCCTCTCTTCTACTCGTTTCTTGTCAAATTCAGCTGCAATATTACAATTGCATCTTCCACAACGGTAGATGGGAATTTACTCATAATTCGCAAGCTCTTCCTAGAGTTGTTTCAATTTCCCATAATAAGTCACAATCGACAAACCTCTCTATTTGCAGTTGGCAAGTTCTACCTTGATCTGCTGAACACAAGGTTTATTAGCGATAGAGAATCGCTCTTTGATATCTTCCCATAAATCCTTTGCAATCTCCATATATGTTATGGTAGATCGCAATGTTGGCTCGATTATGTTGAGCTTCCATAAAACCAACATTGAATTCATAGTCCACCAATCCTCTAATTCAGTGGAATCATCAACAGGTTGATTAATCATTCCATCAATAAATCCGAATTTCTTCTTGGCCCTCAACGACGTTCGCATCGCTCGAGCCCATTCATCATAATTGTCTCCTTTTAATTGCACTTGAGTAATTATATTACTAGGATTATCACTCGAAGTCAACAGGTAAAGGGAGGCTAGTTTCTTTCCCTTACTAGTCATAGCGTTTTTTTTTTTTTTAACCAGTCTTTGATACTATATAAATTTTGAGAAGAAAATTTCTGTGTGATTTTGTTCATATCACAAGCTAAAGAGAGCCAATATATATACAACATAGACGCACTAACCAAGCTTCTAAATATAGAAAACAAATATTCTAAATATACTCTTTACACAATTGACAGATATTTATAGATCTTAAAATATTCTAATACCTTTTAAACATAGAAAACAAATATCCTAAATATACTCTTTACATAATTAACAAATATTTACAGATCTTAAAATATTCTAATAGTTGCACTCAATCTAGATGTCAAGGAATATGACTCTCCATTAAACAAGCTACGGAGAGAAAAGGGCCGTGGGGGATATGGTTGTGGTTGTTGTTGAGTTAGGAGTCGAAGACATAAATAGCTCGACATGTAGATTCGTAACAATACTTTTCCCCTACATTTCTTGCTATCAACATCTTTTGAACCGCCTGGATTTGAGTTCCGCAAGCCATTTATTAGGGAGAGCTCTTGGGATCCTATGTGCAATACCCTTATGGTTAAAAAGACCTTTTCTAGTCAGGTCCATACCTCCCCTATACCATTCAAAAGGCCGATCAGAGATCCTCAATACGACATATGTAAGGGAGTCACGAAGTTACACCCTTTTTTGATCCTTATGCATGCATCATTCTTGGGTCTTCACAGATAGGATGGTGGATAGATTACCTAGTTGGATGCAGCCTAGATGATTAATTCTCGAGACAACGTAAAACCCTAGGATATTTGACCACTACCTCAATGATGGCACCAACGTCATTAATTTTAGATATTTCATTTTTTATTTTCTTTTCTTATTTTTGAAACACTATTTAGATATTCCAACAGTATTATTACATTTCCTGTAAGGGTTTTATTTCTTCATAATTTTAAGTTATTAATATGTTTCAATATTGATTCCAAACATATATTTGTGTAATACTAAAAAAGGATAAAACCGAATATCTCATAAATAAATAATCGGATATAATTCGATTAATTGATTGAAAAAATAACCGTTTACTAAACAATGCGTTTCAATTACATTTTCAACTACAATCATATATAAACTCGACTAAATTTAAAGTAAAAAGATAGATGAAAATATAAAATGTAGATACACCTAAAATCACCTCTTGTGTGATATATCTAAAATTATTTTTTCAGATGCTATATTTTTGTAATTATTATTATTTTTTTTTTTTTTCGATTTCCCTATCGTAATTAAAAAAATTTGGAGACAATCCATTTCTTATATTTTGGGATGGAAAATTTCTGTGCCCTGGTGGGCGAAGGCGAACAACAGAATCATCTAACCACCTGCCAGATTGGGTCTTTGACAAAAGCAAAAACGTTTTCGTCTTTTTCGCTGTTACACACGCAATCCAAGGCCTGCCTTTTCCTCTTGCATTGCATCGTGAGGTCAGATTTTCAAATTTCTGCACGTAGATTTAGCGCTCAGAGTTGTACTTCACTCGTCAGACTGACAAGTAAAAAGCTCAACCTTCAAAAGCGGAATGATGGCGAATTAGCTCCAATACCCTTTTATGATGTCTAGCTTAAATGTGAATAATAACAATAACATCAGACGATTTATTTATGGATTATTTCAACCACGTCACTCTAAGATTCCTAACAAATATTAGCTTGATATTCCATATTTCAACTTTATAAATTATTATCAAATTTCTTCCATAATTCAGATAAAATGGTTTGTTACTTGGGGTATGACTAGAATAATGAGATATTGGAGTAATAACAAAAAAATTGCATAAAAAACTTCAATACATATAGTTCTCCGTGTGTTGGGAGTGTTATTACACTCCTATAAGTTCTTTTTTCCAACTGTGTTAGGTAGCCATCAAGATTACATGTTCATTCTCCTATCATATGAACTACCTTTTTGAATGAGTTTATTTAAGTGGATTCACATTTTGCATATTTAATTTTGGAGGAGGATTTACCTTCATTTCTTCTATCGAACAAAACAAAAAGAAAAAAGAAATATCAAAATTGCTATTTAAATTGTAAAACTAAATTAAGAACAACCCAAATAATAGAAAATAGATTCTACATTTTATAAGAAAACTAAGAGCATAAGAAAAGGCAAAATATTTCCTTTTCATATCTTGATCCATGTCACCTTATTTTCCTTTTAAAAATGTTAAAATTAACAATGTTTCACATATTGTGAATTTTTTTTTTCAACTATATATATAATAACTTTTAAAAACGAGAATCGAATCCAATATATTCCACTAAGATATATCTTTTTTTTATTTACCCACTATTTTCTTCAAACCAGAAATATAATCACCCATGCCCAATATTTCTCATTTGAGAATAATCACCGTTGTTTTTTTTTTTTCAATTTCTTAATATAACCATTTATCTTACAAATCACAAGAGCTTAGAAATTCTCTCCCAAACAAAATCACCAAAAGTGTAATACTCCCCTATAGCCTTCTCAACTACTCCATTTCTTATAATCTGAGGAAAAAACCACCAATAACCGGTCACCGCTAAAAACCCAAGCGTTAATGCCCCGGAAACCGCCCGGTTCAACCGCCACTTGCCGCTAAATGCCCCTTTCGCCGCTGCCTCGGCGGCCACACAAAAACCATGTAGGACAAAAAACCACGTCACCTCCCAAGTAGGACGCACTCTGGAGAAATAAAAATATATAACCTCATGCATCAAACCCGACACAGTGAAAGCTGCGACTGTCGCATCTACTTTAGCCCACGCGTGACCAACCACCGGTTCAAATGCTGTACGTATAGGATCGTACACGGTCAAGCGTAGAATGCTCGACACCATTAAATTCCATCTACGTCCCCAGAAGTCTTGAAGTGAAGTGGCGAGGTATGGCTCGTTAAACTGCGGTTCTAATTCAAACCCAAAAATGATCTTCACTGGTATTGCTGATATCGCTAGAACAATCTCCAAAGCAGTGTATAAATGGATACAGTAGAGGATTAAAATGATACATTGAGGAAATTTTGGCTTGTATTTGTACGATTTTATAACGAAAGCAAGAATGGCCACTTTAATTGCTAAGAGAAGTGAAGGTTTGAGAGTGAATTTTTTATCTTTTCGGGTAAAGTTTGGATTTTGAGAAGATGGGTGTGTTTTTTGGGTGATTTTATTAGATGAGTGTTTGTGATTTGGTGACTTTTGAGTAGGGTTTTGTTTAATTTTGATGGGTAAAGAAGCAACAGCTAGGAAATGGAAGAGATTGGAAGTTTGAGATAAAGGGCCTTGATTGAAAGTAAAAAGGAGGAGCTTGAAGTTACCAAGCCAAACAAGGAATAAAATTGTGGGTGCACCTAAGTGGAAAGACGAGATCTGGAGGGGAAGTGTAATGAAGAGGTAGAAAACAGGCAAGAGAGAGAAGATTCTGAGAATGGGTTTTGGGATTTTGGTTGAAATGAAGTAAGAATAAGTTAAGGAAGCGATTGCTGAGACCCATACCTTGATGAAGCTCTTGATGTCTTCTTCCATGGTGATGGATTGACTGAGTGAGTTAATGGTCTTTGATTTGTGGTCGTGGAAGGTGTCAAAGTGGTGACCTGCTTTAATGGAACACCTTTTAGGGCAAAAAGAGTTTATACGACTATCATCTTTATTGAAATTCTCCGTCTATAAATAAATAGGTGGATGCTACATGTTTTGTTCCTAAAGGGTTTTTTTGTTTTTTTTAATATATTATAACATATGGAAGGGTTTTATTTTTGTATAATTAGAATCTTATTATTATTAAAAAAATTTACTTTTAGAAAGTATAATCATTTCACTAGTTTTAATATCTCTTCCTGTCAAACCCAATAATATCCGTAAAGTTCTTTATAATGATGTAAATACTTTTCTGGATTAAAGTTTTTACTTACCATGTTGGTTAATCACAACCAATGACACCTGTTATATATACTATATCCCTGTGCACACATATTATAATCTTGTATTACTGTTGGAATTAATAAAAGTATACTATTTTTTTTTTATTCGTGCCTATGTCCTTTATAATCTATTGACTTTCTTTCTTGGTTATGTTGCTTATAAGTTTAAGCCTTATTGGCTAACGTTGCGTGTGAGTTAGACTTACTTACTACTGCAGAAGTAAGATATTAAACGCTACACGGTTTGTTTGTATGCTAAAGAAAGCCTCGAACCATGACAGTTGATATCAGAACCTAAGTTATTCCAGCGGAAATGATCATAATACGACAAGAGAAAGTGAGCAAGAGGTTAAATAGCCTTGAGGAAATCCTCAGGGGAATATCTAAGTAGATAGATGATTTGGTTGCATTATCAGTAAGAGTGGTTGAAGTTGAGGTCAATCATTAGGAGATAAATACTAAGATGACCGAGATGGCTGAGAATTTCGGTGTTACAGTGCAAACCCTCAGAGAGGAAATGCACGTAACAATTGATGAGATAAGACAACATTGGAAGACTTAAGTAAAAGACGTAAGAAGACAAGTTGCTACTCGTGCCTCAATCAAGACCGTTGAAGAGTTATAGGCACAAGTAGCTATTTTAACTTGGACTATGGGAAATGTTCTTATCCCTGCTCCCGTTCATGTTCCTACTCATGCAGGATATTTAAAGATGCCTGAGCTTAAGGCATTTATTAGCGTGAACGATGCTAAGTTATTGGAGAACTTTCTATTTGATATGGAGCAGTACTTCGCTGTCGTAGGGACAAATAATGAGAGATCAAAGGTCACTATGGTTACAATATACTTAACTAGTGATGTCAAACTGTGGTGGCACACCAAATATGATGATATCTAAAATGGCAACGCTCATGTAGATACATGGGTCGAGTTGAAGGCTGAGTTGCAAACTCAATTTTTCCCTGAGAATGTTGAGTACAATGCCCGGAAAAAGTTGAGGGAACTTCAACAGAATGATGATACTAGAAATTATGTCTGTAAGTTCCTAACATTGATGTTGGACATCAAGAGTATAGCTGAAGATGATAAGCTATTCTATTTCCTAGAAGGACTAAAGCCTTATGCTAGGAATGAGTTACAAAGGTAACGAGTTACTAACTTGGCTACGGCACGGATAGCCGTTGAGTGCTTGATTGACTACACTCATGATAATAAAGGGAATAATGTGTTGACAGTACATAAGGGTGTAAAGTTGGTCAAGTCAGGCAAACCCAAGAGTAGAGGAACCCCAAGTTCAAGTAGCAGCAATAGTAATACTGGAGGGAGTCAAAGGAAATCCTATAACTCTAACCAGTCCGGAAAGAGTGGGACAACCAATGGATGTAAGAAGCCCACATTCTCGTGTTTCTTGTGTAATGGCTTACACAAAATAGCTGAGTGTTCACATAGGGTAGCACTCAATGCTATGGCACAAAAAGTAAAGAGTGTTTGCAAATATGATGAGTTGGAGAGTGATGGAGAGGATCAACCCCGAATGGGCGCATTGCATATGTTGTCGGTTGTTGGAAAAAGTTCCTCAGTACGACGTAAGCCTAAGAACAATAATGAGTTGATGTATGTCCAGTTGAACATCAAAGGCAAGAGTGCCAGTGCAATGGTAGACTTCGATGCTACACACAACTTCATTGATGTGCTTGAGGCGGAAAGGTTGAGGCTAGTGCTTACTGAGGACACTTGTCAGATTAAAGCTGTTAACTCTAAGGCTCGCCCTGTTCGAGGAGTTGCAAAAGGAGTGAAAGTGAAGATTGGAGATTAGAGTGGAAATCTCAACTTCATAACTGTTCCATCAGATGACTTCAACATAGTCCTTGGAATAGATTTCTTGAGACAAGTCAGAGTTGCTCCCATGCTTGTAGCAGATTGCTTGTTATTCATGGGTGAAAAGCCTTGCTATGTGACGGTTTGGAGAAATAGGGCAAACAACAATGCCAAGGAAGGGAAGAATATTGGGGCTATGATGTTATTAACACTCCAATTCAAGAGAGGGCTCAAACATCAAGAGCCAACTTTCCTGGCTTTCCTTACAGAGAAAGAGGAAGCAAGAAAGATGGAGATATCGGAGGTAATAGAGATGGTCCTAAAGGAGTACGATTATGTGATGCCTAATAAGCTCCTAAAGGAATTACCTCCTAGAAGGTCGGTAGACCATGAGATTGAGTTGATTCCTAATACTAGACCACCCGCCAGAGCTCCTTACAGAATGTCACCTTTCGAACTTGCCAAATTGAAGAAGCAATTGGATGAGTTGTTAGAGGCAGGCTTCATTCGACCTTCAAAAGTACCATACAGGGCTCCTATTCTATTTCAAAAGAAGCAGGATGGGAGTTTGAGATTATGTATTAACTACCAGGTTCTAGATAAGCTGATGGTGAAGAATCATTACCCAATTCCTCTAATTGCTGATCTATTTGATCAACTGAGTGGGGCTAAGTATTTTACAAAACTAAATCTTCGCTCAGGTTATCATCAAGTTCACATTGCTGAGGGAGATGAGCCCAAAACGACGTGTGTAATCGGGTATGGCGCTTATGAGTTCTTGGTGATGCCCTTCGGTCTCACTAATACTCCTACAACATTTTGTACCTTAATGAATAATGTATTTTGTGAATATCTTGACAAATTTGTAGTCGTCTATCTAAACGACATTGTTATGTATAGTAAGACATTATAGGACCATGTAAAGCACTTACGAATGGTTTTCAAGAAGCTGCAGGAGAATCATTTGTACGTAAAGCGTAAGAAATGTGCCTTTGCCCAAAAGTGCATCAACTTCCTGGGTCATGTTGTTGAAGAAGGGTGGATCTGAATGGATATGGCAAAAGTGGAAGCAATCAGGCAATGGCCAGTGCCTAAGAGTGTAACGAAGTTACAGTCCTTCCTTAGACTCGCAAATTACTACAGAAGATTCATTGAAGGATATTCTCATCGAGTTATACCCCTCACAAATCTATTGAAGAAGGACTAAGCATGGTCATGGGATGAGATATGTCAGAGTGCCTTCAAGGAGATGAAGCGTGTAGTGATAAAGGAGCTAGTACTCGCACTTCCTAACATTTCTAAGCCTTTTGAAATCCATATGAATGCCTTAGACATTGCATTAGGTGGAGTGTTGATGCAAGAGGGTCATCTAGTGGCATATGAGAGCAGGAAGCTGAATCAAACAAAGTGCAGGTACTCAGCTCAAGAGAAGGAGTTACTTGCAATTGTTCATTATCTGAGGACTTGGAAACATTATTTATTAGGAGCCAAGTTTCTAGTGAAGACAGATAATTTTGCTGCCAGCCATATATTGACTCAACCGAAGCTTTCAGCCAAATAAGCAAGATGGCAAGAGTTTCTTATAGAGTTTGATATGGAGATTGAGTATCGCAATGGACGGACCAATTAGGCGGCAGATGCTTTAAGTAGGCAAGCTGATTTAGCATCATTAGCACAGATTGCACACCAGTTAATGAGTCAAATCTCGACTTCAATTCAAGAGCAGATCAAACAACATATAGGTCAAGACTTGTTGGCCAAAAATCTTAAGCAGTTGGTTAAAGAAGGGAAGACGTGCAGATTTTAGGTAGAAGGCAGCCTCATTTACACAAAGGGGCACTGATTATATGTCTCGAAGGTGGGCAACTTAAGAAGGGCACTCATGAGAGAGTGCCATGATAATTTGAAGGCTAGACATCTAGGCTAGCAGAGGACATGGAGCTTGTTGAAGTAGGGCTATTACTGGCCGGATATGAAGGAGGATGTAATGACTTATACGAAGACTTGCTTAACCTGTCAGTAAGACAAAGTTGAGAGACAAAAGGTGGCAAGCCTTTTGGAGCCACTTCTTGTGCCATCTCGCCCATAGGAGAGCGTCTCCATGGACTTTATCACTTCCCTACCAAAAGTAAGGGGGTACTCATCCATTTTTGTTGTTGTTGACAAGTTTCCTAAGTATTCCACCTTCATTCATATTACGAAGAGTTCAAGCGCAAAAGAGACAGCCCAGCTTTTCTTTAAACATGTGGTAAATTCTAGGGTGTGCCCTAAAATATTGTGAGTGATAAGGACGCCGGGTTTACAGAGAAGTTTTAGATAGAGTTGTTTTAACTCCTGGGCTCTGAGCTAAGCATGACCTTCAGCTACCATTCGCAGAGTGACGGACAGACAGATAGATTCAATGGGTTGTTGGAGGAATACCTTCGGCACTTTGTCAGCGCCAACTAGAAGAATTGGGTTGACTTGCTAGATATCGCCCAGTTTTGTTTCAATATTCAACAGAGCTCTTCCTCCAACAAGAGCCCTATAGAGATCATTACAGGTCAACAACCACTGTAACCCCATACAGTGGTAGCACCATACACCGGGAGATGCCTAAGAGTTTATCAGTTCACCAGGGATTGGAAGTAGAGTTCAGAAGTAGCAAAAGCATACCTTAAAAAGGCTTCTAAGAGAATGAAGAAATTGGCATATCAGAATCGCCGACCTAGAGAGTTCAATGTTAGAGATCAGGTCCTTATAAAATTTATTCCAGAACAAGTCAGATCATTAAGAAATAAGGATAGAAGATTGATCCAAAAGTATATTGGTCTAGTTCCTATCATATTAAAGATTGGAAGAGCAGCCTACAAGGTCGAGCCTCCTGCGTAGTTGAAGGTCTATCCAGTTTTTCATGTCAGCATCTTGAAGCTATATTATCCAGACATGGAAGACCCATTTCGCAATGTGTCTAAGCGGTTACACATCAGGATCAAGTTTAACCTAAGTCAAGCCGTAGAAGACATCTTTGCAAAGCAAAAAGTTAGAGATACCTCTACTGGAGAAGAACATAAAAAATATTTGGTCAAGTTGAGAGATTGAGAAGAAGAAGATACTAACTGGGAGACTGAAGAAAATCTGAAACCCTTATCTGAGAGAAAGTCAGCCTTGCCAACCAAAAAACCATTACCACCAGATCTAAGCTCCAATACATATTGCTGAGGATGTCAATAGAATTAAGTGGGGGAGGATGTCAGGGTCCATTTTTGTAAGATACTTATACCAACAAGGGGTCATTCTTTTGTACATATTGTAACATAAGGGGAGATTTTATTTTTATGTAGTTAGAGTCTTACTATTATTAGAAATTTCCACTTTTAGAAAGTGGTGCCATTTTACCAGTTTTAATGTTTCATCCTGCCAAGCCCAATAATGTCCGTAAAGCTCTTTACGGGAGTGTGAGTATTCTTCTGAATTGAAGCTCTTACTCACCACGTTAGTTGATCACGATCGACGACATCTGTTACATACACTGTATCCCCGTACATACACATTGCAGCCTTGTATTACTGTCAGAATTAATAAAAGTGTGCTATTCCTTTTTCCATTCATACTTGTGTCCCTTATAATCTGTTAGCTTTCTTCCTTAGTTATGTTGCTTACAGGTTTAGGCCTTGGTAGCTAGCATTGCGTGCGGGTTAGGTTTGCTTACTACTGCAGAGGCAAGATAGTAAGCGCCGCACGGTCTGTTTATGTGCTAAAGAAAACCTCGGACCATGATACTATGCTACATGCTATTGTCTTAACAGGCATCAATATGTATAATGTAAATTACCATTTACAATTTACATACATGTATTTCCTCATTAAGCGTTCTATAGTTCAAGCAACATAAATATTTATTTTTAAATGGAATGAATTAGATTCCATTTTCTCTTAATAACTTATCTAGAAAACTTATATATTTTAGCCATTTTTCTATTTTACATGCATAATATTATTGATTGGGATCTACTTACAAGTTTATAGCCCAATGAGTTCTATAGCTGTTTTCCTTTTTTTTATACCTTTTTCCCTTTCTTCTATTTTTTTTTTTAAATGAATGTTAGGTAGCCTTTCACTACTTTAAAATAGTTACACCATGCCTATAGGCAGCCATCGTTATAAATTGGTTATATGATCCATCACACTGTAAGTAAACGAATAGTTTATTTATTTTAGCAATACCTTCCATTTAAAGTGTATCACAAGAAAAAACAAAAAGCAATCCCACATACAGTTCTTGATGCAGTTTGTTATGTGTTACATCCTACATGAAAAGTATTTTCAAAGTAGATAGACCACTTATCTATTCATCTACTACTCCACACTATAATAGCTAATACTAGCCACCTCATAACTGAGCAATGCTTAGCCACCACTTATCTTTAGAGTGGCAACTAAAGCATGTAAGGGGTTTAACATTTTTCTGCTATTTTTACTTTTACTTTTCAATAAGTTCATATTATTTTTATCAAATTATTTAATTAAATAAATTTAATAATATTATTTTATTAAATTAATTATTCTAAAATAATCATATACTAACACAAATCAATCTATTGTAATAGTGATTACAGTATAAACGAATTAAACTACTTGTAAGTTACTATTCAAGTTTGATTCCAAAAAAATTAAGTCGATCTTGAATCAAACTACATGATAGTTAATTGGGTCGAGTTTGAGCTTCATAATATTTTGCTCGACTAGCTTATAGGTCTAATTAAGCTCGAGTTAAGCATACATGGTAGTGAAGTTCAAGTTGACTTTTTACACTACAATTACCATAGATACAAAAAATATATATTTTTCCAATAAATCGAGCTCAAACGAGCTTAATTAAGTTGAGCTTGAGCTTGTTAAGGGCCACTACAAGTCAAACTTGAGTTCAAAATTCTAAACTTGATCGAGCTCGAATTTATTCCTTTATTGTTTTAACTTGACTCGACTCGACTCGACTCAACTCGTTTACAACTTTAATAGTGATATACAGTTACAAAACACATGTATGAAGTGTAAAAACTAAAAATACAAGTATATAAAGTGAAAAGATAAGAAAATATAAGTACATTTACAATACTTTGTAATTTATTCTTATTTATATAAAAATCATTAAACAAAACCTTGAGATTTGATGCATACCAAATTAATGGCACACTTTAGCTTTGATATATTTTATATATTTCCACTTTGACCATATGATAATTTATAGGATATTTGTTACTTTATAGTTTAGTTTTCATCAAATATAATATGTTTTGTATTTATGTTTTATTTCTTTTCACCACTACTAATAAGTGGACATGATAATAATTAATTTAATAATACATAGATATAAATAAAATACTTAAAATATAGAAAATTAAAAGAAGAAAAAACTTCAGAAAGACTTTAAGGGGCATGTCCATTTACCTTGAGCAACTCCCACAAAGGTGGTGGTTAACCGCGTTTAGCCATGTGAGTTTAACCAAGGCCATTCCACTTTGATGGGTTGTAAAATTCATCAATGACAAAAAGATGAAAAACATCTTGTTTGGATGAGGCTAAATGATGTGACTCGATTATGAAGTGATCATTTTTCTATTTTTATTTTTTACTTTTCAAGATGATAGGTAATCCCTCATCTACCACCACTTTATGAAAGGTCTGGCCCCTTTTGGCCTTGCTTTTCTTTTTAATTTTCTCTATTTTTAAGAACATTATTGTATTATTTAATCAAATATATTTAATGATATTAATCTATTAATTGGACCATTTTAGACTAAAAAACCAATACATGTTTTGACACACATATTTACAAAGTGCCAATTATCAAATTGTGAAAACTTAGATAAATAAATACAAAAGTATCATCATAATTATCGAAATTGATAAATCTCTCCAAAACCAACCCATTTCCCCCTCCATTGTGACTTTAATTTTAAAAAATGCCACTTAACTTTCTAGCCATAAGCCTATTACCAGTCCCTGTAAAGTTTCATAATTTCTAGGTGATTAATTTGTAAAGATGGACTAAGGTTATTGTAGTTTAATGGTATAAACATTGGTTTCTTAACAAGATTGATCTAGGTTCAAATTCCCCATCCCCTAAGTTATTATGTTGTTTGGTAAAAAAATTTGTAGAGATGGAAGTAGCTATTAACTAATAGCCAATTAAAGAATACAAATATATGATATATCTTTTATATAATGAAGAATCAACTATAGGTGTTCATGGTTAGGTGCAATTTGATGTTGAGTTGAACTTGTCGTCTCAAAATTTTTGCTAATAAAGATTGATGATGGATAGTAGATCTTTGGACCTAAAGGTTGCAAAAAATGGCACCAATGGGTTATTAAACGTGACTACTCCGATACTTTATCAACAAGCCTATGAGACGAAAGCAAGGAAGGCAAGAGCATTAGAGTAAGTAAATGTGTCCTTACTTGTAGGGATAAACCAACTATTTACAGTAATGAGAATAGAAATATATCCCAAAAGTGGATATATTAGAATTTCACACCAATAAGAATGTATATCTTCTTACATTAAGTGAGATTTGATAATCCTAAGGATGATGTGATGTATAATAGTTCGACAATTCGACATATGTCAAAGTATTTAGTCTATGCCCTTTTTAGTCCTTCACCCAAGCTGAGTAAGTAAGCCTCCACTCCTTAGGGGCTTATCACATGAATGCCACAAGTGGAGAATGGCACTCCAAATATAGCTTACAAGCTAAGATTAGGTTAGGTGGCAAGGCGGAGATCGAATTCAAGTCAAAGATAATGAGACAAAAGTCGGTAGACTCCATTAGGTTGGCTTACGATGCATTTTGGCTCAAATGTATCTTGGGAGCTTAGTTTCCAAAATAGCCTATCAACGGAATTAAACCAAATCACATTTTAAGACAATTCAATTCAAGCCCTTAATAAAACAAACAGTTTTTAACGATTCAAGGTTTTGATTTGAATTGCCTAATGTGCTATATTTGGTTCTGGTAATTCAAATCGCTTTTAAAAGCACCATGTTGTAGATGATAATACTAGTTTTAGATAAAACATTGGTGTTCAAATTAAGAAATATTAAATAAGAATGAAAGCCATTTAACATTATATCATGATATTATTGCATCTTAGTTGATAGTGAAAATGTATAAGTTTACTTGAGAGATGAGAGATAGCGATGATGGGTAAGGAGTTTATTGTAGAGATTGAGAGTAAGATGAGATATAATAAAATAGAATAGGTAAATTAGATTAGACTAAGATGTTAGTTGGGTTTAAAATTAAAGAACAATAGTTGCTTATCTTTTTTTTTTAAAATAAAAGCAATTCAATTTATATTAAAGCTGTTCAGCTTGATTTACCATTTGAAACTGAATTGAAAACTGTTTAGATCCTATCTAAATTGAAACGCAAATCAAACCAAAATATATACACACAACAATTTATGATTCAATTTTCAGTATGCTTTCATTTATTTTTATGGACAACCTTAAAATAAACATCGAGGCACCCTGATTTATTTAGAGATAATTTAAAATTATTTTTTCTATTGTCTTCTACTTTCTTTTCACTTAAACAATGTACAAAATGGTTAGAAACTCGTTTTGTATTTCTATATACTATATTAATATATTAAGAAATAAAAAAAAATAGTGTTTTATCATTAAATCTTTTCATAAAACCCGTAAGCTTAAATAACCGATCAAAGTTTTTTTTTTTTTAAAAAAAAAAGAATTCGAACGAGCAGCAAAATACCTGATTTAAAAAAAAAAAAGAGAGAAAAGAGAAAAGTTGGGCACGTAATAAAAGGCACGTTACGTCAAATCGTTGCACCGAGAAAGGAGCGGAGTGAAGTTTCTTGATCCTTGGAGAACTCGCAAAGACAATGCACATGTTCTTTTATCAAATGTCTTTTCAAAACTGTGTTTTCCTTTTCCTCGTGAACTCAAATATTATTTAACATAACAAACATTCGCAAAAACGTTAGCCAGGATTCTGAAAAATGGTGCAAGACAAATCTGCCTCCCCGCGGCCCTCGCCAGTTTGAACACTATACAAACCATCACATAAGAGAGTGAAAGGTGGGGATTGCCCTAAACGCGGTATCAAAAACGCCAGCAAACTCGTTCATTACGTCAGTAGGAAGATAATCTTAATTAGAATCGCTTTGAGGTGAACATTTATTTTAATAATTTAATGCGATTTCTATGCCCTTCGATATCCAAAGTTTGGGGATTGAAATTTGGAAAGATGAAACCGAACCATAACCTCTGTAATGAAAGTTTAGGCTTTTTAACAATTCAAGTTTTCGATACTTCCAACACTTCTTTTTTGTCAACAAAATTTTTCTTGCGATATATTGCTTTTTGGGAGAATTTTTTTTAACAAATTTTTTAGTGGTCGCTACAATAAGATGCCTGCGAACCTGCTTGTCAAAACCAGATTATCTTGATGCTTTTTTTTTTTTTAACTTATTAAATTTAGTGTAAGGGTTCATGATATTACGTTGTTAGACTTTACGATTTTCTCATGAAAATTGCAAAAAACTAACTTTAGAATCAATATTTAAAAAAATCCTAAATGTTTCTAATTGTAGAAAAACGTTAATTTAATTTTTTTTTCTAAATTTAGAAAACACTAATGCCATTTGGTTTACAGAAACAATCTGAATTGAATGTATTAGGGGAAGCATCCAATCATTGACTCAATTTCGCTATCATGCTTGGCTGGAAAATATTTGCCCAAAACACTATTAATTGCTGAATGTCTTTAATCTAATATTTAAGTTGAAGGCTAAATAATTAATTTAAAATTAGAATTGGTGTCAAGTGGAACGAAATTGTGATTTTGTTTCTCTCAAAGCAGAATCAACTCTCTTCTTAGTTAGAATCATCAATCATAAAAAATCATGATTCTAACTTCTAAGAAAAAACCCTCAAAAAAACAAGAAAATGAATAAAATCTAAAATTATAATTCCATTTTGAGTTTATTTTCACATACTAATCATCGTATAAGTATAAAATAAATTTTCATTCACAACGGGTATAATATTTAGATCAAACACAGTATATATATATACATATAGACATATGTATATATATGCATATATGCGCTACATGTAGAATAAAGTAAATTATCGAAAATTCATCTTTTTTAAGATGACTAAATCCATTTTATTTATGAAGGGGATAAATCTGAAGCAAAAACAGATGTTGTTGCAGTATTTGTCGAGAGTATTATGTGGAACTTGAGAGATCAATTTTTAATTTCAACAGTCGCTATATTTATCGTCCGTTTTTGTTATGATACAATGAGTAGGATAGTTTTTTTTTTTTTTTTTCTTTTGTTATAACGTTTTTAAGGATTTGAAATCGATTGAAAATTTTGGTGCAAGCTCGAACTTCCATCAGGGGGCAGTAGTTCAGTTCTCAAAACATCATATCTAACTTTAGACAAAATCTACTACTCGTCTATTTTTGCAAATATCTTTTCAATTTGAGCCAGTTTCTTCGTATGGAGATGATCCTTAATTAATTGATTCACTAAAAATTAGTGAAACTCCTTGTTTAAAGTAAAATTGAGAATACACAATGCATCATATACGTTAGAGATGAGAAAAGATAATTCTATCATTATTGTCTTATCGAAAAATTTTCCATCATAATCGCTTCATCGACTCTGAGCGAGCACCAACCAAATCGAATTTGTCATAGCAAGATAACTATTTTAACCCTTTGTACGGTACAAGCTAGAAGGAATATATTCGTTAATCTAGTTGCGTTTGCGTAGGAGGTAGGCAAAGCACGAGTTCTTTTGGTTGTGGTAACTCCACTAGTTAATCATAATAAAAGAACGATTCTTTTTATCAAGATTAAGATTCTTCATCCCATAGCAATCATGGCCATTATCTTATTTAATCAATACTATTATATTATGGTATATATGCTTATAGCTTTTTTTAATCAAACCATCTTACCCTACGATTCTCATGCTCTTACTTATATTGAATGTGTCAATATCATTCGAAAAATGGATACTTTTCACAATTTTGTTCCATGGATCATCAAGTTATTGGTTAATTTTCCAATCAGATTTCACCAAAATTGCTTTATTAAAATAACTAAGCTGACCAAGGTCTTATTTAAATTTTTTATTTCTTTCAGGAATCAAAAATTGCAATTAATGAATTCACCTAATTGTACGGATGCTTGGAGTTTTTGAAACAAGCAATCAAATATGTGAGAACGGAATTGGTCTCTGGCGCTGTTTTTATAAGCGCTTCTCTACATGTAGATAAAAGAAATTATGTTTCTAATCATCTAATTTATTTTTAATTTTATCTTTTATAAAATTCAAGCCATTAGTTTTAGATGTTCCCTAAAGCTTAGGTAAGCTGAACCGGTCACGTTATTTACTTGGAAAATTTGGAAAATGGTTGCTAGTCTTATTTGCTAGGTTGGATGGGATGTTCAAGCCTAAGAAAAGGCTTCATTTTTTACTGTTTAGCTCTTGATTTGGGGTCATGCGGTAGTTGTTAATTAGAATTAGAAGAATGAGTTATATTTGTGGTATTTGCTTTGATAGAGAAGGTAATCATCCGCAAACAAGAAGTGAGATCATACAGGACAGGTCTTTCTATGCTTAAAACATTGGAGCCCCTTATCAGTGCTATTTGTATGATTTTTCGGATAGGATATTAACCTTAGTATGAAAAAGTAAGAGAGAGGGGATTTCCTTGCCTAATCTCATACTTTAGGAGATTACATTGTATTACTTTCCATTTAGGGTTTTCATAATTCACGTTGGTTATTATATATGCCACACTTATACCATCCAATATTGATAGAAGCCCGTCCTTACCGAAATTCCCTTATATAAAAAACAAAAAATCTCATTCTAGAAGATAGTAAGATTTCTCGTCTCTAGTTGATGGCTTGATTGTTATTGAAATACATTTTTTTTTTCTCTAAGTTCAAAGTAAGAAAAGCTTCATGTACATCGATAATGTTATTTAAGTTCTATTTAATTGATATAAAAGTGCTTTTATTTAGGTAAACCTTTTAGAACAAGTTTCGGGCACTTAATTAAGACTTTTGAGAATGATATTACATGAGAAATTACACAAGCTTATTGATATAAAGTAAGAGACAATTTAAAGTTCTCTTTTGGAATTAAGTTTAAAGTCAATTAGCATGCTTTAAGTAGAACCTAGTTGTAATCTCTGTTGTATTGTATGGTTCTAAATATGAGATCTACAAGCTAAAACATATTTGACACTATTGGTTCTAGTTGAACAATCAAAGAGGGTCAAATTGATTGTTAAAAAAATTTGTGGAAAAGTACTTCTTCACTATTTGATAAAAATGTGATAACTGAACTTTCTTATTTGTTCTAACAATCAAAACCTAAAAGATCATATCAGATATAAATACAAACATCTAGCAATAATGTAAATTGTAGCGACACAAGATTATAAGAATGAGAAGATTAGGTAAGCATATGTAGTGGTTTTACCTTACACATTGATTCACTCTTCCAACACCATGAGCTAAGGAACCACTCAACTCCTCTATGTTTGTTCCATTTTCAAGAAATGAACAATGAGGTATATAAGCTCTCTTCGAATTATTAGCTTCAAACTATACTTTACTTTCCACTCTTTCACTTCTTTCTCTTAAACAATCACAATGATAGTTTTAAGATGAAAAATACTCTCAATAACAAGGTTAATGATATATCCTCAACACTTAACTTTATCATCTCACACTAACAATACCATAGACACTTTAGCATTCTCTTCATTTGTTTTTATGTTGTTCTTCTCTCCCTTCTGATTCTATAGGAATCTTCTTTACATAGTTTTGATTTCAACATGCAAGTTGCTTCATGAGGCAATTACCATTTGACTATGCATCTTCTTATAGTTATTCAATCATTTGCTTTCTTTATCTTTGAGATATGGTACAATTGTTAAATGCTTTGCTTCCCTAAATAACTTTTTCATCTTTCCTTAAATAGCCCTTAAAACATCGAATTACTTATCTAGTTTTTACCTTGACCATTATTATCTATAATTATTCTCTTTGAATTGATTCATATAATCTAAATAGGTATATTAGTTTAATATATCAGGCTTTTGTTTTGCATTTCTGCTTTTGATTATTGTAATGCTTATGCTTCTGCTTAGAATTTCTTTCTAACTACTATTCTTCTAATTATTATAGCTTCTAATTCTTATCTCAGCAATTTTTAGCGTTTTTCTTATCTGTTGATACTTGTTGTATTTAGTCATTTTTTATTCATTTGTTCTTTTAACTTTTCATCTTCTTTATTTCTTCTTCAACTCATTGCTTCTTCTTATCCTAGATTTACCTTGAGATTTTGCTACTTTGGCTTTATCTTACAAAAGCATTTTCTTATTATATATTTTTGTACTACTTTTATTTTTACTCATTGCAACACTTAGTAGTTTTATCAATAAAACGCATGAGTAGTTTGTTATCATCAAAACACTTCTCTAGAAGACTTGAACAGATATAGATACTAAGCTTTTAAACAACAAGAATATAGCTTGAGCTATAAAATGTAGAAGAGTTATAATAGTTAACGGCATATGGAAGCAAACATATGTTTTTTTACCAAAACATATAAATAAGAAACATTATTCAACAAAAACTACATTATCATCTCGAGTTAGACACTTAAGAGTTCCATCTCTTAGTAAAAAGAGTTGGTTAACATAATTCCACTTGAAAATTATCAAAACTATAAATGATCTCAATCTTTTATAATACCATACTTAGACTACGTGAAAACTATTGATACTAGAAAATTTTTTCCCTCCAATATCATATTAAGTGAGCCTTTTAAAACAAAAAATGCTCATGATTGTAAGTAGACTTTGGAATGTACATGTGGTATGTTTATGCTTAGATTGTACAATGTTGATTGGTAATTAAGCTACATGTTTGGTGTGATGTCGTGATTTGTTGCTTTTGTGCTATGAAGTCTATGCAAAATTAGTTGATCATCCTTCACCAAAATTAATTAAACTTGTACAACAAAAACTTAAAGAACCCACATTGCATGGCTGAGGATGCATTAGATTTGTCAACTAAATCCAAGCATTTAGGAGAGATAAATGTTGCCTTTTCCTAACTTCATTCAAACTAAGTGACATAAGGAGAGATCATGGTACGATTAGGAAGCTTTCTAATGAGGTCTTGAAGAGAAGGTAGAGAATTTCCCTAGTGCACAAACTTAGTTTAGTTATTAGTTGCTTCCATATTGCGAACCTAACTCTTCAAAGTAAAATTAAAGTGGGGTAGGTAATTTTTTTTAATTTCATATTAGACAAAAAATATTATGTGTATATGACACTTGATTTGAAAACCTTATACTTAATAAAATGCTTAAAAACCTTGTTGCTTGTACAAAATTTCCAACCTTTTTTTTCCTTAACTTTTATTTTGTTTTATTTTTTATTATGAAATTATATTATATAAGTAGATATATCTAATATTATTTTTATTATAATATGTAACTAAATATATTTAATATTATCATTTTAGTAATTCAATTATTGTAAATTAATTTAAATGACACATGTCATGAATGAATAGATAATTTAATAAATTTGATAAAAGTCCCATTTACATAACGTTGAGCACTCAAACATTTAAAGTAAATGCTAATAGCCCATTCACTTTCCTATAGTAGCATTTATATTTTCTCCTTATTCCTTATAGAAGAGCTATCATGGCAATTGCATTTTAAACTTGGTATAAGAATTATTGAATAGTTGTTTATGATTCAAATATACGAATAGCCGCTTAATGCTATACTTGATTTTTTTTTTCCAAAATTTCTTTAGTGAAATCATCCGATGACAATGTAACATGCATTCATAAGTTATTACATTGCTATGTTTCTATTCTACTTGTCCATTCTATTGAAGAATATATGTCATAGTTCGTTGATAAACAATACCAAATGCATCAAAGAGAGACTTAAAAGAGCCAAACATGAACTTAAACCCATTATTTGTACAAATGAACTTAGGAACAACCTTGAAATGATTTGCAACATAGGAAAGAAATTTATGAAGAATTGAGAACACTTGGCTTTTATGCTAAAGCGAATAAGTCCAATTAGATTTAGTGTAATTATTAACAATCGTCAAGAAGTATGATACACCAGAAATAGAAAGAACTCTATAAGGACCTGTTAATAGAGCACTTTGGACATAGGCCCCTTAGGTCCAACCGGATCCAACACTTCTCATGGCTTGGAGCTTGCCCTTATAGGTCTAAGCCCTAGGCTTATGTTGATCAAGCCTAGTAAACTTTGCAACAGTTAAAATGTACAAGATAAGGATCAAATAGTATAAAACAGCCACGTCTGAAATAAGTGGTGCACATCGAACAAAACAACTCCACTCTTCTATATTTGCAGGAGAAGATCTCTCCCACCAACTAACCTTCAACTGTCGGCTCCACTCCACTATAAATACCGAGTCTCTACGTAGCGATAAAATTCTCTAGACTCTACACTCTAAGCTCGCTTATCATTCCAAATCACTTTCTACTCTCAAAAGCCCTATTGCTAACTTAAGTATCGGAGTAGTCACACTGAACAACCCCCCGACGTCCCTTCATAATGTACTGTTTTGCAGGCCTTTTACGTGCAAAGCCCTCATACCTACCGGCAAAAACTCATAAATGACATTTGGTGCCATCTGTAGGAAACTGAATTCCTACACCTAGAACCTTAAACACATTAAACACATACCCTACAAACAATTCCTTCAACATTATGTCTTACTACAATGAGCAAGAGAACTAACAATTGGTAAATAACTAACTTGGGGGTAATCAATCCCTCCTGAGGGCTGTACTAGAGGAGCGTATGGAACGTTTGGTTAAATAATATGATGTGCAAAACAAGCTACTCTACGCTTGCCTAAAAGAAGCAGAGTAGCAAGGCATACAAACCTACCCACCCTCCCCTCAAAGCTTTAGATGCCTGCACTGGGTAGAATAACATCCAGCAGCAACAACAAAATGGTAGGGATTAGCAACTTGATCTGCCCTTACATCAACAGCTAACAAGGTTTACAGCCACTTGCGACTGAGCTTTAGCTGGGAACAAGCAAGAAGCCAACTTGCAAGGAGTGCAAGCTTACTTAGTTGTACGCCAAGCTCACTTGGCAAATGATGCCAACCTAAACGAACTCTGTACCATGGCAAAGCGCCTCTCCAAGCAACAATGGAGCAGGGTTACTGGCGGCGTCGAGCTAATCGCCAGCAATAAGACCCCCTTCACCAGGGGCATCCAAGATGAAGTATTGCCCCCTAACGGAAAACTTTCGTCCCTGAATTAGTATGATGGCATAGGTGATCCTGACGACCATCTTCTCCACTTCCACACCTTCATGAACCTTTATGGTCATGAGGATACTATAATGTGCAAGGCCTTCTCAAGCACCTTGAGGAAGGTGGTTAAGACAGGGTTTAACCATCTCCCTGACAATTCCATCAACTCCTTTGATGAGCTGGCACAGAGATTCAATCTTTACTTTAGGGCTAGCAAGCCTCTATCTAAGGACACGTTGTCTTTATACCTCGTAAGGCAAGGTAAAGGCAAGTCCTTACATAAAACATGGTCCAATTCAACAATGTCGTGGTTGAGATCCCTCAACTGGATGAGGAAGTCTCTGTTCATGCCATGTAGCTCGACATCCAATCTTTGGGAGATTTCTTCCAATTGCTTGTGAAGAGCAAGCCACAAACCCTGGCTGACTTTTGGAACAAAGCTTAGAAGATAGTCAACTAGGAAGATAACATTCGTGTCAAGTGCAACACCGACCGAGAAAGGTCAAGTGAAAAGCAAGACAAAGAAAAATTATCCGTGAAGGGTCGCCTTGGTGGTAAAATGTCGAGTAAATCAAAAGGGGAGAGCTCTAGGAAGAAGTGCCGAGCCTAATGCGACCCGCTACTCCCTCTTATCTACACCCAGTACACACCCTTGAATAGACCCATTACTTAGGTCTATTTTGAACCGAAGTGAAACGCCGAAATTTAATCTAAAGGGCGCTAAAGATGTGGGGAAACCTTAGTTGTCGAAACTCAGACAAATATTGTCAGTTCCACAATGACCATGGCGACACCACTGACGAGTGCTTCCAGTCGAAGAACGCTCTCAAATATGCCATTCAGTGCGGTTTCTTCAACGAATATGTAGCCCATCAGAGGAACAATGACCGTTCTAACAATGATGGAGATAGGGCACCTCAAAGACGACGGACCGAGAATGCCCACGTCGAGCAAAACAATGACTGCCGCGATGATCGCACCCCCAATGGTGTCAATAATGTAATCATGGGGGGGCTGTACCTTGAGAGTCGGCCGAACACCACTAGCTTGGTGAACGCATTGTCAGAGGTGTTGACCGTAGGGGAAAAGAGACATAAGTTAGACACTTCCATCTTCTTCTCTAACGAAGACCTTGAAAAGGTCAATACACCCTACCAAGATGCCTTGGTGATAGGGGCGAAGATCTCAAAATTTGAGATCCTAAAGATTATGATAGACACTGGAAATTCTATGGACATACTCTTTCTCCATACATACAAGAGGATGAGGAAGAAGCTACAAGTAAAAATGAAGTCATACTACTATAATTTGATCAGTTTCAATGGAAGTAAGGTCCGAGCCAAGGGTATTATCACGTTAGACATGGAACTTGGCAATGACGACCACATAGCACAACGGCTTGTAGAGTTTGTTGTGATTGATTGCTCCTCCCCCTACAACGCGCTCTTGGGAAGACCAAGCTTGAATATGTTCGAAGTGATCATATCCTCCATTCATCTAAAGGCTAAATTTTCGACCCCAACTAAGGTAGGAGTATGCAAATGTGATCAAAAGCTCTTATGAGAGTTGTACGTTAAGGCAGCTAGAGGAGATGATGTCTTCGCCTTGGAAATTAGCCCACAAGAGAGGTTGGCTGAGAGGGGCGAGCTTGGAGAAAAAACAAAAGACTTCCAGATCGAAACCTCACCCGAGCAAACTAAGAAAGTCAGGATTAAGACTCCAACCGAGGTGAAAGATGAAATCATCACCCTGCTGTGGGTAAATTTGGATAGGTTTGCCTCGTTAGCATCAAACATGCCTGGAATTTCCTACGACCTGGTGATTCATAGCCTCAACATTAACACCATAGCACGACCTATCGGGTAGAAGAAGAGACATTTCACTCTAGAAAGGTAGGTTGCAATTAAGGAGGAAGTGCAGAAACTGCTTAAGGCTGGCTTCATGAGAGAAGAGAAGTAACCAACATGGCTAGCCAACACAGTACTTGTAAAGAAGAAGAATGGGAAGTGGCGAATGTGCGTTAATTACACCGACCTCAATAAAGCTTGCCCTAAAGACCGTTTCCCTATCCCGAGGATTGATCAGCTCATCAATTCTACATCAAGATACATCATGCTGAGCTTTATGGATTTCTTCTCGAAGTAGAACCAGATTAAAATGGACCCAAAGGATAAAGTCCATACCTCCTTTGTCAGCGATTACAGTATATATTGCTACATCGTGATGCCATTCGGATTGAAAAATGCGGGGGCCACTCACCAATGAATGGTGACGAAATTTTTTAAGCCCCAAATTGAGCATAATATGGAGGTGTATGTCAACGACATGATTGTCAAGAGCTAGAAGCTGGTCGATCATGTCAAGGATCTTCAGGAAGCCTTTGATCGGATGCGTACATATGACATGAAGCCAAACCCTTAGAAGTGTATCTTCGACGTTAGATCTAGCAAGTCCTCAGCTTTCCAGTAATACGGAGAGGTAACAAAGCTAACCCTAAGAAGATTAATGCCATCAAGGGAATAAAGCCTCCAACCTCTGTTCAAGACGTACAAAAGCTCATTGGCATGGTAGCTACCTTAAGCAAATTTATCTCAAAGAGCGTCTACAAATGTCCTAAGTTTTTCAAAATCTTGAAAAACCCTAAAGGTTTTGAATGGAGCCTAGAGTGTGCCATTGGCTTTCAAAATCTTGAGTATGTAAGGTTTTGAATGGACCCTAGGTTTTCAAAATCTTGAGTACATACGGAATCTAGTATCAGCCATTAATGGCCTACAAGGCACAAGTACTAGCCAACTTCGTGATAGAATATATAAGAGAGGAGGAAGCACCACTAGGCAATGATAAACCTACGTAGACTCTTTACGACGATGGATCATCCACCTCCAGAGTTAGAGGTGCGGGCCTTGTTTCGACTAGCCCACATAAGGTCACCACCTGTTATGCCCTTAAGTTCGAATTTGATTCTAGCAACAATGAATCTAAATATGAAGTGCTTATCGCCGGTCTTAAGCTAGCTAAGGAGATTAGTGCCTAGTATCTATGGATCTTTTCGAACTCCATGCTTGTTGTCCAATAAGTCTAAAGCGAATATAAGGCTAGGGATGACACTATGGCTAAGTACTTTGAAAAAATGAGGAGCCTCTTAGCGGAATTCCCTTCATAGGACATTTAAAAGATCCCTCGACTAGAGATTTTAGCAATAGATTAGCTATCCAAGCTTGCCTCCACAAGTATACAAAAGTTCAAGGTAAAGGATAGTAAAATCTTCATAAAGTACCTATCGAAAAAAAGTATGACTCTGGTCTCAGTAGAAGTATTGGAACTGATCATAGTAGCACTAGAGTTGAGTTGAATGGATCATATTCAGAGTTATTTGGAGCAAGGTATGCTCCTAGAAGATAGGAGGGAGGTAAAGAAGCTCTGATATCATGCCACCAATTATACGTTAGTCCACAATGTCTTGTATCATAGGATAGTCAGCTTCTTCCTACTCCGATGCCTCCGAGAAGGGGCAGGGCTATATATCATGGAAGAGCTGCATGGCAGAGTGTGCAGCAATTATATTTAATCCCAAGCCCTTTATCTCCAAGTACAATGGTTCAGGTATTACTGGCCCACCATGAGACAAAATGCAAAAGCCATAGTCTAAAAGTACCTGTAGTGCTAAAAGTACGCCCTAGTCAGTCATGCACCTAGCACCACCCTTTAACTCTTGACGAGCTTATAGCTATTCACGCAATAGGGGATAGATATTCTCGACACCATCCCGAAAGCTTTGAGAAGACGGTAGCCAATAATTGTTGTCGTCGATTATTTTACGAAGTAGGTGAAAGCCAAAGTAGTCGCCAATATCATGGAAAGAAGTGTTGAATCTTTCGTTAGAAATAACATTCTCTCCCAGTTCAAGGCCCCCTATGCTCTCATCATAGACAACGGCCAACAGTTCGATAAGCCTCAGTTCAAGGAGTTCTACGCTAAGCACTACATCACCTACACTTTACCTCAATTGCCCACCCCTAATTAAATAGATAAGTAGAGGCAACCGATCGGATTATCTTAGATAGCCTAAAGAAGTACGTAGACCAATCTCAAGGTGCCTGGGTCGACAAACTGCCCAATATTTTGTAAGGTATAGGATCACCCACTGTACTTCTATAGGTGAAACCCCCTTTCACCTAGCTTTCAAGTTGGAAGCAGTCCTCCCCATCGAACTTGAGCTTCATAATATTCGGAATAGAAGTTTTGATGCTACCCTTAATGAGTCATTATTGCAAGTTAGTGTCGATGCTATCGAGAAAATTAGAAACCTTGCTGGTGCTTAGGTAACCACACACTAACAACTAGTTATCTGGTATTACGATCAAAAGTTCAAACACAAAGAGTTCAAGGTCAGCGACCTAGTATGCTAAAAGCTAGAAGGCACAAGTTCGCGTGAAGGGTAGGGCACGCTTACCCCCAATTGGGAAGACCCGGTCGGAGTCAGGGAAAATTTAGGCAATGGAGCATATAGATTGGAAAGACTGAATGGCAAGCTCATCCCATGCATATTGAATGCCAATAATCTTTAGCTTTATTTTGATTAGCATTTTGTTATGTATGTTTTTTCCAAAATAATGAAATAAAAAAGTTGTTTATCTCTCTCTCCCTTAGAAAGGGGAAACACCCCTTGTACAAAGGAATTTTCCTTCATTGGGCAAGTTAGAATGCCACTGACCTGACCCCTTTGAGTAATGTTGTGAATCGTGACTAAGAATAAATAAGGTCCGACGCTAGATGGGTCCAAGCTTGCATAAAGCTTGAAAAGGGTTAATGGGGAAAAGTGCAAAAGAGTGAAAGTGAAGAATTAAAATAGTAAGCAAAACCCACAAATAGTTCCAGAGGATATGACGTATCAATGGAACTTTTAAGGACTCACGATACAATTCGATATGACATACGAATTAATCTAATGAGGTTACTTACCACCTAACCTTGCTTAAGGGAAATGATAAGAATAATGCCGAAAGTAAATAAACAGTATTTACATAAGGAAGAAAGTACTCAAGTATATTAAAGGTAATCTGCCTTTTACAGCTACAGCTACAAGTATATGGGTATTTATACTAGTAAGTTAGGGTAACTTGCCCAAAAGGGGAAAGACAAAAAAGATATTTCCTAAAGAAGCAATGTACACAATACAAAAGGATAAAAATAAATATATAAGAAAAACGATCATTTGTGCTATAGGTGCCACAGATTTTACATATGATACTATACACGTGGCGATATTGCATTGGCGAGGTTGTTAGGAAATGTGGACAAAAAAGTATAGACAGATGAGCTTATTTGAGCAGGGATGGCTTAGTCAATCTAGATACTCTATCTCTTAGCTTTTCGGTAAGGATGATGTCGAGTTATTGGTCAGCTTAGCGCTTGAGAGTAATCACTAACTCGGCATACCATAGAATAATGGGCAGTCATACGGCATGGCATTAAAGATGACTTGGCAAGGAAGTATTCGATCTTAGCAAGGGTTGGTTGAAACAAAAGCATTCATCTTGTCAGCCCCTCTAGTCCTCGGGCTCAGCTACGGGTCAAAGGTCCATTCCCATAAGGTAACCTCTACAAAGGGAAACACCCCCACCCCTCCGGGTAACCTTGGTAAGGGGAAATACCCCTTACACAGAGGAACTCTCCTTCATTAGGCAAGTTGAAATGTTACTGACTTAACTCCCTTAGGCGGCAAGGGGAAACACCCCTTATACAAAGGACTCCCCATCTATTGGGCAGGCCGGAACACCACTAACTTGACCCCTTTGGGTAACCTCGGCAAAGGGAAACACCCCTTACACAGAAGAAGTCCCCTTCATCAAGCAGGTTAGAATGTCACGGACCTAACCCCTTCGGGTAACCTTAGTAAGGGGAAATACCCTTGTATAAAGGAATTCCCCTTCATTGCGTAGGTTGGAATGCCATCGACCAGACCCTCCCCCCCCAGTAATCTCGGCAAAGGGAAATACCCTTTACACAGAGGAACTCCCCTTGTACCAGGTAAGTCAAAATGCTACCAACTTGACCCCTCAAGTAACCTTGCCAATGGGAAATACCCCTAGCACAGAGGAACTCCCTTCTACCGAGCAGGTTGGAACGTTACTAACCTAATAACCGGAGTTAACGTCGACAAGGGTAAGCTCCCCTCGTATAGAAGAATTCCTATGCAAATATATCTAAAGGCAAAGAAAAAATAGGTGTACAAAGAAGACGTTTCAAAAAACTCCCAGTCATTGATTTTTGGATTACATAATGAAAGCCGACATCCCGGCCCAACTTACACATTTTTCACAAAAAAAGGAGATAAACATGCTATCTCCATGGAACAGCTAACTCCAGTAGCTTAGAAAAGTCTAGGGCCTCGATCTGTTCAGAGTACTGATTTGTCGATGCTTTAGGTGGCATGCCTTGACTTAAAGTAGGGGTTAAAGGATGTGAACTAGGAGCCATAGGTGGATT
This sequence comes from Lumnitzera littorea, assembly GCA_024138015.1. Taxonomy (NCBI): domain Eukaryota; kingdom Viridiplantae; phylum Streptophyta; class Magnoliopsida; order Myrtales; family Combretaceae; genus Lumnitzera; species Lumnitzera littorea. The sequence goes on along the minus strand of JAMXBB010000001.1, from coordinate 121,117,438 downwards.
GCCCAAAGATGGATTGTCTTGAGGAACTTCTTCGGGGACGACCTCCTACTTAGCTGCTAGGGTAAAAGTAGATGTGGAAGCGCCTTGCCCAGGCCCAGCAACTAAAGGAACACCTGCAACTTCGATGGCTGCTTGGGCTGCCTCCTTTTCGCACGCTAGGGCTTCCCTCTTCTCGTTAAAGGTCGGGGAATCCAAAAAGTCAAGGAAGCTTAGATCAAGGTTCGAATAATGGGAGAGAACCTCCTTCCTCATGTAACATGTAGAGTCTGTGGTCAGGTCTTCCAGCTTGTCCAACCACTCTTCGGTCTTCCAATAGTCGACGATCGCCTTTTTAATGACAGCATCGCTAAGGACCTCCTTACTCTCTATTTTAGAAATGATCTCCTCTATCTCCAAAACCTTCTCTTAAAGTTCCTGTGATGCGGAGCGTGACCAAGAATAAAGAAGGCTGGTTGTAGAGATGGGTTCAGGCTTACCGAAAGCTTGAAAAGAGTAATAGGGAACTAGGCGAAAGAACAAGAAATGGATTGAAAGTAAACAAAACCTACAAACAACTTTAAAGGATATGATACATTAGTGGAACTTCCGAGGACTTACGGCACAGCTCAATATGACGTACAAGTTGGTCCAGTGAGGTTACTCGCCACCTAACCTTGCTTAAGGGATATGATAAGAGCGAAATAAGGGTAAACAAATACAATGTTTACGAAAAGGAGAATCTCTAGTGTAATAATAGTAATCTGATAATTACGGCTACAGATACAAGGGGTATTTATACCTAATAAGTTAAGGCAATTTTCTTACAAGGGAAAAGATAAAAAAGGTACTACCCTAAAGAAGTAATGTATAAGAATACAAAAGGGTAGAAATGAATATTCAAGAAAAGCAATTATTGGTGTAGTAGATCCTTCACATGGTCTTGTATACGTAGTAGAGTTACATTGGCGGTGTCGTTGGAGGATATAGACAAAAGAGTGTGTCCAAGTTACTTGTCCGAGCAGGGGTGACTGAAGCTTGGTCCAATGCCATTCTCTTAGCCTCTTAACAAGTGTGAAGCTGGGCAAATGATCAGCTCGGGCATGAGTGTGAGAGGTTGAAGACTAACCGCTGTCCTGGCATTCTATTTCTCAATGCACAACCACTAGAAAATAGGCAGTCACTCGACTCAACATGTGTAAGCCCCACAACCAATCATTAAAGGTTTCGATTGACCGAAAGATTCAATCAAGCCTAAATTATAAAGTAAAGCTAGAAACATTAGTAAAATGATCTCGTAAGTTTGAATTTAAGAAAATAAGCAATAAAATAAAATATTATAAAAATTTCAAATTTTAAATGTATAACTCGTTATTTATCGAAAATGCGTAAAATGTATTCTGATAATTAATGAATCGCTAGAGATAAATTATATGTATACTAAAAATAATAGAATGACCTAAATAATATTTAAGAATATTTATTTTTACTATATATGAATTTATATGTAAGTATAAATATGAGTAATTACTTAAAATACGCGAAATGTGCTAAAATAATACTAAATACTTAAAGAAAATTCATAATTAATTAAGGAAAAATCAAGAAAAATCAGGAAAAATAAGGAAGGATCCATAATTGGGTCGTAGCAGCTGGAGAAAATAAGAAAAAATTCGGCCAATTAAATTAAGACAACACAAAAGCTAAAAATTAAGGGATAAGGCAATTGTCTTGTCCAATTTAATGCACAATAAATTCCCTAAACCTATATAAATAGCAAGAAAAATCACAGAGCTCATTTGGGCAGTTTGGAAAGTGAGAAAAATAGAGAGAGGTGAAAATTGAGAGAAAAATTCGGGTTAGAAAAAAATTAGGAAAAACTGTGCAATTCGGGCCTTTAAAGGAAACACATACCAGACAAGCAGCTGGAAGTGGACGGACACCACCACCACACAGTGGTGGCAGTGCCCAGGCCGGCCGACAAGGCTACGGCGGCCGGCGGTGGCCGGAGCCACCCAAATCGATGAGTCCGATTTCCAACCCGATTTTATGTAATTTTGTTAAAAATAGTAAATATTCTTAGAAAATTATGAATTTTATTATTTTGGAATATTTTTATATGTAGTTTTTAGGAAAAATATTATTTTGATGAAAATATGTCTCGTAATATATAGTCCTTAAGAAATTATGCAAAACCGAGCATATTTTGGTTTAGAAATAAATGACCTTAGGAGCGTAGTTTCGAGTCCAAAATTTTTGTGTAGATTACTTAGATGATATAGAACAATGCTATAGAGCCCGTTTTCAAAAATTAATTTTCAAAATTTTAGATAATTTTTAGGCCTTAAAATGAGGCATAAAATGGGTAATTTAGGGCTAATAAAGTAATTAGATGGTTAATTACTGATTTAGTGAATAAGTACATATTTTAGGATATTGAAATCTGATGGAGTATGATACTTGTAGTATTTAGGGTGTTAGATGTAATTATTAGATTAATTATGTAGCAAATGAGTAATAAGGAAAAATAATAAATTTTAAGTTAATTTTGTAAATTAGAGTAATTAGGAGTAAAATTTGATTTAGGATGAATTTAGACATTTTGAAATGATAATTGATGTTTAGAGATGATAATTAGAGTGATAGAAATATTAGAAGTATATTATATACATAAAAGGTAATGATACATAATATGTAATTATTAGAAATATAATAAATAGAAAATATTATAATAAAAATTGATATTTTGATAATAATAAAAATGTACAATAAATTTGATAGGAAACTCGAATTTATGTAATTATATGAAAAATGTAAAAATTTCTCACATTAGGAGTGAATTTGGTACACTAATACGAATTTAAGTGTACCGGATAAAATAAATACTGACTAGGGGTAGTGATGGTATTTAAGAGATTTGGAAGTAATGTGATTAATTTCATATTATAGGTTGAAACGAATTTCTAGGGTTGGAATATAAAACACTACTTAGAAATCGAACTAGAACCTAATTTAGAAATCGATACGGAAACTGAACCCAAACCTAACCCCAAACCTAAAATAATTATAAAAGACTTAAGACCTAGATAATTAGGTATGTTAAACCCTAAACAAAACCTAACAATAAGCGTTATAAGATAAAATGAACCTATAATAGTTATATGAAAAGCTGAAACCACGTTTGTGTTATAGGGATGATCGGTGATGGCCTAAGCAAATCGGACCTCAAGTGAGTGAGCGAGGAGTCGATGTAAGTAGGGATTAATATGATGCTGTATTTTGGAGACTTAAGATTATGCTTGTTTGTGCTTGCTAGATAGTTGAATGTGTGCATGTGCTTGATTATGAGTGATGCTATAATTCTGTTTGTTACTCTGGCATGTATTGTATGATTTGTATGAAATGATTGATCACCCTAAACTGGACTTAATCAAATATATGACCAGTAATCATAATCGGACATACATGGCAACCCATTAGGGGAACTTAGACTCTTCGGCCAAATACCGACCCCTTCGAAAGGGATAGCACAGGATTGCATAATGGTCCCTTCTTCATCCTTAGGCAAACTAAGTGACAGGAGAGGAGGTCGCGGCGAGGGTGAAGTTAGTGGTTTGAAGGTAGTCGTGGGAAGAACGAGGTCTCCATTGCATAAGCCTGGGTTTAGTCGTGAGCTGTTGCATTAATGGCAACTCCTCAACCCAGATTAGAGCGAGTGCAATTTCTCTAATCTCACGATGGGCCGGACAATGTCGTGCGATGGTATTTTCTTGTACATGCATTGCACCTAATAAGTGATTGAAAACCTTGTTGTGTGTATGGTATAGTTTTAAGTCCTCCATCCTAACTTACTGAGCTGTAGTTGCTCACATTCCTATAGTCGTCGTGCAGGTGCTGGTTAAGAAGCGGCAAACAACTACTCTGAAGTTAGCAACTACTGGATTCTGGGGAGTGAGGAAAAACATTGAAGAATAAACATATATTTTTAAGATCTAAGTTTTTATTTTAGAATTATTTTTCATTTTTGAATAATGTAATAATTAGGAAATATATTACAGCTGCGAGTCAATGGTCTAATAGCCCAATTCCTATCATTCCATCTGGGTTGATTTGGATTTGGGATCAAATTTGAACAGTCTTCGGTTAGCTTTTTGTCAAGGTGATATGAACTAAGGTTGGCAATGTTGAAGGTATCTGATACCTCATAATCTTCGGGCAACTCTAACTTGTAGGCATTGTCAATGATCTTCTAAAGGATCGTAAAGGGTCCTTCAGCTTTGGCAGATAACTTGTTCCTTCTCTTGCTCAGGAATTGTTCCTTATTAAGGTGTAGCTATACCAAGTCTCCCGATTGGAATTGTTTAGCTATCCTACTTTTGGCATTTTCTTGTAGTCTTCTGGTAGCTTAGTCAATATGTCAAGTGACTTTGTTGTAGATGTCTTAAAGGGACCATGTACGGGCTCTCATGTTAGGGTCTTTTCGTACTGATTCAGGTACAGGGGTATGATCGAGGGCAACTCAAGATTGAAACCATAGACAACCTTAAAGGGGGTCTGTTTGGTGGTGTCATGTACTGTCCAGTTGTGAGCGAATTCAACCACTAGTAAGCAGATGTCCTAATAAGCTAAGTTCTTACTCACTGTAGCTCGAAGCAATGATCTTAAAGTGCAATTAACCACCCTGGTTTAGCCGTTAGTTTGGGGGTGACAGGAAGTACCGATAGTAGTTTGGTCCCTATTCAATGTCATAGAGTTCTCCAAAAATGGCTTAAGAACTTAAAGTCTTTATCTGATACTACACTTCTTGGCACGCCGTATAGCCTGACAATTTCCTGCAAGAAAAGAGAAGCAATAGCCAAAGCATCATTAGTTTTAGAGCAGGGCATAAAGTGTGCCATCTTGTTGAACCTATCTACGACGACCATTACAAAATCATTGCCTTAGGCAGCTCGTGGCAATCCAAGAACAAAGTCCATGCTCAATTCAGTCTATGGCTTCGTTAGAACAGGCAAAGGCATTGCTTTCCCTTGCTAAGCTCAGTACTTAGCCTTCTTGCATACAATACAGCCTTCAACAACTCAGTGCACATTTCGCCTAATTCTCGGCTAAAATAATCAACCACTCGGCAACTCATATGTTCTTCTGTCCTTAAAATGTTCAAATAGTCCTTTGTTGTGGGCTTCCTTGATCGATAACTCCTAAAGTAAACAGGTCGGCACACATACTTTCCTTCCTTGGAACAAGTATCCTTTCTCCATATGATACTCGTTCACTATCCTTCCATTAACACAACGTACAAATATGGGACTCAAGTGTAGATTCCTAAAGCACTATTCCTTAATGCTAGCAAACCTGTAAGCTCCCAAAATTGAGTTTAGGATAATCGAGCTTAGATTTAGGGCTTTTTGGGAAACTTATCCAATTGAGCCCAAACTTTACGACTAGAATAAAAAAGTTAGTCGAGATATTATAGTGAAGTTAGATTGTAGAAATAATGACCCAAAATCCTAATTTTGCCCTTAGAAGTAAGAATATTCAATATAGCACTAAAATGTTCGGAACTTCTAAAATCGCACTTATATTGCGATAAGAATTTAGAGATAAGTTAATTGAGCTATAAAATGAGATAATATAGTATAATTTACTATATAGAAATACCTATGATTTTATGAGTATACCCAGTATAAATAATAATAATACCCATAAATTAATCATAAATTATGTAATTATATATTTATATATTTATTATGTTGAATTCATCAAATTAACTTTAGAACATATCGAAAAAATAAAAGATATGCTAGAAACTTAATTATATGAGTAAAGTTATATATTTCACATGTTATTTACATAGGGTATATACTTATATACTAATTAAATAACTAAATCTTAACATATAATATTCATATTTAAATAAATAATTAATAATACTTATCCAAATGCATTGGAGCTTGCTGAAAATTTACGTGGCTGCTGCAGAATAATGGAATTTGCTGAATCAAAAGTGAAAGGAGGAAAAAGTGACACCTCATACTTCATTAATGGAGAAAACAAAAGAAAAAAAGAAAAGAGAAAAATTCATAGGTGGTGAAAGAATTCTATAAATACTATTTTATCAGTAGATTAGCAACATTTTAGCAGTTAGGAACCAAGAATAGAGAAAAAGAAAAATTAGAAAAAATCGTAGAAAATAAAAAGAAATTTAGAAAAAAAACAGGGGAAAATTAGTAAAAGTAACCTTAACCTTAACCTAGAGTAGTTCTACTGTGAAATCTAGCCAACCCTACACGGTCCATCCATCGTGCAGGCTGTCCGACAACTACCTAACCGCCGCCGGCCACCGGAGCATCCAAGAACACCAAGGTCAATTTCCTACCCTATTTTTCAATAATTTCTAAAAATTAGTAAATTTGCCTAGAAAATTATGAAAAAAATTGTACTTAGGTTATTTTAAACATGTCTTCATGTGATATTTTTATTTTTGAAAAATTCATAATATTTAATATACTTTATTAAGAAATTTACCATTCACCTGAATTTATATTTATAAAATAAATATACTAAATAATGTTGTTTCTAGCTAAAAATTTTGTGTAGGATGTGTATGATATACAGATTATTGCTATGTAGCCTAAATTTTGATTTGAATATTTTTAGTATTTATTGCATTTTTAGGCTCGAAAATAGGTTGGAAATAGGCTGAAATTATGAATTTAATAGGAAATTATGAAATTAATTGATGAAATGGACATGTACTGATATATAATAAATAATAATAGTATTGAGTCAAATTGAAATTAATTTGGTGCTAAAACAATCATAATTGGGTAATTTATGACAATTTAGGGGTAAAATCGTCAATACGAATATATAGGCAATAGGTCGGAAACTTGAAACCAAGTGATAACTAAATCCCCTATATTTTTAGGAGTATATAGAAATTTTTGGGGAATTATTTGGTAACCCGAACTATTTATTATGAATTTATTAAGTAAAATAGCTTAATTTACAAATTGTGGTGTATTTGTAATATTAATAAGCTAAAATAAATTAAATAGTTAAATAAAAACTATATGTGAGAATTGCCGATTAGATTCGATTAAATGGATATTTTTATTATTATAATTATTAATATTTTTTTATTGGGATACACTTTAGGTATATTAAAATTGGATAATACGTATATTGTAACAATATATGAACAAATTAGACGAAATATAATTTAATAACGCAAATTACGTATAATACGATTATATTTATATAATTATGTATAACTATATTAAAAACTTAAACTACCCGTTAAAAGCCGTTTCTAGAAATAGGACCCGTAAAACGTATCATTAGGTCTATACGAACCCAATGACACTAATTTTATTAAAATCGGATAACCTTAAGCAATTTAACCTATAACTTTATCATATTCAAGAATGTACATATTTTGGTAAGCTTACCGGAATTAAAACGTGAATTAATAAATAAAAAATATATTTCGATGTGATCGAAACGATATGTAATATGTAATAGTACATATGATGTACAGTATCAACAATTAATAACTTAATTTGATATATAATAATAACATGACTGTATATTATGGAAATAATATATATATATATATATAACTAGTAGAGATTTAACCCTAATGTTTTCATAATTATTACGAAAATTGAATTTGGGTCTTTTGTGTAATTAGGACCTTCCAATACAAAGACAGTTGACAATTCAAGTCAGCAATAGTGAACATCTAAACAAGTTGGGATTGTGGCTTCACTGCTTGTTTGGGTACTATTTAAAGTATCCGAAGACCTAAGAGTACTTCTAGTTGTGTTTTTAGTTAGATGATTATGTGCATGCTGTATGTGTGAATGATACTTGGTTGTGACAGGAGTTCAACTCCTTGTATGCTGTTCTGCATATTTGCATGGATTCTGTATTGTGTGAACTTGTTGGTCACCCCTGATTAAAACTAAAGGTTATTCGATTAAAATGAAATTGGACATGCATAATCACCCGTTAGGGGAAACGATTAAGAGTTTTAGGCCAAATACCGACTTCCTTTGATGGGGATAGCTGAAATGGTCCTTTCCCCATCCTTAGTTGAACTAAGTGACAGGCGAGGAGGTCGCAGCAAGGTTAGGGGGCGTGGTTCAAAGGTGGTCATAGGAGGAGCGTGTTCTCCATTGCACAAGCCCGGGTTTGGTCGAACTTGAGTCGCGATGAAACTCCTCAATCCGGGTTGGAGCGGATGTAATTTCTCTAACCTTACAGTAGACCAGATAACACTGTGCAATGTTTCATTTGAGTGATTGTATTGCACTTCATCATAATTATTAACCTTATTTGTGATTGTACAGTACTCTTCTAACTCTGACCTACTTACTGAGCTAATTGTACTCATATCCCTACAGACTCTTTTGTAGGTGTTGAGTAAGAATAAGATGTTCAAGTACCACCATTCTCAGGTTAGTATGCTGCTGTTTGAGAAAGTGAGAATTAAGGAATCAACTGAACTCAAGCTTTTAACTTTGTCTTTGAGTTTTGAGGAAACTAATTGGGAATTCCTTAGGAGCCTACTAGTTTTCCTAACTTATTGTATATAGACTACAAAACCTGTGGTTTTTAATAAACTCTGATTGTAAACTTTACCTTTGGACATAAAACATTTGTATAAATACTGTTGTGGTACTAAATAGCAAGTCGTATAGAACAGGTATTTTGTAAAAGCTCTACCACAGGTTTGGTTATTAACAGGTGTCAGAACAGACGTTTCAAGCTGGTTGAGTTGTGCACCTTATGTCATCTGTATCTATAATAGCAACTGTAAGGTCATCTTCTATCTTAGATTAGTTTATACGGCGGGACTGTTATGACTCTTCTTATTTGAGGCATGACAAAACCCAAACAATTTGATCTACAATTCAATTAGGAGTGCATGCCACCTCGAAAGAGCATTTGTAACTACGTCACTCTTCCCTTGTTTGTATTTTATTAGAAAGTTGAACCCTTCAAGGAATTTGACCCACCTCGCTTGTCACTTCAACAACTTCATCTAACTTCAGAGATATCTCAGAGACTCATGGTTAGTGTAGATGACAAATTCTCTCGGTAATAGGTAATGCTACCATATTTACAGTGCTCGGATAAGTGCTAAGAGCTCTTTGTCATATACGGAGTAGTTTAGTTAAGGTCCCCTAAGCTTCTTATTGTGGTAAGCAATTGGTCAGCTTTCCTGCATTAGGACAGCGCCTATCCCAATGCTTGATGCGTCACACTCTAGCTCAAATATTTTCTCAAAATCAAGTAGAATTAGTATAAGGGCAGAGGTCAATCTTTGCTTCACCTCAGTGAAACTTCTCTCTTCCTTTTCACCCCATCTAAAGTTGAAGTTCTTCTTTGTCAGTTTAGTAAGGGGTGTAACGAGGATGCTGAAATTTCTGATGAATCTTCTATTGAAGGAAGATAGTCCATGGAAACTTCTCACTTCAGCATAAGTAGTAGGGGTCAACCACTCGACGATTGCTCAAATCTTCTCGTCGTTCACTTGCAAGCCTCCTCCACTAACTATATAACCTAAGAATACCACTTCCTCTTGGCAAAAGCAACATTTCTTAAGGTTGCCGAATAATCTCCCAGCATAGAGGACATTCAGTAAGGCTTAGAGATATTCACAGTGACTTGACATGTGAGTACTGTACACAATGATGTCGTCAAAGTACACCATGATACACTTTCCTATTCGATGTCTCAACATATGGTTCATCAATCTCATAAAAGTGTTAGGGCATTCGATAGGCCAAATGGCATGACCATCCATTCATAAAGTCCATGTCAAGTTTTGAATGTTGTGTTCCACTCATCTCCCGTCCCCATGGGAATTTGATGATAGCTAAACTTGAGATAAATCTTGTTGAAGATCTTGGCTCCACTCAATTCACCCAGCATGTCTTTCAATCTTGGAATAGGATACCTGTATTTGATCGTAATCTTGCTCACTGCTCAGCTATCAACACACATTCGCTAAGCTCCATCCTTTCTTAGCACTAGAAGCGTCGGTACATTATAAGGGCTGAGACTTTCCCTAACATACTCTCTCTCCAATAACTCATTGACTTAACGTTGGAGTTCAGAAGTCTGTTCAGGACTCATTCGATAAGTAAGCTTATTCGGCAGGGTGGCGTCGGGTATTATGTCAATGCAATGTTATATGCCTCATAGTGGGGGCAACCCCTGTGGGAATAGATCAGCATATTCATCCAGTAGTGCTCTCACTTCTTAAGGTTGTTCACCCTACTCCCTTACCTCTAATAGGTGCCTAACCAATATAAAGGTCAACTCATCGGTATTGATGGCCTCTTGAAGTTTGACTTTACTCATCACCAGAGCCTTCTTCAATCCGTAAGCAAGTTTAGTCTGCAGTTTGTTAACTTCTCTCGACAGCATCGGGTTCAATGTAATCTTTTGGCCATCCTTCTCAAACATATACGTATTTTTGTACCTATCATGGATAACTCTCCTATTAAACAGCCACAGTCAACTTAGCAATACGTGTGAAGCGCACATAGGCATCATAGAGAATTTTGTCGAAGTAATGTCTAATAGTGATTGGCAGTAGTATTTTCTAGGTGACATGTAGTGCCCCTTTCTCACTCATCTAATGCAACTTATATAGCCTCGGGTGTACAATAGCCAACACTCAGCAATTTTAACCTTGTGATCAAATTGGTCGCTACTACATTAGTGCAACTTACATTATCCACAATTAACATGATCACTTAATTATTTACCCTATAGGTAGTATGAAATAAGTTCTCCCTCTACTCCTCCTCTCATGAGGGTTCTATGTTCATTGCGCATCGGACAACTAAGTCCAACCAGTTCAAGTCCTCGGCAAACACATCCTCTTCAATCAATTCTTTCTCGACAGTGCTCTCCTCTTCCTCAAGTTTCTCATCAGTACTTTCCACCTCTAGTTTCAGGACGTCTCCCTTGATGACCATAGTCCTTTGATTCGAGCACTGAGCAACCATATGTCCGAACCCTAGGCATTTGAAACACTTAATTTCTCTCATCTTCCATCCAGAACCTTTCCCTTTCTCATAAGTTTGGGACGGATTTTCACCCTCTGTTCGGCCTTTTTGTTTAGTTTTGCCATCTCCTTGCTTAATTAAATCGGTATTCGGTTGACTACGGTAATTTCCTTAAACAGGTTGGCTTAACTAAACAAGTTGATTAGTCACCATCTTTGGCAGCATTCGGCTTCTCTTCTGCTTCTCCATTCATTGAGTTATTCGTGTTGCCTCATCCAACGTCGTAAGTTTTTGGAGTTCTATAACGTCTCGAATGTCACTCCTCAATCCAGTAAGGAATCTTGAGACGATACATGCTGAGGGCTCCTCTACTTCACAGTGAATCATAAGCATTTGGAACTCTTGAACATACTTGTCAACAGTTCGGCCCCCTTATCTTAACTCCTAAAGTTGAGTAAAAAGTGTCTTACAGATAAGTTTTTGGCATTAATCTATTTCCAAGTATTCTCTTCATCTTAGGCCAATTATTAATCTCTCAGTAACCTTTTCATCTTCTCATGGCTTAAAAATTCTTCCACCACATGACAACATACCTTGAGAACTCTCACTTTGTCATACTCGTCATAATGGTAATAATCAAAGATCCACTCTACCTTATCTTCTCAATCCAAGTAGTCATCCGCATTCCCTAACCCATCAGAGCTGGGAATCTTAAGCTTTACATGGTCGGTTGCTCATGGTGCTTGAGCTCGCTCTTCCTCTTCATATTCTTCCTTATCCTCCTCATCCAAATCTCCCAAGTCTATCCTTCTTCTCAATAGTCTACCTACTCCTCCACCTTGAACTTGTCAAGTTGGGTTTTGACCTCTAGCAGGTCAGGCAGCTTATAGAGTGTTACGTACGGCTTCGGCAGGTCTATAAGCCAATGATGAATACAGTAATTTACTCTGTTTCATACACACAAAACAAAGTATAAACAGAACTTCGAAAACCAACTATAGCTCAAACGAAACTTCGGCTTTAATACCAAGATGATGCGGACCGTGACCAAAAATAAAGAAGGCCAATTGCATGGATGAGTCCAAGTTTGCTGAAAGCTTGAAAAGAGTGATAGGGAACTGGGCGAAAGAATAGGAAATGGATTGAAAGTAAGCAAAACCCACTAACAGCTCTAAAGGATATGACGAACCAGTGGAACTTCCAAAGACTCACAGCAAAGCTCGATATCATGCACGAGTTGATCAGGTGAGATTACTCACCACCTGACTTTGCTTAAGGCATAGGATAAGAGTAAAATGAGGGTAAACAAACACAATGTTTACGTAAGGAAGAATGTCCAATGTATTAATGGTAATCTAATAATTACGGCTACAGATACAAGGGGTATTTATACTTAATAAGTTAGGGCAATTTGCCTAAAAGAGAAAAGACAAAAGACAAAAGACAAAAAAGGATATTACCCTAAAGAAGTAATGTATAAGAATACAAAATGGTAAAAATGAATATTCAAAAAAAGCAATTATTGGTGTGGTAGATCCTTCACATGGTCCTGTACATGTGGCATAGTTACATTGGTAATGCCATTGGAGGATATGGACAAAAGAGTGTGGCTAGGTTACTCGTTCAGGCAGGGGTGACTGAAGCTTAGTCCGATGTCATTCTCTTAATCTCTCGACCTATCGGCAAGAGTAAAGCTGAGCAAGTGATCGGCTTGGGCATGAGTATAAGATGCTGAAGACTGGCTGTTGTTCGGCATTCTGTCTCTTAGTGCATAACCACTAGAAAATAAGTAGTCACTTAGCTCGGTATGTAGAGTGGGTCGATAAGGAAATACTCAGCCTCAATAAGAGTCGATTGGAGTAAGAGGATTCGCCTTGTCAATCCCTCTAATCCTTAGGCTCAGCTGCGGGTCAATGGTCCAGTAGCCTAATTCCCATCATCCTAGACCTGCTACTTTAACCCAACCTTTAAACTAACCAGCTCCAGTGAAGTGGCTTTAACACCCTCACACTCGGATGCTTTCATTACCAACTCAGTTTGTAACCTAGCCATCGATGCCTTTAGCTTGGCATTCTCCTTTTTTAGTCAAGCCCTAGCTTCTCTCTCCTCATCATCCAGCCTCTGAGAGAGGCGAGCCTTCGTCCTCTGCTTGTCTTCTAGCCTAGCCTTTAGGTCGTCAACCTTCTTAGCCGCCTTCTCTGCATTCTCCTTCTTCCACTCTGCATCCTTGAGCTTCGCTTGAAGCCTCACCACTTACACATAAGAGTGACACAAGCGCTTGCTAGCCTTGGAGAATTTTGTCGAGCACTTATTAGTAGAGGTCTTTACCTCCTGTAGGTACTTCTGATGCTGGCGCAACGCCTCCCTAAAGCCTCTTACCTCTTTCTAGGCAGCATCATACTTGTTTAGTTGAAGCAACACCTGGCCATGGTACTGCAAGTTGAAAACAAAGGCCACCATTAATGCAATGACAAGTAAAGAACTTCAACACAGGAGTAACCAAGACATACTTGCTACATTAACGTGCTCAAGTGGCTCACTATCTCCATGGGGTCATCCTTACCTTCCTTGGAGAGCCCTTTGAGGATGGCCTAGTCACCGAAGGTATAAGACCCCATGGAACCCTGGTAGTTGTGTGTTCGGTGCTACAACATTAGATCATTGGTACAGACCTCCCACTTTGGCCTTAGGAGCTTTTCCCCTGACTCTCCTCATTTCCATTTTGAGGTATCCCCTCAAGAACTCCTCATCCGGAGAAGTGTACGACACTTCTTGGAATGAATCCAGCCTTATCCCCATCGGTTTAAAATTTTTTAAGAATTTGAAAAATTCGTCCCCCATGTCATTAACACTTTGATAAGGATGAGCAGTCGACCATTCATTCCATTTCCCCCAGCTTAAAGGTGCCTTTGCCAGGGGCCTTCACTTCCTGGCTCTAGGCCTTGGCTCTCCGGCTGTTTCGAGAGCTTTTTGCTTTTGGCTAGCCACTTGAGATAAGGTAGGCCCTTTAACTACATCTTCTTCCCTCGCCTGTGAAACGGAAAGCATTTAATCATCGGGCCCCTCCACATTGGTGATTTCATCGCCTACGATAATGGGCTTGATAGAGGCAACGAGGGCAAGGGCAGGCAAAGCCACAACCAAAGGCTCAGCAATCAACGGCTCGTTTCGAATGCCGATGGGAACCCCTAAAGGAACAGACGTTAGTCGTACCTTACTAGTCTCCCTAGGCCCTAGCTTCGGCTAAACTACCTTGCCTTTCAGTGAGTCTACCTTTGTTCTCGCCTGGCGGCGGCTCATCAACTCGTCTACAAAGGGATAAGGGACCCTTATGGGTAAATTTTTGCTTACAAGAAATTTAATTGAAAGTTGGAAAAGGAACAAAAGTAGAAACCAAAAGAAACTACTACTACCATTCACAAAGCTCCACTGTATCCGATATGGCCAAAGAGGTCCTTCCATCCCACAAGTGCTGGACGAAGCACCTCAACATTAGCATAACAGACATAGGAGTGTAGAATGAACTTGTACCTTCGGCCTATTTCTTTACCATAAATTTCTTCATGCTGGGGAAGAGCTCAGAGATTAGATACCGAAAATACCTCCCCACAATCTCCGTAATATTAATCTCCTGGCCATCTCTCAATGCTAGGAAGGCCAGGATCTCTTGGGTGGCCTCATTATCATTGGGACCAAGCCCCTTCTTACCCCTGGTTCGGACCATCCCGATCCATCGCGTCCAGAAATCTGCCTCATCAAGCAGCTCAACTACCATGTATTCGTTCTGCTAGCCCTTCATTGAATCCACAAGGCCGCATAACAACTTTTTTCCCAAATGTACCCCCCCCCCCCCCCCCCCCCCCCAATGCTCTTCCACATGTAGAAGTAACCGAAGAGCTCAGGAGTAGCCCTTATCACTAGGTACTCGCACAGCACCTTCCACCCATTGGGAGGGACTTGTGATGGACTACATCGATGGTAATTGAAGAACTCTTTCTTGAAGTGACTTGGAGGGGGGCGCTGCCAAGACTCCAAACACTTCTCAAATATTGCGAAGTGCCTCCTTAACAGTAAGGCCACTCGTTCATCCCTACTTGGCAACCTTATTCGCTACCCAGGGATCACCTTAACAACGAAGTTGCTTATAATCCAACAGGGGAAAAATTGTTTACTTTTGCTCACTCGACCGCTATGCCCCCTACCCGTCTCAGGAGCATTGAACAAATCTTTTGAAGGGGGTAGGGGATCGTTCGCATATACATTACTAGGGATGGCACTGATGATCTTAGCCTTATCTAATGACTCCATGGCCATCCTAGAAGATTTGTTAAGTCGTGCTAAGGACAAGACCTTGTCTTCTAGTGTCTAAGAGGGAGGGGGGAGGGGGGTGGTCACTTCTTGTAGAATTGGAGCTAGAGACATGCAACAACGAAGATGAACCAGTTTCACCTCTGTTAGTTGACATGGCTGTAATATGAGAAGAAGGAAGAAGAGCTTGAAAAGCTTTTGAAGAAAGTTTGAAAGTTTGATGTGAATGTAGAATTCATAATGGCGGAACAAAGAGATTATAAAAAAGTGGTCTCTCATTATAACCCTGCTATTTATAGGCAAATAATGTGGGAAGTCGTACAAGTGGTTATAAGGATCCATATAAGCATGAATCCCTTGGAATGTTGCATAGCATATACATGGAAAGTGTTTTGATCGGACAATCACCTTTAAAAGGCAAAGCGCATGTAGCTGCACGCTAGTCTGCCACAACATGATATCTATTACATCGCATTTAATGCATGGAATACAAGTGGTAAAGATCACATTTCGAAAAAGTTCCTTCAACAAAAAGCTCTTCAAGGTTTTTTTGGCTTCCACCTGGTCAACATGATAAAGACATGGTATAGTCACGTTTGCTTAGTCCATGGTGAACACTATTCGAGTAGACTAGTTCATTGTCTTGAAGTGCCTGCCTAATGAGTTGTGAGGGTGTCCTGCTCTAATAACCCAACTAAGGCTTAGTCTCACTCGGGTCTTCAGCACTCTTCTTTAGAACAACTGCCGACCACTTCGATATACCCCACCTTAGACATTTTCGACTTGGGCATCCACCGCCCTGGGCATCTCTACCTCAGCCAACTTCTAGCACAGGCTTACACTCACTACTTCAACACCATAGCGCCAAATTAGACTCCTTCAAGTCAAATCAATCACACGTGAGCAGCCCATATATCCTTTCTCCTTACCTTTGCCTCGGTAATGAGACTATGGGAGAGGGGGTACAGTGTTGATAGGGCACTTTGGACATAGGCCCTTCAAGCTCAACCGGATCCAACGCGTCTCGTGGCTTAAGGCTTGCCCCCGTGGGCCTAAGCCTTAAGCCTATATTAATCAAGCCTTATAAGCTTTGCAACGGCTAAAATGCATAAGATAAGGATCAAATAGTATGAAATAGCCACGTCTAGAATAAGTGGTACACATCGGACACAATGACCCCACTCTCTCATACTTGCAGGAGAATATCTCTCCCACCAACCGACCTTTAACTGTCGGCTTGGCTCCACTATAAATACCGGGTCCCTGCCAAGTAGTAAAGCTCTCTAGACTCTGCATTCCAAGCTTGCTTATTGTTCCAAATCACTTTCTACTCTTAAAAGCCCAACTGCTAACTTAAGTATTGATGTGACTACACCAAACAACCCCCTAGCGTCTCCTCATAGTATACAGTTTTGCACCTTCTACATGCAAAGCCCTCACACCTACTGGCAAAAACTTAGAGATGACAAGACCTTAGACATCTAAGTGTAAAAGCTCAAATGCATAGGCTAAAACACTAACACTTCTTACAAATGGTTGCTTATGTAGTTTAGCTTTAAGACAAGCATCATAAATCAAATTTTGTGAGCAAGATGTTTACAATTGTTTATATGTTGAAGTTTTGAAAGTTAGCTATGACTAAGTCTAGCATGGAAAAGTTCTAAAGAAAGTAAGTCATTATTATAAGAAAATTTATCACATGAAGTAATGGAATTACAAGAGAGACTGTGGTGCAGCTAAGTGATTTTCATCTCTAACCTACGGTACATATAATTCACAAACTACTCTAGCTTTAACTACTACTAAGTTAAGGTCCAAGTCTCGTATAAGACATTCATTTGAATTAAATTAGGCAATAAGTTAAAAGTCTTGACCTAAAGAGTAGACAAATAACTAGTGTGTAAAGCTAGGGATAAGATACACATTGTGTATGGCTAAAGAAGGTGTTAAAACAATAGACCTCACTCAAGTGACTAGAACCAAGTTGCCATCAAGCAGTTGATACGGACTTGTGGATGAACACATAAACCCAATATCACGTGTAACCAAAGGAGGTGGGTCCAAGCCATAAGATGGCATGAAAAGTAAATGATAGTTGATGGTGAGTAGGGATTCTCGTGCACCAATGATAGATATGATGCACCAACGCCTCATACGAGCTCAGGTTATACTTGATATGACGCACAAGCATAGCTGAAGGTCACTTGCCACTAGTTCACACTCAAATAAGCTAGATAAGAATAGCTTAAGAGTAAGCAAGATAACACTTAGCTCAAGAGAGGGTAAAAAGTTCAGTCTATTCTTTTGTATATTCTGTTATGGCTATTACTATAAACTCATAAAATTTTCAACCTAATTCCCAAAGTAAACCCTAGTGTGCTTGAAGACTCTAAGAGTTGATAAGGCTAGTTAAAATGAAAACTTTAAGATAACAACCAAAGATTCAATCACATATAAACTTTTTAGGCCCTAAATGTATATAAACACTAAAGATTGTACTTGAAAGTAATAAAACCCTAAAATTATAACTTTAAGGATATAAAAGTACTAAGTTACTATAATCTATTCTAAAACCCTAATTGTTAATATATCTTTAGTATCATACTAAATCATTATCAAATAATCAAGATAACTTTCAATTATTCATAAATGCTTATAATACTAATTTAATTTACTAGAAAATTAAGATATTACATTATAGATCACATCCATCTTCCAATCATATAACTAGGTTAGTATTTTATAGAGTTAAGTGTGTAGTTGATGTTTATACTATATGTAGTTAATATTAACATACTAAATGACATATTTCATGATAGTTATACTAAGTACCGTACTAAATAATGTATATAAGATATAAATACTTAGAGGAAGATCTCATTAACTATTCTTACTAATCATTTCAATAAACCCCACATTTCTTTTCATTTCCTTAATTTTCTTTTCAATTTTTCTTAATTACCTCATTATGTGCATTAAAATTACATATAATTTTAAGAGAGTTGACTAAGTCAACATTTGACCAAGTCAAAGGTTGACTAAGTCTACATGTTGACAAAGTCAACAAAATGTCATTATCATCTAAAATTTTCTCCCATCTTCTTTAACTTTTTATACATTTACACATGTAATCTTATCCCATTTTGCTTCCTTGTTGTCATCCATCTTTTCCTCACATCTAGACCCCACTTATTTTCATTTTTAAACCACAATTGAAGACACAAAAACACTCTTTTCTCCTCCGCTTTTAAACCGTAAACTTCCCTTGCCTTTTTCACCTTTAACCTTTTCACAATTTCAACACACAACTTCAACTACTACCATAAACTAACATATCATATATACTTGTCTTCCTTTTCATATTATAAAGTGGGAAAAAGGTATATTTTTATATGGTTTCTTATCTTAATTAGTGATTAGTTGTATAAGTTAGAATAGTGTAAAAGCTTTGTATATTATGTACATATATGTTGTTGAAGAATGAAAGTTTCATTTTTTATACTTAGAAGTGTAGGAAATCCTTAGTTAAATAAAAGAAGAACACATGTACATATGCTTACATATATGTATCTGAGAATACACTTGATAAACATATGTATGGATACTCTGGTATATTAATATCCTTTATGTACATAACCAAAAAGGAAGAGTATACTAACTATACATACATATACCTTGCTAAATAAGCTCTTAAAGTGTAAAAATATAGATTTGGTAAAGCTTTCTTAAGAGGGTACACTAGGCATACGAAAATACATATAAAAATACATATATATATACGAGTATATGTACTAGTATATATATAAGTATAGAAGTATATATACTACTATATTAGAAGTATAAGTATACATATAACATATTTATAAAGTACATAAATACATAAGGATAAGTATACATATGTAGTGTCGAGCTTGATTTTTCAATTTCTTTTATTTAAAATTGATTTCCCCATTTCCGATTAATATTAAACTATAACCCATTTAATATTAATCATCGACTAAAGAAATTAGGAAATTCCGGTTTTTTTATTTAGAAAAATTTTTGAAGTCGCCACCAAACTGAAGTCGGGAAAAAGGAAGAAAACCGTAATCAATTGGGTGGATTTATTACAATTTAGTTACCGGTCTTTAATTTCAATTTCAATGAAGAACCAGAGGGTTCCAAGTTTGGGGGCTAACCTATTAAACATTAACGGGTACCACTAAATAAATAAATTAATTAATTAAAATAAAAGAAAAAACCTAAATTTCTACATATTTTATTGTCGCCCTGAAGGTGCCTATGTACCCGCTAGCAGGAATCAAACGATCGTAGTTTTTTCCGAAAACTTTAATGTATTGGTTCTATTTATAAAAAAATGATTGTTTGAATTTGCGTTTTTATTAACCATTTTATTTTTATTAAGAAAAATCCTTAGAAGCTTAATTTTTATTCCTAATTATAAAAAAAAAAAACTAAAAACCTAATTTTTGAAAAGTCCCAAATTAAGATTTTTATTTAAAAATAACTAAGTAATAATTTTTTATTTTCAAAAAAAACCCTAAAGACCTAAAAATGTAATTTTTATGAAATATGCAAAAAGATGCGTAAAAGAAAAGAAAAATTTCCTAATAATAGAAAAGATACCTAAATTATAGAAGAGATACTTAACCATAAAAAAGATGTCTAAATCATAAAAAAAATGTTTAAACTATGAAAAAAATGTTTAAATCATAAAAAAGAAACCTAAACTATGAAAAAGACATATAAACTATAGAAAAAAATGTCTAACCATAGAAAAAAATGTCTAAACCATAAAAAAGATGTTCAAACCATAGAAAAGAAACCTAAACTATGGAAAAGACATATAAACTATGAAAAACAAGCCTAAACTATGGAAAATAAGCCTAAACTATAGAAAAGATGTCTTGCCGTAAAAAAGAAGTCAATTAAAGGTTTTTTTTTTTATTTTATGAACATCAAAATGATTTTTTTATCTAGAAAACCCTAACATGCCTAATGCAATTTTTCTAAATTAATACAATATGTAAAGAACGAGATTTTATAAAATATGAGATTTCATAAAAATGTCATTTTGAAAATATGAAATCTAAAAAAAAAATAAAATAAAATTTAACTTAACACATGTTCACTAGACACTAATGCTATAACTAATTACTAGCAATTAAAGACATAATAAAAATAAAAAAAAATTAGTACAAGTCTTAAAAATAACTGCACATATAAAATAAATAAATAAGATAAGCTATAGACAATAATTAAAAACCACTATTATATACGCATATCTAGTCCTATCGCGCGCACAACTATAGAATTAATCTAAGAAGTGGGTTCAAGCGTGTTTTTAACAAATAACAAATGTGTAATTATTCTTTTTTAGCTTGCACCATGCAATCCCTATTTATAAAACTTGAAAACAAATCTTTTGAATCGAATATAAATTGATAAAGATCCAAAATAGATTCGATTCTTACAAATTTTGATTTTATTAGATTTAACGTCATCATATCAGATTTGTTTTTTTTTTTTTTTACAACTATTTAGTCAAGATTCCATCAAATTAATTTTTTCGAATTTTTTTCTTTTTTAGTTTTTTAGTTTTTTTTTTCTAACAATTTTCTATTTTTTTTGTCTTTTTTATCATTTTTCAATTTTTTTTTTATTTTCTAAATTACAACCCTTAAGAACAAAAATTATAACTACTATGGGTAAAAATTTAGTGTCTACATTTAGTAAATGATATAAGCAATTGATGATATAAGCGATGACACAAATAATTGATAACATAAGTGATGACGTAAGCCTAAGATGACATAAGAGAATAATATTTATATGTATACACATACATAAGGGTCGAAACCTCTTTAAACTCCTAATATACATCTTAAATTGAATTAGTCTTAATTAAGCATATAAATTAGTAAAGACAATGTAAAATTATCTAAGTGTAAGAATCTAATGGCTAATTAAATTATTAAGTACTAAAATAGGATATAAACATAAGCAATAAGAAAATACATGGGAAGGTGTAGAAACTTCTTAATGTAGGTGTGAAATGCTAGGAGTGCTATTGCAAAAAGAAAAAAATGGATAAGGGACACATAAGGTATGGAAGATTGTAGAAAAAAAAACACTTGGAAAGTAAAAATTCAAAAGATAACCTTAAATCTTCCCTATAAATACAGACCATTCTTTCAAAACTCAGCTTAGACTTTTAGGAAGTTCGAAAAAAATAAAGAGAAGTTAGAAAGAGTGGAAAAAGAATTTTTAGGAAATTAAGAAAAATATAGTGCAATTAGGGCATTAAGGGGTAACTTACACCCAATGACAACCTGAGAGTAGACGACCACTACCACTGGATGATAGAAGCAACGTCTAGACCATCTAATGAGGCAACGGTGGCTGGAGTAAGCAACATCAGTGAGTCTTAATGCTTGATTTTGTTGAATTTATTAAAATTATCAATTTAATTTAGAAAATTATGAAATCTAGTATTCTAAGATATTTTTGTATGTAGTTTTTAGGGAAAATATTTTTTTGATAAAATTAGGTCTTGAAATATATCATGCTTAAGAAATCTATAAACTTGATTTGATTTTCGATACTGATTTAAATTATCTTAATAACAGAGTTTTGACTTCAAAATTTTTTCATAGACTAATTAGAATATATATTACAGTGCTATGAAATTTTTTTCTTAAATTTAATTTTCTAAATTTTTACTTAATTTTTAGGCCCTAAAATTATGCATAAAAGACAATTTATGGACTTAATTTAGTGATTTAATGATAATTTAATGGAAATTTTTATTTGATACGTAATTAGGTATCTTAGGATGTTAATTTCTAATGTAGTATGACATTTGTGGAGTTTGGGATGTTAATTGTGTATTATGCATATTAGATAATAATAATAATAATAATGGATTAAAGTAAATAATTAAGTTAATTTATGATTTAAGGTTAATTCAGTTTAAATTCTAATTTAGGGTGTAATTAGTTGTCTTGGAATGTTAATTGGTGATGAGAGATGTTAATTATAGTATCGAAGAAGTTAGATGTATGTTTTATGTGTAAATTAAGTAATAATAATTGGTATGTGAAATAGGAAGATTAAATAAGTGAAAAATATTAAGTTAAATTGATAGTACTATAATAATAGGAGAATAATATAAATTTGATTTGAAAGGCAAATTTACGAAATTATGCAAAAAATGTAGGTTATACTTGCATCAGGAACAAATTTGGTAATTAAATTAGACTTAAGGTGTACCGTATGGATTAGAATACTGGTTAATGGCTAAACACGAGATTTAAGATATCCAAGTATAATGTGATTAATTTCACATAATGGTTCAGAATGAGTTCCTAAAGTTAGTGTATAACATTCATAATCAAAAAACTAAATTAGAAACTAAATCAAAAAATTTAAGAACTAGTCTAGAATATATTGGTAATAAGTAATATATATATATACTTGAATAATCGAGCAAAAACATAATTTAAACCTATAAGTTATAAGGGTATAAATATTAAAAGAGTATTTATATTATAAGACACATGAAGACGAGTTAACCTGCAATAAGTCGAGTAAGCAAATCGAGGATTTTAGGTTAATCGAGATTAATATGTCACTATATTATAGAGGACTGTTTCACAGTACTCAGAGACTTAAGGTTATACTTGTTTGTATTGATAGGTAGTTTGATCATGTGCATGTATGTGTGTGCGTATTCTTTACTGCAAAGTGTACTATTGACTTGTTGTATTAGTTTGCAATTATAATGTATTGTGTGGTATGGATTAATCACCTTACTTGAACTTAATAATATATGACTTATAAAATTAACCAAACAAGCATTTCAACCTATTAAGGGAAAAGTTTAGGATTCTCTAGCTAAATACCGACCCCTTCGAAAGGATAGCATTGGATAGCATTGGATAGCATTGGATAGCATAATTAGTTTTTTCTTTGTCCTTAGTTGAACTAAGGGACAAGAGAGGAGGTTGCAACAAGGGTGAAGTCAATGGTTTAGAAATAGTCGTGGGAGGAGTGATGTCTCAATTGCACAAGCTTAGATTTGGTTGTGAGCTGTTGAAATGTGTACTAAACTCCTCAACCCAAATTAGAGTAGATAAAATTTCTCTAATCTCATGAGGGACCAAATATCATCGTATAATGACATTTGCATGTTGCTTACATTAAAAAAATTGGTTGATAACCCTGTTTGTACTTGATGTATTGTCTTATGTCTTTAACCTAACTTACTAATCGGTTGGTTGTTCACATCCCTATAGATATTGTTGTAAGTGTTAGTAAGGAAGCGACCTTATAATTACCCTAAGGCTAGCAATTACTAAATCCTAGGGAGTGAGAAAATAAATTTGAAGAACAGATGTACTACTAAGGTCTTAATTTTGACATAAAGTTTTCCATTTTTTAAAAAAGTATTACTTAGATAATATAATGTTACAAAATCATGTAAACATTAATTGCAATATTCAAGTTTTAGTATATATTTTTCATACTTTCTTAGATAAATAACTTGTTTAATTTGTAAATCGTTTATTTCAAAGTGAGTTAGTCGTAGACACCTTATGTAAATCAGGCCTAAGATAATGATTGTAAGATTAGCTTCTATCATAGAATAGTTTGCATGACAAATTGTTAAAACTTTGCCGTTTCGAAGCATAACAAATAGGATGTAAAAGATTGGTGATGTTGTGTAATAAAGTGGAAAAAGGGTGACATATGTTTTATGGCACCTGTGTAGACATATTATTTTTGCCAATTTTTTATTTTTGTTAATTGAGCCAAGTTAATAAATAAATAGAAAGATAGAAGAAAAAATGAAAGAAAAATAAAAAAATAGAAATTAAAGCTAAGTCATAGCAAGTTGAGTCATGAGTCGAGTCAAGTTGTATCAAGTTGGATTAAGTTGAGTTGTTGGATCAGTTGACAAGATGATGGGATGAATTAATTAATTTTAGGTCAAACCAATATAAAATAAGTTTTTATCTAATTTAGGGGCTTAAAATCAAGATTTATTAAGTTATTGGGATATATTTAATTCTATCGAGCCAAGCCTGGAAAGAAAAAGCTCAAGCTAACTAGGATTTGTAGAAGTTAGGGCAAATCTTGGAAGAATCACAATCGTATCTTCGATATGAAAGATTCGATTTTAAGTTTATAAATAGTACGTTAGCCAGGGATTTAAGGTTTTTGAATCTTGATCACATTCCTACCAAAAATAAAAAAATAAAAAACACTACACTCGCCCCATGCCATCATCCATAGCACTATACATGCCCCATAAGTTGCCATTCAACTCTACACGCAACTACATAACTACACGCGCCACCACCCAAACTACATGCAATACCACTACTACACAACTACACGCACTATTACAACATCACCATCACCACCACCAGCGTTCGCTGTCAACATTGCCCACAACACCGCCGGTGCTTGCCCGAGCTACTGCCCAAACGCCCACAACGCTTGCCCTAGCTATCGCCCAAAGACCGGCCATGCATTCCCATGCTAGCCCCCATCCATCGCCCGTGCATGTCCTTGCTGTCGCCCGTACACACCTTTGCTATCGCTTACTCCATCACCTTTGCTGCCGTTCTTATACACCCAGTATCACCCACTCCATCGCCCTTGCTATTGCCTGGATCGTCACCCTCGCTCGCCCAGATCATCGCCCGTGCATGCCCTTGCTATTGCCCATGCGCACCTTTGCTGTCACCCGTGTACACCTTCTTTGTCACCCACTCCATCGCTCATGTACGCCCAGTGTCGCCCACTTCATCGCCTTTGTTATTGCCCAGGTCATCGCCCTCACTTGCCCAGATCGTTGCCTTTGCTGTCGCCCATCAGCTTACCCACTGCCCACTGTTGCCCATCAGCTAACCTAACCTTCACCCAAGCACTTCCCTAGTGTCACCTGTACATTCGCCTGTATTCACCCGTACGTTCACCAGTGCACACAAAGATCATCACCCAATACCGATGATCCAACGTTAGATAAATTTTTAATATTTTTTAATTATTTTATTTATTTTAGTAATTTTTATTAATTTGCTTTATTGGTTATATTTTTTTCTTTATTAACTTATGTTTTGTTTTTAAGTGTATGGTTCTTCTAGGTATTATTTATTTTGTAATTCTTCAGTTAAATTAGGTTTTTTAAAAACAAATCATTTTTTATTAAAAAAACATATTTTGACATGTAGGGGTTTTTGGAAAAATAAAAAAAAATCTAAATTGAGTTTTTTTTTTTTAAAAAAGGATAATTAGTTAAGGTTTTTGTTTAATTCTGGAAACTTAGATTTTTTAGATTTTTTTAAAATAATAAATTGATAAAAAAAACTTAAACCTGACTCGATTTTCAAAATAATAATAACCTACACACTAAAATTTTATTAAAAAAAAAAGAACTACAGTTGGTTTAATCTCAATTAGCGGATATATAGGCATTTTCGGGGTAACTGTTAAAAAATAAAAAAAAATTTCCCCCCTTTTCTTAGAAATTCGTAATAAAAAATAATATAAAAATCACTTTAGTTATCTTTTGTACATTTAGGTATAATTTTAGTATTTTTAGAAAAATTACAAAAATAAAACCCATCAATTTTTAAAAAATTTTTCATATAGTGACTTAGTCTTAATAGGTTAGCCCTCGAATCCGGTTTTCTGGTTCGATTTTTCTAAATATTAATTTTTCTTAGAATATCTGTAGACTAGTGGTCAAATTAGGGTTTTCCCACCCAAAAACCCTAATTTTATTTTTTAACCAGTTAAACTGGTTAACGACTTCATATTTTTTATGTAAAAATTTTCTTTTCCTTAATTTAATATCAAATAATTTATATTAAGCAGGCTGAACTTAATATAGGTTAACTTAAAAAAATCAAAATGGGGTTCAATAGAATTGGTTACTTTACTAGGGACGCTTGGTGGGCTAGCCATGTGAAAGTTAAAAAAAAAATTTGATGGGCTTTTGTATTATTATTTTCTTTTTGTATTATATTATAGTTGTACTAATTGTTTTTTTAGTAATGCAGGCCCTAATAAAAAGCTTAGCCCAATGGGCCTTCTAGGGGAACTAGGGGGTTTTTATTTTTTAAGTAACCATTTGTGTGTTTAGATATGATTGGACCTGAGCCACCTTAGGTACCTAGGACGAACTGCCATTGTATAACCCTCAGGTCGCTAGGGTTATTACCTTCGCTTGGCGGTGATAGGCGAGCCCACTTAAGCTTCAATGTAGCCCATTAAGCTTCTCTTTGAAAAGCCTTAAAGCTACAGAGCTTGGGTTCTGTAGACCCTACTCTCTTGCATCATCTTTTTGGAAAAAGGGGTAATTATTCCTAAATTATGGGAAAAGCCTAATCAATCTACGGTTGGCTCAATATTATTCTTTAAGAAAGAAACAGTAACCTTTGTATAAGAGTATTTGCAAAGCTCATTAAAAAAAAATCCTATTTCAGACTTGCTTATATATAAGGGTAGTTGTCGATCGCAGATTCATCATATTTTCTATAATTTATTAATTACCACCCCTATTGCATTGCATCTGTATATAACATATTGTATTTTTATTTCGCTCATTTCTTTGTGAATATTTTATTTCCTTATGATATGTGTTTTATTTTTTTTATTGCTCCTTAGTTAGTGAAAGGCTATACAATTTCTAAGAAAATCTTTGAAAAAATTGCGAAATTATTAACATCATATCTAACTTTATTATAATTTTAGTAGCCTTGTTGTAAATAATCCTTACCTTTTATTTTGTTTGTATTTTTTTCTTTTTTGTAATATAGATTGGAGGGTCAAGGTAGTGTCAGTCCAGAACCCATCCATGAAGTCCAGTTGGATAAGTACTCCTTCCCTGAAGCCGTCCTAAGTGATTGGTTGAACTAGCTTCCTCTTGCTAAGCAAGATCACATTCGTAAGAAGATTGGGCTAGTCATATCCCTTATGCGAGTTCAGCTCTACTAGCCTCTAATTCAGGCCCTCATCTATTACTAGGATCCAAAATTCATTGTTTTTAACTTCGGCCCATACGTATTGAGACTCACTATAGAAGAGTACTTGTACTTACTTAATGCTCCACCTCTAGAAGCAGGTATAGCTATCCGTGATCTCAAAGTCCAGCCCAAGAAAGCTTTCATGACATTGTTGGGAGTCAAGAAGTCAGCCTTGGCACCATTATTATCTTCAGAGGGCCTGCAATGTCTTAGCATCTTAAGATTAGTGGAGTGATTTTTAAGCCCAAATGCCTATCAAAGATATCGTCAGATCTTCTATGGAGGATATGAATTGTGGATCGAAAAGAGGGTCAATGCATTTATTATAGCAGTGTTTGGAACAGTGCTATTTCCCTTCAGATATGGTCAAGTCCATTATAGAGTTGTCGAGCTAGTAACTCAATTCTTGGCCAGTAAATCCTATATACCGGCGTTACTGGCAAAATAGTTTAGGACCCTTACCCACCTGAAGAAGTAGGGTCATGGTTATTTCACAGCTAACCCTACAATTCTTGCCATGTGGTTTCTCAGTCACACGTATGGATATGGAGGGAATCTTCTCGAAGAGTCCTTAACTAAAAATATGAATCTAATTGATGACTTTGTTCACCACCTCAAGGTACCAGATAAAGCTTAGTTTAATGGATAGGTATCAATTATCAACGAAATGCAACCAGTAGACTTTATATAGACAGTTAGATGGAGCCACTACACTCAAGCCGTCTTAAGGTACACCGACCATGCAGGAGTCACCCTTATCGGTATTACTAGCTGTATAGGATACTTCCTAACTTGTGTCACTAGACAATTTGGTCTACTTCAAGAGATAGCCTACAAAGACTTCTTGGATGTTGTCACGATAAATTATCAAGATCTTTGTCTCCCTATGGCTACTCTAATTTAATAACTAGCAAAACTCATAAAGTTGTGGGAATAGAGAGAAGTAAAAAAGATAGTCAATGTGGGAACTTTAAGGGCAAAGTTAGAGAATACTGAGCTACTAATCCGTTCATTTATGACCAATTGGAGAAGACTAGAAAGATACAATATGAAGCTCCGGACGTATTCAGACACAAGCTAGAATTAGTATGCCTTTCACTCATTGAGCAAGCTTACTGAGACACCATACGGGCCAAAGTTGAAGCCTAATGCCAAGAAAGTAAGAGAATTGTTGAAAAGTTAAAGCTGGAAAATAAGAGACTGTTAGAGGAAAATCAATTCTTGAAGAGTAAGATCCAAGAAAGGGACGTTACGATACGAAGACTTATGAAGGAAGTTGATGAAGCTCATCTTAGCCAAATTCGTCGGCTCTTATAGATATAGGATTTAAATTTTTACTAAGATTAGTTAGGAGTTTTTTTCCTTCCCTTTTCTTTTAGTCCATCGTATAAGTTGGATCTTATGATTAATAAATATGCAGCTTTAGTAAATAAAATTTTCATTAATTGCGCAATCTCTTACTCATTATTATTACTATTCATTTATTTGTTTAGTTAACTTGTTTTTTAAAAAAAATTCGAAAAAAAGGAGGTAACAATAAAAAAAAAAGAAGAGAAAAACAAAAACAACAAAAAATATCTTTAATTCACCAAAAAGTTTAAAACTTAGGTTTTCGCGTAGAATTTCAAAAATAGCGTCAAAGCAAGTAGACTCAGCTAAAAGCCCAATATTCACTTGTTCTAAAGCTAGGATGTCAACTCAAGGCACTGGAAATATTAGTCAAGCCGAACTCAACCAAGAGTCGTAACCTTGGAAGAAAACATGAACAAGATGACTAAACAGATTCGGGCTCTCATTCAGGCTATCGGAATTCTTAATGATAGATAAGGATTGGGATCTCAAGTTAACCTAAATCGGAATGCAAAAACGACCCCTCCCTCTAGATTAGAAAATGAAGAATTGGTCCTTAATGCAGAAGTATGGAGAAAAAAAATTAAGGAGAAACACTAGGAAATGGAAAGAAAATTCACATAAAAGTTGATCGAGAAAATGAAAACCCTAGAAATGGTTAATGGCTTTAAACATATGGAGATAATTAATTTGCCAACATATGAAGACGATGACTTCCTGGAAAGATTTAAAGTGCCCAAATTCAAGAAATATAATGGGATTAGTTACCTAAAGCTCCATATTAGGTTGTATATCAGGAAACTTGGGAAATATACGAAGTGTGAAAAGGTGGTGGTCCAGACTTTTCAAGATAGTTTGATTGGGTATGCCTTATCCTGGTATGCTTAACTGGATTTGAATGAGATCGATACTTGAGATAAGTTAGCACAGACTTTCTATAACCAATATAAGTTCAACATCGAAGTGGCCCCGTCCATGTGAGATTTGGATAATCTATGAAAGAAGGCCAATGAAAACTTTAAAGAATATGCTCAGAGATGGAGGGGCATGGTAGCTAAGGTAACTCCACCCTTAATCGAAAAGGATCTGACCTTTGCTTTCATTAATACTCTTGGAAGCCCTTATTACCAACATTTTGCCGAGCACCCTACCTCCAACTTTACAGAGATTATAGCTTCAGGGTGCCGAATTGAGGAAGCTATTGCTATTAGGAGGCTTCTGAATCCTAAAGTAGTTGAGAAGAAGATACCTCCCCCAAGATTTTCCAACAAAGGTAAAGAAGCCACCGTAAGCATTGTTAATATCGGTAACCTTATTAAACCCGTAGCCCTAATAGCCATGACAGGAGGATCTAATGCCCCATCGAATCCGAATCAAAACAACTGCCTACGAAGAAGACAGTTCACACACATCCCCATTCCTCTAAGCTAGGTTTTCACACGATTAAGGAAAGAGAACCTCGTAACATTTGAAATACTGAGGGAAGGACAAAAATCAAGGGATTATAATCCGAAGCTTCAATGTGATTATCATCTGGGGTAAGTAGGGCACTCTACAAATCAGTGTTGGAGACTCAGACATAAGATCTAGAATCTTATTGATACCAAATTGGTTCAATTGGATTTCATCCAGACTACCACTCTCAATGTAGGTAACAACCATCTGTCAAATCATGGAAATTCAATCAATATGATCATTGCTGAAGTTTCTAAACTAGAGATTGATCTAGACAGTCTCCCCATCACTATTGAGGAGATAGTTTAGAATTTGAGGCAAGTTGGGTATTTGTAAAATATGTGTCTCAGAGATAGGACCTAGACTAGATTAGCAATATATCAACTGCTAAAGGATGGGAAGATAAAGAAAGTTGATATCATAGCTATGACAATTCTAAAACCGCGAAAGATAAGTACTCAGAAGGAGCTTAGAAAAAGATATGACGCTGACGATCTGATGGTTAACACCTTAGGAGAACCATTAAAGAAGTTTGAGTATTTAGTAGATTACACCGGTTCACCCGTTGTATATGCTGACGCACCACCCATTGGATAGGGTCCGGAATTTGAGGAAGAAGACAAACTTATTGCAGAAGCCAAGAAGACAGTTAAGATGGTGGGAATGATTGGAGATAGGCCAAATCATTGGTTTTTGAGTATGATGGAAAGACTAAGAAGGTTGAAGAATTGGGAAAGCCCAAGAGGATTACTTTCAATGTCCCAATAGCCCCAAAGAATTACAAAGCAATACCTCTGGATTACTAGGCAGTGAATCAGGCAATCGGGGCTTCATCACCCATGGTCAATGGGCTTATGCGTTCAGGACGAGTTTATGATCAGAATGAGGAAGCCAAAAGGAAGACTGCTATAGAAGAGGCTTCTTGAAAGGTCTTTGAAGATACAGATGATAAAGATTAGAATATTGTCAAGAAAATAATGAAGGCTAGTGAATACAAGCTAATGGACCAGTTAGCCAAAGTACCAGCCCAAATCTCCTTAATGGGCTTGCTATTATCATCAGATACTCACAGGGAAGCTTTAATTAAAATTCTAAAAAATGTCAAAGTACCTAGAGGGATTTTCACTAAGAAGCTGAGATTGATAGTAAACTAGATTTTTACAATAAATTAGATTTCATTCTCGCTAGATGAGCTAGTTAAAAAAGGAGACCAACACACGAAGCCCCTCTTTATAGTGGTTAAGTGTGCAGGGAAAGTGGTTGCTTTAGTTCTAATAGATAATGGGTCTTCGTTAAATGTATGTCTCTTGGTGACACTAAATTTACTCGGAGTCGATGCAATTGAGATCAAGCTCAACTCGATTTGAGTAAGAGCTTTTGATGGATCAAAAAGGGAGATAATTGTAGAAATTGGGTTGCAAGTCGAGATCAACCTATAAATGTTCACTATTCCTTTTCAAGTTCTGGATATATTGCGAACTTTCAACCTCCTGTTAAGAAGACCGTTGATTCATTCAGTAAGGGCAATTCCGTCCAGTCTACATCAGAAAGTGAAATTCATAGCTAACAAGCAGTTGGTTACTATTCTCGGAGAGCAAGACTATGAGATTTACAAAGAGATAACTATTCCTTATGTTGGGGATGAAGAATTAAAAAAGCCGAGGTTACAGATTTTTGACGAAGTTAGTGTAATCGAAGAAGCAAGACAGGGGGTACGGGGTCGCTTAAAATAGCCTAAGCAGATCGAAACGTTTAGGCTTAGGTATGAGCCTACTAAAGAGGAGATTTAAGAAATGAAGGCTAAAACTAGAAGCAAGAGAAGAGATCAGTTGTACCATGTTCACATGAAATTTTCGAACATCCATCAAACGTTCCCAGTACCCGCTGGTGTTCAAGAACCCGAAGTAGCTAGTTTATCTAAGGCCTTGACTCAACAATGCAGCATTGATTTAGATGAGAAGGAAGATATTGGCGTATCAGTTTCTTTATGCAACTGGTTTTTCGTTCCCCTTAATAGGTCTCTTTAGAAATGCAAAATTAGATTAATTAGGAACCTTCGATTTTGATAATTAGTCCAATTAGTTAGGCCTCTTCTTTTAGACAATTTGAATTCATTCATTCAATAAAATTCGTTCCTTTCTTTTTATCAATTCTTCTTTATTATTTATTCATTGTCCTTTTTTTTTCCTTTACTCTTCAAATTTGATAAAAACAATAAACATAATGGATATCTCGGCATGTAAATGATGAAAGTACCAATATCACCTTTAGCCTTGTTGGGCTAAACATCGAAGATGATGTTAAGACTCCAAATGAAATTCAAGAGAGTTGGCATTGATATGAACAGGGCAAAGTAATTATTGACGAACCAATGGTTGTGATTAATTTGGGGACAGAGGAAAATCCACGAAACTTGAAAATTGGTAGTAATTTAACGGATAATCAGAAACAGGAGTTGTCATGATTGCTATCAGAATACTTGGACATATTCACTTGATCTTATGAGGATATGCCCAGTTTAGATTTGTCTATTGCGGTTCATAAATTGCTAACCAGAGAGGAAATTAAATAAAAAAGACAGAAGCTTAGATGATTTAGGTCGAATATACTCCTTAAAACAAAAGAAGAAGTGAAGAAATTGCTGGAGGTCGAGTTCATAGAAGTATCAGATTATCCTGAATGGGTAGCCAATGTGGTGCTAATATTGAAGAAAAATGAGAAAGTTAGGGTTTGCGTAGATTTTCGTGATTTAAACCAGGCGACACCAAAGGATAACTTTCCTTTGTCGTATATTGACGTATTAGTGGATAATACGGTCGGAAGCCATCTTTTCTCATTTATGGATGGTTTCTCAGGGTATAATCAAATTAAGATAGCAGAAGAAGATAAAATCAAAACCACTTTTGTTACTACTTAGGGAATGTTTTGTTATCATGTGATGCCTTTCAAGTTGAAGAACACTAGAGCAACTTATCAGTATGCTATGGTTACCTCGTTTCATGACATGATGCATCAGGAAATTGAAGTTTATGTGGATGATACAATCGCTAAATCTAAGGAGGATGAAAATTATGTAGATATTTTGTGTAAACTATTTGAATGATTAAGGAAGTTTCAACTGAAGTTAAATCATAAAAAGTGCACCTTTAGAGTAACTTCAGGCAAATTATTGGGTTTTGTAGTTAATAGAAAAGGAATTGAAGTAAACCTAAATAAAGTCAAGACAATCATAAACATGCCAGCACCTAAGACTATAAAAGAAGTTCGAGGATTGTTGGGAAGGTTAAATTACATCACTCGGTTTGTATCACAGTTAACCAATAGATGTAAGCTACTATTTAAACTTTTGAGGAAAAATGTGGTCATCGAATGGGATAAAGAGTGCAAGCAAGCATTTGTTGAAATCAAAGAGTTTCTCATGAATCCTCCCGTACTGGTCACTCCTACACCGGGATAACCATTGATTCTCTACTTGACAATCCTTCCCAAGTCGATAAGATGCATGCTGGGGCAGAAAGACAAAATGGGAAAAAAAGAGCATTTTATATATTTTTTAAGCAAGAAGTTCATAGAAGGTGAGCAAAAGTACTCAAAGATGGAAAAAACTTGTTGTGCCTTAGTATGGGTGATGCATAGTGTAAGCCCCACAACTAGCCACTCGAGGTTTCGATCGGTTGAAAGATTTGATCGAGCCTAAATTATAAAATAAAGCTAGAAAAATTAGTAAAAATGACCCTGTAAACTTGAATTTAAGAAAATAAGTAATAAAATAGTTGACTATAAAATTTTCAAATTTTAAGTATAATAATTGTTAATTATCGAAAAGGTGAAAAGTGTAATATAATAACTGATAAATTATTAGAGATAAATTATATGTATACTAAAAATCATAGAATGACCTAAACAATAATTAGGAATGTTCACATGTACCCCACATGTATTTACATGTAGATAAAAATATGCGAAATTACTTAAATTGGCTAAAAACTTATTAAATAATTAAAGAAAATTCATAATTAATAAAATAAAAATCAGAAAAAATAAGGAATGATCTAGATATAGGTCATGGCAGATGGGGAAAATAAGAAACAAATTAGCCAATTAAATTAAAACAACACAAAAGGCAAATTGGAAGAAGATAAGGTAGTTGTCCAATCAAATTAATACACAACAATTTCCCTAAAGCTCTATAAATAGCAAGAAAATTTCAGAAGCTTATTTGGTTAGTTTGGAGAGTGAGAAAAATAGGGAGAGGTAAAATTGAGAGAAAAATTAGGGTTAGGAAAAAAAATAAGAAAAACTATACAATTAGAGCCAAAAAGGGAAACCAACACTAGACGAGCAACTAGGAGTGGACGGCCACCACCACCACCACATGATGGTGACTGTGCCTAGACTAGCCGATAAGGCTATGGTGGCCAGAGCCACCTAAATTAGTGATTTCGATTTCTAGCCCAATTTTATGTAATTTTGTAAAAAATAGTAAATATTATTAGAAAATTATGAATTTTGTTGTTCTGGAATATTTTTGTATGTAGTTTTTAGGAAAAATATTATTTTAATGAAAATATGTCTTGTGATATATGGTCATTAAGAAATCATGCAAAACCAAGTATGTTTCAGTTTAGAAATAAATAACCTTAGGAGTGTAGTTTTTTGAACCCAAAATTTTTGTGTAGACTACTTAGATGATATAGAATAGTGCTATGAAGCCCATTTTCAAAAATTAATTTTCGAAATTTTTAGATAATTTTTAGGCCTTCAAATGAGGCATAAAATGAGTAATTTAAGGTTAATTAAATAATTAAATAGTTAGTCACTGATTTAGTGAATAATTATATGTTCTAGGATGTTGAAATCTGATTAAATATGATACTTGTAACATTTAGGGTGTTAGATGTAATTATTAGATTAATTATGTAGTAAATGAGTAATAGGGAAAAATAGTAAATTTTAAGTTAATTTTGTAAATTAGGGTAATTAGGAGTAAAACCTGATTTATGATGAATTTAGACATTTAAAATAATAATTGATGTTGGGAGATGGTAATTAGAGTGTTAGAAATATTAGATGTGTATTATATACATAATATATAATTATTGAAAATATAATAAATAGAAGATATTAAAATAAAAATTGATATTATATAAATAATAGGGATATATAACAAATCTGATAGAAATCTTGAATTTATGTAATTATACGAAAAATGTAAAAATTTATCACATTAAGAGTAAATTCGGTACACTATTAAAGATTTAAGTATACCGGGTATAATAAAATACTGACTAGGGGTAATTATGGTATTTAGGATATTTGAAAGTAAGGTGATTAATTTCATATTATGAGTAAGAACAAGTTTCTAGAGTTTGGATATAAAACAGTACTTAGAATTCGAACTAGAACCTAATTTAGAAATCGATGCGGAAACTAAACCCGAACCTAACCCCAAATCTAGAATAATTGTAAAAGATTTGAGAACCTAGATAACTGGATATATTAAACCCTAAACAAAATATAACAATAAGCGTTATAAGATAAAACTAACCTATAATAGTTATAAGAAAAACTGAAACCACGTTTGTGTTATAAGGATGATCAGCGATGGCCTGAGCGAGTCGGACCTCAAGTGAATGAACGAGGAGTCGAGGTAAATTGGGATTAATACGATGCTATATTTTGGAGGCTTGAGATTATGCTTGATTGTACTTGTTAGATAGTTGGTTGTGTACATGTGCTTGATTATGAGTGATGCTATGATTCTGTTTATTGTTTTAGCCTGTATTGTATGATTTGTATGAAATGATTGATCACCCTAAACTGGATCTAATCAAATATACGACTTGTAATCATAATCGGACCTGCATGGCAACCCATTAGGGGAAACTTAGGATTCTCCGACCAAATACTAACCCCTTCGAAAGAGATAGTGTAAGATTGCATAAAGGTCTCTTCTTCATCCTTAGTCGAACTAAGTAACAGGAGAGGAGGTCACGGCGAAGGTGAAGTCAATAGTTTGAAGGTAGTCGCGAGAGAAGTGGTGTCTCTATTACATAAACTTAGGTTTGGTCGTGAGCTGTTGCATTAACAGCAACTCCTCAACCCGGATTAAAGTCAATAGTTATTACGACTTTGTCGCTTCGGGGTGTAATACATAGGCTCAAGCAGTACATTCTCTATTATTCAATAGAGTTATTGACAAAACATGACTCGTTAAGGTATTTAGCAGAAAAGCCAGTGTTGATTGGGAGAATTTTAAATTGGCAAATGCTACTCTCTGAATATGATATCAAGTACGTAGGTTAGAGTTTAGTCAAAAGGCAGGTAGTGGCTGATCAATTGGCAAAATATCTATTAGAAGATGAGGACGATGGTTTAGAAGTATAATTTCTCGATGAAAATGTGATGATGGCAAAATTGAGCGATGAAAATTAGGGTAACAAATGTATTTTAATGGAGTAGCCAATGTGTTTGGATGTGCAATAGGAGCAATATTGGTATCATTAGAGGTTAATCATTTTCCTGTAGTAGTGAGATTGACGTTTCCATACACAAACAACATAACAGAATATGAAACCTGCATTTTGGGGCTCAAAATGGCGTTAGATATGAGAATACAAAAGCTTGAAGTGTATAGAGATTCTTCCCTCATAATTTGCCAAATCTTGGGGGAATATAAGACAAAAGATGAGAAATTGATACCTTATCATGAGTATTTAAGCAAGTTGATTGAATCGTATACGCCTTTGCTATCGCTTATGCACGCCTTCGTTGTTGCCCACTCCATCGCCCTTACCATCACTTGAATCGTTGCCTTCACTCGCCCAGATCATCGCCCATGTACACCTTCACTATTGCCCACTCCATCACCCTTGCTGTTGTCCGTGTACACCTAGTGTCGCCCTTAATATTGCCCGAATCGTCGCCCTCGTTCACCCAGATCATCGCCTGTGCTATCGCCCAGATCATTTCCCTTGTACGCCTAGTGTTGCCTACTCCATCGCCCTTGTTATCGCCCATCCGCTTGCTCAGGCACTCACCTATTGTCGCTTATGCTTACTTGTACGCTCGCTCAGACCCCCGTTTATGCTCACGCACACGCTTACCTATGTATGCCTAGGCGCTTGCTCGTGCACGCTTAGACCACCACACCCAACACCGACGATCTGATGCTAAGTAAATTTTTAGTATTTTTTATTATTTTATTTTATTTATTTAGGTAATTTTTATTAATTTGCTCTATTGGTTATTTATTTTTTTCTTTATTAACTTATGTTTTGTGTTTAAGTGCATGGTTCTTCTAGTTATTATTTATTTTGTAATTCTTTAGTTAAATTAATTTTTTTAAATATAATTTTTAATAAAAAAATATATTTTTGACATATAGGGGTTTTTGGAAAAATAAAAAAAAAATCTAAATTGAGTTTTTGTTTTAAAAAAAAGATAGTTAGTTAAGGTTTTTGTTTAATTCAGGAAACTTAGATTTTTTAGATTTTTTTAAAAAATAAATTGATAAAAAAAAAAAAAACCTTAAACCTGGTTCAGTTTTCAAAATAAAAATAACACACCCACTAAAATTTTATTAAAAAAAAAAAGAATTACAGCTAGTTTGATCTCTATTAGCATTACATAAGCACCTTCGAGGCAACCGTTAAAAAATAAAAAAAACTTTTTCTCCATTTTCTTAAAAATTCGTAATAAAAAATAATATAAAAATCACTTTAATTATTTTTTGTACATTTAGGTATAATTTTAGCATTTTTTAGAAAAATAACAAAAATAAAGCTCATCAATTTTTTTTTAAATTTTTCATATGGTAATTTAGTCTTAATAGGTTAGCTTCCGAACTTGGTTTTCTGGTTTAATTTTTCTAAAAATTAATTTTTTTTTAGAATATCCTCAAACTAGTAGTCAAATTAGAGTTTTTCCACCCGAAAACCCTAATTTTATTTTTTAACGAGTTGAACTGGTTGGCAACTCTATATTTTTTTTTAAAAAAAAAAATTTCCTTAATTTAATGTCGAGTAATTTATATTAAGTAGGCTATACTTAATATAACTTAAATTAAAGAAATCAAAACAAGACTTGACAACTTGTATCAACTATCCAAGAAAACAATTGATTATTAAGAACATTTAAGCAAAAAGAGTTAACAGGACTACCTCCAACTTGAACATTATTAGCAAACATTATTGTATCATCATCTGGAGCTTTTCCTTTCATCAGTCTCAACATTTCTTAACATATACTCTAGATAAACTATTGATCACCTGCACTAAATTAAAGTAGCTGACTTTTATCATGTTCTTCAACTGCAAAACGATCAAATGGAGTAAGTAGTTGATCGATGATATTAGTATTTGAAAGCTCAAAGTGATCTGTTTTCAATGCAACATTTGCATTAAAAAAACTGAGAATTTCCAATAGTTGAAGGCATCATGGCATTAGCATTCAAAATCTTACCTTTAACAACTTTTTTTCCTTTAAACCACTTCGATAGCCAATTAATTGAAAATAATTCTCCATAATATGTCCTTCACCCTTGCAATGTTTACAAATCACCTTATTTCTAAATTTCCTCTTATCATTATGATTAGAATAGCCTTTACCTCTAATAAGATAGGTTGAAGAATCAACGTTAAGCAATAAAATAGAAGCAAGTTGCTTCTGTTTCTCAATTTGTTAAACCAAATAATATGCCTTATTAATCGAAGACATAGGATCCATAGAAAGAATATGGTTTCACACTCTATCATAAATCTCATTTAGCCCCATAAGGAACAGATCAAACAAGCTTAAGACTCCATTATACTTAACTTTTCTTTCACTCATAAGAACACTGATCTAAGATCCCATATATACACTTCGTATAAGCTTGCAATTGTCATAACTCATCCCAACACTTCTTGATCTTACTATAATAAGTAGCAATGCTCAGATTATTTTGTTTAAGGCTACAAATCTCAAATTAAAGTTGAAAGATTAAAGGACCATTAAAAACACTATATTGCTCCACTACTTCATCCCACGATTGTTTAGCAAATTGAGTGTATAGAAAATTTTGAGAAATCTTGCTGATCATGGAATTTAATAGCCAACAACATACCATATAATCACAATGTTACCTACATACGTAATCAAAAGAGTCAATACTAAGCTTAACTATCGAGCCATCAATGAAACTAGATTTTAATTTTTCCCCAAGCCTTAGTCTAACATAAAAATTCCAACCAAGAAAATTCGTGTCATTAAAAATTAGGGTTTCTATCGTCATGTTCGGATTATCAAAAATCAAAATGAAATATGGATTTGAAATCAAAGCATTAACAACCGATTCATAACTTAATGTAACTAAACCAAAATTTCCCGAATCTTATGCAAAATTTTGTTCAAATTCTATAATTCCTTCCATGCTCAAAACGAATTGCAAATCAATAAGATGATACCTGAATGTTATTGCTCTGATGCCATGTGAGCTAAATGTGAATTAAACCGAGTGTAGCCGTAAGAGAGAAAAAGTCGTGAGAGAGAATCAGGGGATCAAGAAGACGAAAATACTTCTATGTAAAATGAACTGTTACAAAAAATAGTTAGTTACAAGGAAGGATTAGGCTATTTATATTTATATTACAGGTATGGTCCTAAAAAACTAGCATATGTATACAAACATACCTGCTACAAAATAAACAAGTGTAGTAATACTTCACAGAAATGTGGACAGAATAAAATGACGGCCCATAATCATATAAATATATAAATTGCTAGGCCAAAATCCAATAATCTCATCTTTGATATTTCCATCGCAGGACAACCAATCCAACGGAAATTTCCTGATTTGCTTTCAATTAGATCCGATCTCTCTCTTCCTCCTGAACCTTCCATTTTCTTAGCATCTAAACACCACCCAATTGCATTACTTCATCGTCCAACGTGGGGAAAATCGAATCGAAAATGGGGTTCTTGGTGACAACCCTAATTTTCGCAGTAATTGGGATAATCGTGTCTTTTTGTACCAGAATATGCTGTAACAGAGGACCCTCTACCAATTTGTATGTTCCCCTTTCTCTTTCATCTTCCAGGAACTATTTTAATTCTCTCTTTTTATGTTGATATGGTTTTCTCTCACATAATATCAGTTTTATTAGTTGGACTTTGTTTTATCGTTTTTTTAAGTCATGTTTAATGTACGATGTACCGTTTGCATTATGCTGTGTGTTCCTGTCAATCGCACACGTCACGAAAGGAAAAGGCAAAAAAGTGTGACCGATTCGAGAAAATTATCTTACATTTCAGTTTTTGATTGGTGTGAAGGCAGATGGGATGCTTAAACTGGATAGTAAAACTCTCTGTCTTGTTTGCTAATTAGTAACGAGAAGTTAGTGTTGATGATTTTGCCTGCAACTTAAATGTAGTTGGATTGGGCTTGATTGTGCAGAAACAATTGTGTCTGTCGAAGAGTCGAATCAGTAAGGCCTGTGCTTTGACATGTATAGGTATCAGTAGTTCAAGCTGATTTGCTGGGATGTCGACTATTTGTGGGTAGGGATGTAATTTAGTTGATAATTTATTGCTTGGAGAGAATATCAATGCATAATGCTTTAGAGCAATGACTTACAGAAGATATATGTATGAGCTTGGAAGCAGAACAATTGATCTAGAGATACTAGGATATGTTTTGATTGGAGTTGTTACATGGGTGTCATAACACTATGGATCAGCCTAATCTAGGACTGGCTATTTTATGGGTAAATAGTTCCTTTTCACTTGTAGATCCTGTGTTTCTTTTGTGTCACTTATGCATCTTGTGTAATCCGAGGATAACACAGGTTATATAAGTAAAGAAAATGCTGAAACTGAGACTGTATTAGTGTAACTCATCTTAGATTATGTGATTAAAGAAGATGAGAATATTCATGGGAGCGTTCCAATGGGGTCAGTTTGGAATCCTTTTATGTGCAGTTTCTGAAACATCTAAGATTGATCTGTGTAATTTGAGGACTCTATGCACTCGGTTATGCTCTTATGTTCCACTTGTGATAATTATAGTCGATGCTTAATTTTGTTTCATAATGAGATGTTATAACGATACCTCAAGCATTCCCTAAAATTCACATGTGTTTATGATGTAGGTTACATCAAACGTTGGTGATTACTGCAACTCTGTGCTGTTGGATGATGTAAGTTTATGCTTGAATCACAATCTCTCTTCTCTGTCCCACTGTGATGTCTGAGTTGGTTTCTTTTTTGGTTTTTTAATAGAATTTTTTTCTTGAGTTATAATCTGTCAAACTCCTTTAAATTGCATATTTTTCAAATGGATTATATCTTGTCTATGTCACGTGTTTGCTTGAGAAATGAGAATAACTTTTCTTATTTCCACTTGTGCATTATATTTTGGGGCACACATTGACCATTCTGTTTGTTCATACTTTTACCTCTCAAGTCTTGCTCTCTCTCTGGCAAAAGATGGTGTTCACAATTGTCAGTTTCTTTAAGTTAGAAATATTCACCTTAGTTTTGCACAAGATCTCAAATAGGCTCCATTGCTGTCCAATTAGTAAGCTTAATGAATATCAAACTAGGACCTTGCCTTTGCTTGAGTTTTTTTTTTTTTTTTTTTTGGCCCCCTTCTTTTCCCTTCCTCCCCTTCCACGATCACATGCTTACATTTTTTGCATTAAGTTTTCCATCTAACTGGATACATCTGAAAAAGGAGTCCATAGAAACTGACATGAAAATAAATAGGAAAAGAAACTGGACAGTGGGTTTGTCAGAAAGTGAGATTACTATGCAGAGGGAGAAATCAGTGGTTCTATAAGCTTTTGGTGTTTGGCATTCTGCAAGGGTACCACCAACCAAGGAAAGTGCAACTGCAAAATTCACAATAAGTTGTTCATAAAGTGAGATTACCCTGCAGAGGGAGTAATCAGTGGTTCTATAAGATTTTGGTGTTTGGCATACCTGCAAGAGTGCCACCAAGGGCAGTGCAAATTCTCATAAGCAAACCGGGTTGTTCTTAGAAGTAAGCCAAGTTGTTATGTTAATAGAGTGAATTCAAGATTTGTTAAATTGTTCATAGAATGAAGTTTGAGTTACTCATAGATGAGTACTGAAGGTTGGTCAAAGTTGTTCATAGTAGGTTATTCTCTTCTATCAAGGATTGCTATTCAAATTCACTGTA
This sequence comes from Lumnitzera littorea, assembly GCA_024138015.1. Lineage (NCBI taxonomy): Eukaryota > Viridiplantae > Streptophyta > Magnoliopsida > Myrtales > Combretaceae > Lumnitzera > Lumnitzera littorea. The sequence goes on along the minus strand of JAMXBB010000001.1, from coordinate 121,075,103 downwards.
ATGAACTTCATCAAGTACGACATATCAGACATGTACTCTTTTGGATATAAATCTTACTTGATCAGATATAGCTCCAAATATTCACTTTTTCTACTACATGAAAATCAATTTGGGATAATGGCGGAAGTGATATAAGTGGACTATTATTGAAAACATAATCTTGGAGAACCATCAAGTGAGTGATTTAATCTTTTCTTGTGGATTTTGTGGAGAATTCAGAGCTAAAACAGATCTGGAGAAGTTTTAGATAAAATCGATAGTCAAATTTTTTAGCTCAGTTATAACAAATGACACTTTTAGAGCTTAAATGTTGTTAATGGAGTTTATAAAGGGTTTCAAGATAATGATGAAACTTTATCTTAATGATAGCCTAATTTTTTTGGATTTCAAATGGATTTTCACTTCAAAACTAATATGTAAGTTTTGCGCATAAATATTTGAAGTTTGAAATTGAAAATCAAAAGATTTGGATCTCTTGCTGATTTACGTTAACAAGAAAGAAGGAAAGGAGATCAAGCTGTTAGTTTTACAATTACAAATAACAATCAAGAAGATTATGTGGAAGATGATATTTGGTTTGATTTATCTCAATTTGAAATTTATCTTACTTTGAGTTTGTAGACATTGAGAAGACTCCAGTAAAGCAAAAAGTTTTGTCTTTTGAGCTTGCAACAAGAAAAGAAATAGTCATCTGGGATAAAAATATTTATTCTGAGCCTGATCGGAATGCTAATTTCTTTGTAGAAAAAAGCGGACTTCTTTATTTCTATTCTGTTTATAAAAGTAAGTGTTTTAGTAAAGTGTTGAAGTGACTCTATATTTCACGTTTTGTGATTTATTTGTAATATTTTGGGAGTGAAGGGAGCAGACACTATTATATGATTGGGGTAGAAGCAGAGGCAGAAACAGTGTATTAAATTATTCACTCTCAAAGATAGTGATTAACAAGTCTGGACTAATGGATCAAGGCTAGCAAAGCTGGAAAAGTAGATTGACATCTCGTCAAAATGTCTCTTACCGTAGTTCTTTAAATTCCACATTCTTTTTACTTACAGATTCATTTGCAATTATTAAGTAAGAGACTTCATTGAGATTTTAAGATTAATAATTTCGAAGTTAAACTTTTAACTGGCAATCAATTCATCCCTCTTCTTGCTTGCCACCTGGTCATCACCGTGCTTTGCCATGTCGTTTCCTCAGAATTGTACTAAGTTATTGTCAAAAATCATTGATAATGCTTTATGATACTGTGCTCCCTTTACAAGTGGTTGCTTGATCCATTGCTTACTCAAAATATCAATCAAAGTGCCTCTTTATCCATTATCACTTTATAGTTGTTTCCTTTTGAACCAACCATCTTTCTTTTTTCAGGTGGGCAATTGTGTATCTTGCACAAATGAAGCCATTGATCGTCCCAATATTAAGTGAAGGGGAGTGATGCCTTTGAGGATGTTTATGATGTATCTTCTTAGCTACAAACCATGGAAAAAATGCCAGTCGGCTGCTGGAATACTTCATTCTTGAGAATTATATCAATTTTCACTGATGTGCGCTATGTATGTATTGTATATCGTTGAGTATACTTCAAATCGGTCTGGTTTTCACGCTTATTTGCTGTGTCTACATTGTTTAATTGGTACTGCTCAAGGTCATTGTAGTAGTAACATGCAGAAAAATAAAGGAAATTGCTAAATCAGCTTTCCTGGTTGGGTGAATACTCTGAGGAGTAGAAGAGAAATGCCTGCGGACTCGCATTATCTGCACTTATCAATAACCATGTATCTGTGTGTTATGGGAGCATCGTACATCTCTTTCAGGAGGATGGCGAAGTAGTAGGAAATTCACAGGCTCAATGTGGTTTGATTCTGGCGTTGCCATGATCTCCAGGATTTCTCGATCCTTTCTTCTAACTCGGATCGGAATCTACCTGTTCCCAAGCTCGAGTGCTGTTTTGAGGATAATTATATTGATTGTTTTAACATGATTGAGCAATAGAGAGCATGACGCATCTGGGATAATTTAGCTAGACAGAGATATCTAGGTCTCGGCTCATAGGCTGTTGAGATGGTTATAAACAGTTAATATGATGGAGATTTTAATTATCAGATAATGAATTAAGTAGTTATTTCATCAATACAATATAATAACCTATTATTTGAATCTCTATGGATTATTTGTATGAAATAAAATTTCTTATTGGAGTAACTAACGGTTAAATAAAGAGCTAAAAAAAAAGTAATTCCATGGTTCTAATTTAAAAGGAAAAAAAAAAACAAAATTAATTAATATACTGGATAAGAATATATTAGTAAATCAAGAATCATGTGTTGATAATCTATGGAACCAAAGGATGAACATATTTGTTTTCTTAATTAGCCGAAGGTTAAATACGTCCATTGATTTTTTCTTATGTTGAAAAAGAAGATCTTTATGTGGTCCTATTTTATTTATATGTCAAACCTAAAATCCTATTAATTAATATAAAACACAATACAAAGTAAGCACAAATGTTATATTGTCTTTTCACAAGATCCTTTGATATCATAGTGGATTCACTTTTATAAAGATTATTACAACTGAGGAAATGAATTATCTTAATTTATTTTTACTTAATTTTCCTTAATTTAATTTAAGTAAATCCAAATCACAAAAGGTAAAATTGATCTGTCGGGAAAATTGATTGGATGAAAATCTATGCCGGGATACTTATAAGTTATAAAGCACAAATATATAAAAGAAGAAGTAATAAATTTTTTTATATAGTTCGGGTGGGTCCACTCAATCTTTTGTCTCTCTTTCTCATCCCCAAGTATCTAAAACCCCCCAAACCCCACCCACTTCACTAGAAAACGAATTTTCCCAATTCATCAATGACGCTAAAACCCTAAAAACGTCTCCTTTTTTCTCCACTCTCTCTCCCTCTCTACTTAAACTACACACTACACTACAATTCATCACCAATGGCTTCACCTTCATTCCAATTTGCAAACCCTAAGGACTCAATTCACTTAAAAACTACCACCGCCATCTCTTCAACGCAAAGAAGAATAAGAAGAAGATGTACCGCGTGGAATTGGAAGAGTCGTGGGCGTTCTGGGGTTGTAAGCTGCTCTTTTGTCCCTTTGGAGTCGGCTAAGATTAAGGTTGTTGGTGTCGGTGGTGGCGGTAACAATGCGGTCAATCGAATGATTGGTAGTGGCCTGCAGGTAGGATTTTTAAAGTATTCAATTTGTTAAAATTTTATGGTTTCACGTAACAGAAAATGTGAATGGTTTGTTGCGCCTATAGTTTAAGCAGTGAACTTTAAAACCGTGTAGCTCTTATTCGCGCAGTTTGGAGTGTTGTCTAAAGAGGGAGAGAATGAGAAGAAAGCCTGAAGTGCGTGCTGTTTGATGGCGTGCGAAGTTTATGTGATGAAATTAAATAACAGGAATGGAGATAGTTGTCTCTCTTTCCTGGAATGGGTGAACATTTGTTGTCCCAAATCTGCTGTAATTAATGGGACGCGCTTGCAACAGAGGACTTAGGGGGCAAATGCCCATTCCCTGTGTTGATTGTGACTCTTGGCGGACATTTCTATTGTTAACGATGCTGATGTGTTGCATAGAGCTATGTGTCGTAGATTTTGTGTTCTGTGGTTTACTCAAATGAATAATGAGAAGTGAAAGTGAAGGTGAGGGGTGGTCCTTGGGATTCAGGCATTGTTACCCATGTTTGCCATTATTAGCCTTTTTCTCTCTATTGTTATAGTTGGACTAGGAACTTATGATGGATGCTTCTGGTTGAAAGAGCTAGTTATGTTTCTTACCCTCTTTAACACTGTACATGAGGTTCCTTATCGAACAAACTTAAGTTTGATTCTGCTTGAGATGTGTATGCTTTCTAATGATTAGGCTGCTCCTTTGAACTTAGGGTGTTGACTTTTATGCCATAAACACAGACTCGCAAGCACTATTACAGTCTGCAGCTCAAAATCCAATCCAAATTGGAGAGCTCCTAACTCGTGGCTTAGGTACATTTCATGTTTCAATCCAACATGCACCTGATCTTTTCATTTTGTCATTTCAATTCATTCCCTCCTGTCGTTCTTCCAATGTGTATATTGCATGAGAATCTGCAATGTGAAACATTCTTTTGGGGTGACAGGTACTGGAGGTAATCCCCTTCTAGGGGAGCAAGCTGCAGAGGAATCAAGAGATACCATAGCAAATGCTCTCAAAGGGTCGGATCTTGTGTTTATAACAGGTGGTATGGGTGGTGGTACTGGATCGGGAGCTGCTCCTGTTGTAGCACAAATATCTAAAGAGTCTGGCTATTTGACTGTGGGGGTGGTAACTTATCCTTTCAGCTTTGAAGGACGTAAAAGATCTATCCAGGCACGTTTTATTTGACCTTACCATTCTATTGACATCCAATTGGCTGTTTACCCTCGATGTCTCTAATCTAGAAGTACCGCAAGTATTTTTACTTGATACTGAAAAGAATGAACAGAGTGACGGAGAATATGATTTGAGGATAAAGTAATATATGAGTTTACTTACACCTCAACCTTATGTTCTTTAGTTAGCTTTGCCTTACTGTGTCCATTATCAATAAGCAACTGGACCATTCTAAGCTAATGACCACTAAGATTGCTATTGGATACTATTATCCAACTCACTTATTGCATTAGAGAAATACCCCGAATCTGTATTTACTATCTATATATCTTAGCTGAAATGACACGTGCACATGTACTTATAGTTTTTATTAGCTGCCAATACAGCTCTTGTAGATTAGTGTGATTCATGAATATTGTTTTTTTCTTTGGGAACTGCTTTGTGCTTAGTATCAGAATTACAAAATTGAGAAATCAAATAACCATCACAAAGAAGATATGTTATGGTTGATAGATAACATTAAATACTATTTTTGAATGATTAGAAAAATTGTGGTTAAATACTATATTGGTTAACCATAAATACTATTTTTGAATGATTAAAAAAATGTGGTTCAATACTATATTGGTTAACCAATTTGGAGGAAAAAGGCCGGCCTGAGTAAATGCTGTTGCAGTGTCTTACCTTTATCTTAACTTGAAAGCAATCTTATCATCCTTTTGCTTCTTTGCAGGCTCTGGAGGCAATTGAAAAATTGCAGAAGAATGTCGACACACTAATAGTGATTCCCAATGATCGTCTGCTTGATATTGCCGATGAGCATACACCACTTCAGGATGCTTTTCTCCTGGCTGATGATGTTTTACGCCAAGGAGTCCAGGGAATTTCTGATATAATAACAGTAAGAGTTCCAGCAAAATATATATATATAATTTTTTATTTTTGGGTTAAATGAGTTGTGACAATATTGATTATGAACTTGACTGCCCTTCATCTGTCCAAGTTATGATGCTTAGTTTTTGTATCGATTATCTTTCCCTTGCCATGTACAGAATTTCAAGGACTTCTGCAAAATTTAAATGATTATAGGCAGCATGTTGGCTTGGTCACTGTACCCGTTAAATAATATATTTTCATTCTTGTTAATATGATCTATCCTTCCACCTCTCTGCTTAAGGGAGGGAAAATGTCAATTATGATTGCTATGCCCTAGTACCTACTATGGAGCGATTCCATGTTTTTGTGATATTTTGAGTTTCAGATAGCTATAGTTGGTTCAGAAAATCTCGAAGCTCTGGTTGCAATGCTTCTCAAATAAGTTGGAAATCTAACTAGCACTTCAGGATTGGCTACATGTCATTCTCAATTCTGATGTACGATATTTCTGCCTATGAGTAAAGAGTTTTTGCTTGTTGTTTGCTTCCAGATACCTGGACTTGTAAATGTGGATTTCGCAGATGTAAAGGCTGTCATGAAAGATTCTGGAACTGCTATGCTTGGTGTTGGAGTGTCATCTAGCAAAAATCGTGCAGAAGAAGCAGCAGAACAAGCTACTTTGGCTCCTCTAATTGGGTCATCAATTCAGTCGGCTACTGGAATAGTATACAATATTACTGGAGGAAAGGATATAACCTTGCAGGAGGTTAATAGAGTTTCTCAGGTACTGCAGATCTCTGAGCTATGCCCTTTTGACACAGAGAAATACCTTGGTTTTGTTTCTTTCTTGACACGCTTGAAGTCAAGTTTAAATTTAGATTTAGGTTATTTAGCTCCTCAGTGCAACTTGGAAATTTAATATTTGTAGACAAGTTTATACTGAAATAGAACCCTTCCTCCTTGATGCTGAATTTATGATAACCATACCCCCTAACACTAGCTGAGTGCAGCATAATTGCTTAGCTATTTTTATGTCTTGTGAGGGCCTAGTTCAGTTTCTACTTGTTATTTTTGAGTGGACTTGGAGGAACATTTGACTAGAGGTGTCCTTAAGAATTGTTGTCTCAATCAGCCAGTCACTCATGTTCCCCTTCCTTTTCAGGTCCTTTCTGTTTGTTCATGTGTGGCTTTTGTCTTTCAGGTTGTGACAAGTCTTGCTGATCCTTCTGCAAACATCATCTTTGGTGCTGTTGTTGACGATCGCTATAATGGTGAGATCCATGTTACGATAATTGCTACAGGATTCTCGCAGTCTTTTCAGAAGACACTTCTAACAGATCCCAAGGCTACCAAATTGATCGAGAAAATAACAGGGGGACAAGACAATAAGGGAGTAGCCCTACCCCTCAAGTCTTCAACATCTTCAGCTGTTCCATCTAGATCCTCCCCACGAAAGCTATTCTTTTGAGTTTACAAGTTTTCTCTGTGTTAAATGTTCTTGCCAGTTAGCTGTGTAGTGTAATGGATATGGAGCTCAACGGCATTGCCATTTTTTATGGTGCATTTGTTTCTATCCTGGTTATTTTCCTCTTATATTCACATAATTATTGGAAAGAGAAAAGAGCAACGTGGATGATCTTTATCCGACAAATATAGTTATTATTGGGTAATAATTCACACACACGCAAGTTACTTTAACGGTTAAGAAATGTCGCAAGGACACTTATTTAAAAAATTAAATAAAGTTGTACCCTTCCGAATACTTATTTTTTCCATAAAAGTACATAAAGGAAGGAGCGCAACATGTTTCCTTTTCTTTAACCCTTCACGCCAATTACTTGTCAACGGAACTCTTTTTCCATGTTCTCGCTCCTCTTTCCTCTTTCATGATCTTTTTCCTGGGGGAGCAGATATCCTTGTTTTGGTAGGTATGCAAGCTCAGGGCAGGTAAACTGCAAGCTTCATTGGAGAAGGTGAAAAATAAAAAAAACTTTCCAACCTCTCAATTCTAATTTTGAGGCCCACTTTTTCGGGAGGGAAGTTTCATCCTTTTCTGGAGGCATTTGCGTAAGTTGCAGATTGGGAAAGAACTGGAGTAAGAGGAAGATGAGATATTTAAGTATGGCCTTCATTCAGCGTGCATGATCTTATTGGTGCATGTTTTACTAGCGTCTCATAAAACACAAGCAACTAATTGATTGTCTAGGAAGTTCAAAAAGTTTTCTATTGATAGTTGTTTCTAAAAGCTTATTAACAAGAACATCAATAACATACATGTAAAGACATCAGTTTTAATGAACACAAGGTAGTGTTGACAGTAATCTTGTGAGTCGGGGGTGTCAAGGAGCATGATATGAGGGTAAATGCTTGATCTGCTGAAAACCTAACTCTCAGGTCCATGTGTAATGAGCGAGATCAACGTAATCTTCTAACTTTTCCTTCATGCTCAATCAAAAGAAAATCCTTCAAATTCATTAATATTCACCTCGCAGAGGCTTAATATGTGACGAACAATGTTGTCTCTACCAAGAAGATGCACAGATGACGCCCAACTACAAGTAATTTTGTATCTTGGGATAATCAAGCAGAATAACAAAGAAGAGCCAAAAGCAGGCTGCAGATCTCCTTCAATAAGATATACACTATACATGTGGAATATTAAAAAAAAAAAAAAAAAATTGTTTTTCTTGGTAGCTCTCTTTACATGTATTTGATTAACAAGTAGATAACCACCACCAGTATCACAATGCCAATAACTGACATAAGCATCCCCATGCATGTGCAGTTTCCTTTCATTCTCTTATTCAAAATGGCCAAGTTCTTCTGCACTCGCTGTATTCAAGGCAAAAGAAAAATTGAAAGTCAGTTTTAGTGACAGTTCCAACTTCTGAGTAGAGTATATAAATATGTATTCACTGGTTTGCGTTATGCATGACTTATGTTTTGTATGTACCATGGAGGTGATAAACGTGTCCATCATTCAAACCAAGACCCAGACATGGAATCTGATCTTAGGATGCGCTGTCCACCATACAGCAGTTCAATGTAGTAAACCCGAGAACAACTCTATCCAATTGAGTGTGTCCCAACAAATATCCTGTTGTCTTTGATACAAATCCACATCCATTACAAGCCTATAAGCAGCATTAACAACTGCCAAATCTAAAACTCCCATTATTATTACTTTGGTATCATTCTTGATTCAACATAATCAAAAGTTGATCTATGTTCAGTATAAAAAAGCTCATCATCAGCTTTAAGTTTATCCATGATCTTGACATATGGATGTACTATTAATTTAAGTTTATTCATGATTTTGGTAGTGTATCTTCTTTTACTTGATTATTGACACAACATAGATTGCTGCTAGCACCATGACTGTCTAGACAAATAATAAAGAAATATGCACATAATGAAGCCTGTAGTTAAATAACTTATGCATTTCATTAAGTGATTACCTGGAGCCGTGAATCTGTAACATCAACATGCTGGTCCAAGTTATCCTGCAGGAGCAAAAGAGAACATTGGAAGAAAGTAAAAGAAGTTAAACAGAGGTTTGAAAGCATATTCAGCTCAATATAGTTTAGCTTAGAGGAAGGGCAAAAAGATCTTAAGCATATAAGATACATACAATTAATCTCGTCTGCAGGTCAAGTTCCTCATTGATTGCTAAGGCAATATGTCTAGTACTGGTCACCGTCTCTTCAAGTTTTTCAAGACCTTCATCTTGCTCTGTATAACAAGCAGTCAAATATGTAATCAATTTCTCCAGTAACATGTCAGTACAGTACTATTATGTAAAAGCTTAGAGAGAACATAAGTGAAAAAAGAAGCTGCTACAATGTTTATAATTCACCTTTCATAACTTGTTGCTGAAGGCCAACAATGCCTTGATTGTCCAATCCAGCAACTCTGCTCATGGTGTCAGGCTGCTTAGATTCTGGCCCAAGCAAGCTCTCCCTGTTTGCAATGCTTGACATATTCAACTGGGAAGCCATCTGGGTTACCTTCGTTTTCAGATTTGATAGCATATCCTTGCGTCTGTTCATCTCTTTTTCTGTCCTGTACCACATCAAACAAAAATACTTGTGTCGAATCTAACAAAAGCAACAGCATAATCAACTCTTGGAGATCTTAAGATAAGGAGGTGTAGCAATGAATTTGTACAAAAGAAGAAGATCAAGCAATGATTCGGATCAAGAAACCGAGTTTCTAAATTATCCACAACATATATCCTGAAAGTAAGCTTGAGAAACTTTGCATCAAATTGTCAACACCAGAAAAAGAAATTAACGTGTTCTAGCAACAGAATAGTCTGTGTATTTAAATGCTGGTTAACTTTCCTCCTAAAGGTTGTCCTCCTTCTCAATGGACATTAATTTTAAGCATACAAGCTTAAAATATGGTCCTTAAACCAATCTAAAAGATAGAATGGAAGGTCCAATTGGCATCCATAATCACAAGCATTACAAACTATATATGTGGAGACTTGCAGCACATGGTTGACTTGACAATGAAATCCCATACATGAAAACACCTGAGAGAGATGTAGATACATCATATGATGTAAAAAAATGGTCTCAAAATTGGTAATTTTACTCCCTAAAACTCATCCCAAAATACAACTTGTAAATGAAAAATTAAGCCCTGAAAAAAATCCAAAATGGGGAATTCTACAGACCACCTCTCTCCAAAAGGAAAACCATGGATAGGAACAGGGGATAATAAGTGAAGTGGGTCTTTGCATTGGCACATGCACATGGAGCAATCGCACATCAAGAGGACTTACATGGGCTGCTTGCTGGGCATCTTTGTTAGAAGGGTCTGTAAGCTTTCAAGTCGAGTGTTCAATATGGTGATTTTCCTCCTTATAGTTGATGAATAACGTTGGGTTTCTGGCCCTGATACAGGCAACTTAGTGCGTTCAGAAATCATTCCACTGATCTCATCGGCCAGCTTGGTTGCTTCATTGAATTCCTTCATCCATGAATCCAATGAAAACGCCATATTTCTGAAAGTGAAAGTAACATCAATTGGCATTCAAAGGGAAAATAAAAGGAAAAACTTTACCGTGAATTACATTGAAAATAATGTTGCAAGCACAATTAAGAATACATAATGCAAAGAATGTACAGTTAATTATTGGCAACAAGCTAGCAGAAAGTGAAAATAACCTTATTTTACAAAAAACCTAGGCAAAGCACAAACTACAAGAAGCTAAACTGAAATTTACAATCTCCCTCGCCTGCTGACTCAAGAAAATGAGCAAATGAAGGATAATCAGAACAAAACTTAATATTCTTTTCGTTCTCTTCTCTCAAGCAAGTCAATAATTCATATTCTTTTTCATGCATACTAACAAAACCAGCTTTATTTTTTCCTTTCCACAACCATTATAATAGTTACATCTATGACCACCAAAACACACAAATTTGATAAAATCATAACAAGTATCCCAGCTAAATTTTCCAAAAAGTTTACCCAAAAAGAGTTTTTTTTTTTTTGGGCAATTACTACGAGAAATACATATGACTAGTAAAGCCCATAAATTTACCATAATTATAACTTATTTCCCTGATTACTTTCCCAATAATGCAACACAAAAAGAGAACAGACTGCGAATATTGCATTATAAATTCCGCCAATCTATTACTATCATGTCCTACATAGAATTTTTTCCCTAAAGACCCTAGAAAAAAGAAATCAAGATTACAACATGCAAGTACTTCATAAAAGCAATTCATCAATCAGAATTGGCCCCTAATTTATTATGGGTAAGCATCAAAATTGAAACTTTTTTCATGGGTATAAGTCAAAATTGAAACTCTTTTCGGGGTATTCATCAAAACTTAAACTTGCGAAGAAGAAAACTTACAATTTTAATTTAATCGAATCCTCGGAAATTTTAATGATGTTTTAGTTTGGAATGGAGAGACTTTATGATCGCGTAAGAGAGAAAGAGAAACGAAACTTCTTGGGTTATTTAGTTTCATATAAAAATTTAGAGAGAGGGTCGAAACGATGTCGTACCGATTGCTATTTGGCTATGCAGCTGAAGGAAGAGACGACAATAGACGGCCTTTTTTGTCGTGTACCTCTTTATGACATATGGGAAACTCTGGTGTGGCCATTATTCAGTTGAAAGGATCCCCTTTATGTTTCTGGAATATTTTACATCGGGAATTTTTTTTATGGTTTAATCCTTATATTTTACTACGAGATTAATCTCATTATTTATCTTACCTTTAATTTATATTTCAAATAATAAAAATAAATAATCAAATAAAAGATAAAACTTATTGACAAAATTATTTAAACTCAAACCTAACTTAAACTACTTAAATTCATTCACACAAATATGATCTCTTTTAACCTAAATCTTAGATTTAGCCTAACCAACTGAAGTAACTCTCCAAATAAAGCCAAAAGATCAAGTCAATAATCACTTCCTAATCTTTCGGACCATATTGACTATCATAGGTCAACTCTCTCGTACTTGAAATAGCTAATTACTCTCCAACTATCGGATCACTTCTTCATAAATACAAGACACACTTGATCCCTCTCTTTACTCTTTAATATTCATATTTTCAAAAACCTCTTACTAATTTAATATCAAAATAGTCATATCGAATAATCCTCGATAACCTTTTATAACCTTTTATTTTACAATCTTTTTTATTTATGCAAAACCCAATCTCCTCTCAATCACTACTGACACTTCCTTATCATCATCTATTGTAATTTCAAAAGGCTTTTTTTATTATTATTATTTTGAGTGTGACCATTTTAAAAATATTATCTATTAGAATTTTCTTTATTGATTACATCTTTTCACTATTAAAAATTATTTATAATATTTAAACAAGTAAGGAACCACCAACTACCCGTAACTTCTATTCATCTCCACCATATTCTAAATATATTTAATATAAAACAGTTATCTATAATATTTCAAGTTACCAGTATTAATTCATTTATTTAATTACTTTTTCAACTATTTTCTCTCTCTCGCTATCTCCTTTGCTTTTATCCATTTCCCAGCAGTGCACGGTAACTGCTTCTACATCCTCGTCCCCATCACTCGCCCGCTACTCTGGCTACGTTTTCAACTTCCTTTTCCCAAAACCAACAATACAATTTTCCATTTTGTTGCCCTTTCGTTATTTTTTTTATTTATTGAAAATAAAAAAATGTTTATTTTTTTTTGCAAATTTTCAAATTGTATATATAATATTAATTTTTTTCTTTCTTCATTCTTCGATCAATTGTATATACTTACTTTGAGAAATTATCTTATGATGATTTTTTTATATTGCTTAATTTAATTTTTACACATATAATATGCATATAATCCTACTAGTTTTACTTTAATTATATATTAAACATGGGTATGGAATGGGTCGACCCGTGCCTAGATGACGACTGTCTTACTAGGTCAATGATATGGACTCGAATCATAAGGGCAAGCATGACTCTGTTTGAATTTTTTTTTTATATTTGATATGTATTTTATTTGTATCTGTTTAATAGTTACACCGTGTTCACTTCGGGAGAATGGTTTCCCCCTCATTCCTTATATGGTACTTGTTATCGCGTTCAGTTCATTTTTGCGACACCGGATTAAGATTCCACGGAAAGCTTATTATAGCAAAAAGCCACGTACAAATTCCTGCCTGAAATCTCAAAATCTCAATTCGATAGCTCTTTCTCCATTTTGTTTCCAATAGTGCCCCCAAAATCTTTTCCAAATGACACCCAAATACCCTTTGATGAAAAAAAAAAAAAAAAAAAACCTTTTCAAACTTGATGGATGTCCGACCCCCTCTCTCTATCGTCTACTTTGACAAAAACCTACACCACTACTTCTAGTGTTTCTTCCTAACAAGACAAGGAGAGAAATTGTGGGTATGAATAGCAAAATACATCTCTAAACCCAACCAAGTTTATGTCTTTTTTTCATATTTAAACAAACTAATAGCAACTTCAAGACGCAAAATCACGACCGATTCATAACATATTGCTAATTTACAATAGAAAGGAAAGATTCTATCATAATCATGCGATTTGCTCTTTTCCATATGTGCAAAGAAAAATGAAATGAAAGAGTAGAAAGGTTCGAGTTTTCTACCTAATTTATTGGAGAAGCACCTTGTTGCGGAGATTTTCGAGCCATAGTCTTCCTAATTCCTTCTCGTTTACATCTCCCTTGGGTGTCATCCTTTGAGGTTACAATTAGGGTTCAAGGCCTTTGTAGTGATAAAAAAAATACCATGATGAAGTTTGTTTCCAAATCTAGGTTTTTATTTTATTACTTTGATTCTTTTATTTCATTATTGCTTATGTGAGGGCATTATTGGTATTTCCTTTTTAATTCATGTCTTATCCCCTGTTTTATTATACGAAGTAAATAATGTAATACAAATTCAATTATACCCAACAAAACATTGTAATATATATTTAGTATTTATTACACATCTATTCCATTTCGATGTAATTGCAATTCAATCCCCCTTTGTTCCATTTAGCTAACTAAATAGGGATGCCATCGGGTTGGATTTAAAACAGGTTTTGCAAAACCCAAACCCAACCTGATACTCTATAATGTTTTCCAATATCTTATAAAGTTTTCGCCCTATTTCCATAACCCATCCTTGTAGGTTTTAGAAAACCCGGTTAAAACCCGACCTGTAATATTAGTGGATGATTTTAATCTATTAATTTCCAAATTTAACTCCAATATGTGGAGTTTACTTGTTTCTCCCCATGATTATTTTTAGGAAAAAAACAAAGGAACATAAATTATGGAAGAAAAGAAAATCATGTTTATTTTTAACGGGGATTAACAGTTATCCTTTCTAATTTGCTAAATTAAGTACAAAAATTAAATATAATAATAACATATCAATCGAGATATATTACATAATTTACATATATAAATAAATGTAACTAGTTGATATAGGTCTTAAAGATAAGATTAAGAGTTCTTATATATGTACATATTATTATTTTAAAACTAGTTCGGGTTTTCTACTAGGTTTTTTCTAAATTTTAAAACTCGACCTATAACCCTATAGGGTTTGAGTATTAATTTAAGAACTTACCTCAAAACCCTATAAAGTTTTTAACAGTTCGAACGGGTTAAAAACCCTATAATGACTCTCCTAGTAACATCCCTACAACTAATGAGACATTAATTTATATCTATTTGAATTCTAATATTAGAAAAATTGTCTTATTTAAATCTTAATATTTGATTATATTTGAAAAATTGTCTTATCTAAAAGTTATTTATATCTGTTCAGCATAACTGTCTTATCTATATTTTATCTTATTTGATATTAACTTTAGTAACTCATGTTGAGCTAGAAATTAGAATATTAGAACCAGTATCAAGTTCAATCTATTTATTAATAAGTATATAATTTAGGGTTGAACCAAGATGAATGGACTTCTAATAACTCAAAAAAAAAATTATTGGATATTATAAGCTATCACATGGCATATAGGTACCACTAAAATTCTATATAATATTTAAAATTTATCTATATAATAGAGAGTTTATTGAGCAAGTCATTATCTTATAAAGAATCCATTCACTTATCTCACTAATATATATGGTGAATAATACATATTGAATGTTTTTTTCCTATTGGTGAGTGTTTATTACTCAAACATAGATAGATTTAGGAAAGGTCAATTTCAAATCGTGAATCAATACAGAACTAACCTATCAGTTTATACAAATTTAAGTGGTTCAAGCTCCCTAAACTAGTAAGTTTGAATTAGATTTTTTTCTTTTTTGCAATTTACAATTATATTTTATTCCGTATATATTTATATTATATTAACATCTATTTTTATACATATTATACATAATATAAACATTAACATTCATAGTATATTATACATATTAACATATTAAATATATTGTACATATTTAATATATAATATAATATATGTATATAATATAATGTATGTATTATATATATATATATATATATATATATTGCAACCGAAAAAAAAAAATTTAGAATCCAAATCATGGGCATATGATTCGACCCTAAACGGACTGATCATGATTGAACATAAATTTGAGCCGCGATCTGATGATTCGGGGCTGGTTCCGAGCCAGGCGTGGACTTAGACGACGTGTCCCGTTCTAGCGGAAACATAGGATAATGAGGCATGCGTGGATTGCGTACCAAGAAGGCAATGGAATTATGGAAGGATAGGACGCGGTTGACATGGAGAAGATTGAAAAGTCTCTAAACCCTTGGAAACGTAGCTAAGGAAGTTAAAAGGAAGTCAAGAGGGGTTAGAAACTTATTCGCGATTGAAGCTTACGGTCGCGAGTCTATTTATTAGTCGCAATTATTGTCAAAGTCAATAAGGTCTAGATTTTCATGGTCTCTCAAATGGGGTAGATAAGGTTCGGTTGCTCTTTCCTTTAAATTATATGTATAATAGTTGGAAAAAAAAAAAAAAAGGTTTGGATCGAACGAATGAAAATATCTTCTTCTTTTTTTTCCATGAATAATGAAAGTACCTATTAGTCACTTGAAGTTTACTTATTAGCTAGTGCTGTAATGGAGAGTTACATTTCTAATTCTTGTTGTTTTATTTATTTATTTCATTTTGCGGTGTTCCCATGTATATTTTCTTTCTAGTTTATTTGTTGGGCACCTGAAATCACTGACACGAAGTGAAAACAAAAAAATAAAATAAAATAAAGGTTAGCAAATTTCAAACCATAGATATGATTGGAAAGCATGTAACAATTTACCTTTTTGAGAGCGATTCGTTAGAAAAGAAAAGGTAACTTAAGAGTAAGATACACGAACGTTAAAAAATAATAATAATAATAATAAATGACAAAATCATCAACATAACTTAGGTAGATGAAGTGGAAATGTCTCAAAAGTCAATTTCCCATTGAGATAAAAAGATAAAATATACTTACTGAAAGAAAAAAATCGTACAATTTGAGTTCTAGTTTGTATAACCCTTTCCAACAATAGCATTCAAAAGAGAAAAAAAATAAAAAAAAATACAGCTGTATCTATTTCATGTGTATCTTTCATTAATTTATTAAATGATGGAAATTTAAAGCCTCCCTTTTTCCTATATTTCAAAAAATGATTGAATCTGTCCTATTTATTCTCCTTTATTCTTTTCCCGGTGAAGCTAGCCTGGTGCAAACAAGTTGGTTTCTGCTTGTAATTTCTTTTTCTTTTTTTTTTCCAATTTGGAATTTGTAGGTATATATAAAATTAACTGAATGACTTTTTTTTTAAAAAAAAAAATCTCTATCACGAAAAGGGGTTTTTAACTTACATTTTTTGCCAATCATGTATTGTGGCTAGCAAGATCTTATCCACTATAAAGATTTGAAAAAGATGTTTAAGTTTAAAAGTGTCAATATATGGATGGGATATGATTCATCAACGGAAGGTGGCTTTCCATCTTATGACCACAATTTGCTACCGAGTGTTGTTTCCATCTTACCTATTTGAATGGAGCAGTTGCATTGCACAGTGCGGACTGAGATGTTATGAATACCGTTTAGTGATATATAATATCAAACAAAAAGTTCGTAGCATCGCAACTATATCACTTGTCTTACGTTATATCATATTTAAAGCAAATTTATGATGCATAATCTTGTCCGATGAACGTTACTAATGAAGCAAACAATTTAATCACAACAATTTTCAGTCTCCAATTTATTTAACTTTTAGTAATTGTTCACATAATTCAATTGATCATAGTTTCTCCATCTGTATTGAGTTGCTGATAGTCGGCCAAAAGTTATTTTATTAAAAATATGTTACTTGTATTATTAAATCATAATTATATTTTACCAACAATTTAATATTATGTAATAGATAATGCATACAATGCTGATCCGCTTAAACTTGTACACAGGAGAGACACAAAGGAAAAAAAAAAAAAATAGAAATTGCCATACCCTGCGCACTAATTATAGGTTCTAAAGGTAAAAGTTTGAAATCAAAGCCCACTCTAAAATCACCTTTTAATATGTATATTGTAAAATGTGGTAAGGTCAAGATCATTACTTAAACTTTAGAATTTTTTTTAATTATACATCTGAAATTTAAAATTGCTAGATGTTATACTTAATGTAACTTTTACTTGTCAAAATCATTTACATTCATACTCTTAGACTATTGAGCATTTGTTATGTCATCTTTTAAATGTAACAAAGATAGTAAATTTGAAAAGCAAAAATTTAATTAGATACAATGTTAAATAACTTTAAACTTTAATTGTGATTTTTGAAAAGCAAAAATTCAATTAGATTTGACAATTAAATTTTAAACGTAAGGTATAAAATGTTTACCCAAAAAAAAAAAAAATACACTTAAGATATAACATTGAAAACATATGCAATGCTTTGATAGTGATTTTGATATTATTTCTCGTAAAAGATTTCAGAATACTTTATGGAACCTATAATTTTATTTCCTTTTCTAGTTTTGTTTAAAATATTATAATTGTTCGTACCCAAAATCATGGTATTTAAATTAAAGCAATATCACTTTCAAACATAGATTATAAACAATAAAAATATAATGAATTTAAATATAAAAGTAAAACAGTAACAATATTCTATATACTTTAATCAAGTAGATATGATATAAGTAGAATAAGGATGTCCCGACAAGTTGATTTGTTTAACCTACAATTGAAAATTCCACCATTCAAGAAGCAACTACTTTGAATGCTATAAAGTTTAACAAAAAAAAAAAAAAAAAGAAGAAGAAGAAGAAACAAAGAAAGGATTTGGATCTTTGAATTTATATTCTCTTAATTTTCCTCAATATATTCACTTAAGATGTTATTAGGTACAAATAATGGTTGAGATTATAAGAAAGTAGTTGAACTATAGTGATATCATAAGACTATTCAAATTTGTAGATAATATTAACTATTGATTAATAAATTAAGGGAAATTTATATGTTCTATTTCCAAATAATGAGGAAATAAAAAAAGAAAAGAAAAAAGAAAGACCCTAATCTTCTCACTCCCTCCGTTCACCTCTCTTCAGTATCCAAGCCTCTTAAGTTCTCAACAATCATCTCCATCTCCTCAATCTTGTCTCTTATATCCCTCTTAGACAATGTAATTCTCAATTGCTTAAGCTGTGATCTCTTCTCGTCTCTTTCACTGTTAGTCGTCAGATGATGATATCTTGTTTCAACTTTAATCACAACAACCAAGTCTATCACCGCCGCATCCTCCTATGCAGCTACATCCTTCAAAACTGTTGCTAAATCTTAGACTTCTTCCATTGCATGACTATGAAAAAAAGGCCTTGAGGGTTCGAGATACAGAAAGTGACAATAACTTATTGCATTTATAGTAATTAGTATAAGTATACAACTCGACTCTAGAGGTGTCATCTCATCTTCCATCAAAACTGCCACTTCTTCCTCTTATGTTTCATTGTTATATTTTTCTACCTTATTTCTGAACATATGACACTTAAAAAGGAGGTTTAGTTGTATTTTGTAGACTTGTTTGAAAACCGGCCTCGATCCGTAAATTGACTCGAAATCGGCTCGGCATGCTTAATGATGGTCTAAACCATTGAGCTTTAAAGGCCTAAGTGATTCAAGATTGTCAACCTATTCGGTTAGGTGGGTTATGAACCGACGAGCTAAACCGTCGGTTCAAGCCCAATTTTAAAAAAAAAAATTAGGAGGCCATTTTAGGCTCCAAATTTACTATCTTCATGTATACAATTTTTTGTTACATTAACTATTATTTTTCAATTTTGTAATATAACACCATTCAAACCAAATGAATTATTCTGGAATCCTAAAAAAATTGTTCAGAAAATAAAAATTTTAATTTTAATTCACAAGTAATGGAATAGGAAAACAAACAGAAAGTGAAATTTTCACCAAAAAATAAAATAAAAAAGAGGAAAATCTAACAAAGATTAAAAAAAGAAAAGAGAAAAATTCCAAAAAAAAAAAAAACAAAACAATTCACAAGCCTAATAAACCAACCCTGAATGTCAATTCATGTGAACCTCTCGGGACTGTATCCTCTATAGACTAGTCACAATTCAAGCATTCACAAGACCATAAACCGACAATTCCAGACCAGTTCGACTTAGCGAGTAAGTCTAGTCTTTCGAGATTCTTTAGATTTGCTTAAATATCTTTGCGATTTAAGAATCATCTTAAATGGTGAAACCTTGTACTTTAGACAAACCTTACCATATATATATATATATTGGTGAAATGAGCTAAGTTTACCTCTTTAATCTATCAAATCATATTAGGTCATCTTAGCCAAAAATGCTTAGCTTGTTTGCCAAATAAGGTGTGACAACTTGATCTCCTTAACTTACACAAGTTTAGATATAGGATTGACAATATGATTGAATGTTGATTCGAAGCAATGGGTTACAAATATGCCAATTTGTTTGGATTTCCATCTTGTTTTTTAAGTTTAATTATGTTTACTGTAAATTTGGCTTTACATACTTATATCATTGCCTTTTGTCCTTTTACATATCTATTTTTCATTTGTAACTCTTTTCTTACTAGTAATTCGTTACTATTAGTTATAAACATGTGTTGTCAACTTTTTATCGGTTCACAGTGACTAATTTGATAAAATAATATCATTAGATATATTTAATAAAATAATATAATTGAAAATTATAAAATAAAAAAAATAACATGAAAAATAAAAAAATTCACTTTTTCTCTTTTCTCTTTTCTCTTTTCTCTTCTTTCATTCTATGTAATTAATGAAGGAGTGAACTCAATGCTTTCTCTGACAACTTTTTTAAAAAAGAAACCAATGAAAGTAAGAAGAAAAGAATAGAAAAGAGTAAAATAAGAAGGAAATATAGTTTTCACTATGTGCTTAAGAACGTACGAAGAAAATTAATGAATGGAGATATATGTTTATATTTTCTTTATTTGGTTAGCTTTACCAAAAGAAATGGAGAGAAAGAAGCTAGTACTTAAAAAAATTATTCCTATTTTATTTTGATACTATAATAAGTAATTTTATAATTATATTTTTTCCATCTATTTTCATCCATTTCTCTTTAATTTTAAAGACAAATAAAATGGGCTGCAAAGAGAGAGAAATGTTTTCACTTACTCTTTTCCTTTTCCATCCATTTCACTCTTCATTTAAATCATCAAATATACTATTTTCTTTCATTGCTATCAATTTCCTTTGATTTCTACTCTTCGTGACATATCCAAACACAATGTAAGATTTCAAAAGGTAACGAAAGCAAGGATTCAATATATGTCGAATATTGTAACTAATGACGGTATGCAGGCCGTGGAATATATGTGTAATGTTGTGACCCAACGCAATGGGCAGCCTAAGTGTACTTCTTGGTGTGTTCATAAAAAAAAAAAAAAAAAAAAAGGACTTGGGGCAAAACTACTTATGTATAAGGGCAGTGAAAACACCTCTTTACTTTTATAAAATTGAGGGGGCCCTTAAACAATATGGCTTCATTATGCAAAATATAAAATCACTCTTTCATTATCAGAATCACTTCATGAGTCTAAAAACGAAACCCTTCTCTTTTCTTTCTTTTGGCAGCACAACAAAATCCTCAAATTTCAACAATTTTTTTTTTTTTAAATCTTCATTAGAAATTTAAGGTAAACATTTATGCACTCAATTACATGAATCTTTCAAAATTTAACAAATTGTGCATTTCAAAACCCTAGATATGCTTGAGGTATATACTGATTTGTTTTACTTGTTTAGATATTATTTTTGTGTGTGAATGTCTATTATATAATGTATAGTTACACAATATATTGACAAGATGTATATTGGCACATAATGTATTCATAGAGGAATTAAAGTTTTGCATTTTGCACTTCAAGTGTTCGATGAAATGCCTATTAGGGAATTGTTTGGTTAAGGTTATGGGAAATAGCATGCAATTGAAACGCATGGTACACAAAGTATGTTGTACTATTCGAGATGTTCCTTGTCATGTAGATAGGTTAAAAAATGGTAGGTATAGTAAAATTTATAATTTACACCCATGAAAATATTATGAAGAGAAATTCAGGATTCAAAAATATGATCAAGACCTAGTGAAGATGTTGAAAGTGAGAACGAATGCAAACTTCTCTAAATTATTATAACAAGTTTGCTAAGATGTTGGAATTGATCCAAGTGCTTAGGGGGAGCGGTTTGAGATTTTGTATAAACACCCAAAGCCTATTCGAAAGTTGTGTCTTGTTCACTAATTACCATAAAGGGCGACAACAACATCGAAACCATGTTTAAGATGTGAAAGCATTTGAGCAGATCTGCATTTACAACTTTATGTAAGTGCTAAAGAAATGGGAGTAGGCCCCACCCCCTGCGCGCATCTAATTGACACATGTGCCACCAATTAAGTATAAAGAGCTAGCAGTATACGAATATGAGCCATCATTCATCGGTATATTAGTTAAACTAGAGTATTGTTTGGGCAATTGGTGACACTGCCTCGAACTATGATTATTTTTTCAACTTACCTCTCTCTACCTTGTGTTAATTCTCTTGATTTTGTAGGCTAAAGAGTTTCAATAGATAAGAATCTCTCTTAATGAGGCTATTACCAAATAACTCAAGCCTATGCTGATAATGGGATATAGTTGCAGCACAACCATCTTTTAATTACTCTATACCCTCCATACGTGGCATCGGATTAGGTTCAAGGATTGAACGACAACATCCAAGTCAATTACAACCCTCCGAAATGTAAGCCTCGCAGTCAGGTGTTTAAGGTTTGATAAGTAAAGTTAAGGCAATCGGGTAAGTTGTCTAATTAAATCTAAATTTTATGACAAAATTAAGAGTCTTAATAAAAGTGATCCCATGAGTTTAGATTTATGAAAATAAATAATTAAATATTATAATATTGACTTATATGTACATTACCCGTTATTTATCAGAAACACGTAAAACGAATTCTAATAACTAATGAATCGATATAAATAAATTATATACATACTAAAAATTATAAAATAACATAAATAATATTTACAAATATTTATTCGTACCATATATGTATTTATATGCATGTAAAAATACGTGAAATTACTTAAATTGATTAAAATATGCTAAAATAGTACTAATTAATTAAAGAAAATTCATAAAAAATAATCAAAAATCAAGAAAATTAAGGAAAAATAAAGAATTTTCTAGAATAAGGTTGTGACATGCTAAGAAGGGGAGAAAGAAAATCAATAAATAAGAAGAAGCCAAATAGGAAGTTAAAACCCTAAACAACTTTATAAATTTAGCAAACCTCCATCAAAACTCATTTTGGTCAGTTAGAACCCAAAAAAAAAAAAAATTAAGGAGAGGTGAGAAGAAGAGAGGAAGAAAATTTACCAAAAATAGGCTAAATATAGTATAATTAGAGTATTAGAGGAGAATCTAAACCCAACGACCACCTGGAGAGAGATGGTTACTACCACTTGACAACAAATCTTCCGCCTAGTGGTGCCGACAAAGGTGGAGCCATCACTTGTGGCTAAAAGCCTTTCAATCGATAAGTTTCGATTTCCATTCCAAATTTGTTTAATTTATTAAAAATATCAAATATACATGAAAAATTATGAAATTTGGTATTATGAGGTATTTTAGTATGTAGATTTAGGAGAAAATGTCAATCTAATAAATTTAGGCTTGCGGATATACTGTTTTTAATAAATGACTAAACTCGAGCTAATTTTCGATTTCAATTTAAATAACCTTAATGATATAATTTTGACCTTAAAATTTTTATATAGACTATTTTAGATATATATGATAGTACTAGAAAGAGATTTTCCAAATACTTATTTTCTAAAATTTTACTTAATTTTTAGGACTTAAAAGTATACATAAAAGACAATTTATGAGCTTAATTTAGTGATTTAATTTTAATTTAATATAAATACTGATTTGGCATGTAATTAGGTATCTTTAGATGATAGTTGTTGATGTGGGATGGTATTTGTGGAGTTTGAGGTATTGGTTGTATGTAATATACATAATATATAATAAATATGAAAAATGTAACTTATTCTCATATTAAAAACTAATTTAGTAGTTAAATTAGGAATATAGTGTACTGAACCAATCAAAATATTGGTTATATGCTGATAGAAGATTTAGGATTCCCAAATAAAATTAGATGGATTTCACGTATTAATTCGAAAAGAATTCCTAGAGTTTACATATAAAACCGGTAATTAGAAATTAATTTAGAAATTGAATTAAGAACTAGTTTAGAACTAGCTTGGTTATAAGTAATATAGAACCTACACAATTGAGTAGAATTATAATTTTAAACTAAACCTAATGATGTAAAGCTTATAGACACACACATGTATAAGTGTTTATGTTAAAATGTAGGCAATTCTCAAATCACAATTTGATTCAGAAGCAGAAGTCAAAATTAAGACCAATAGAAGTACATTAGAGAGTCGACCAAAATCTAAACCAAAAGTTATACTTACTCGAATAAATTATGAGAAAAAAGTTAAAATACATTTATAAGAATTATAAGTAAACGATAACCAAAAAGTAAACTAAACCTTAATTCAGAAGATAATTAGAACCTAACTCAAAGCAGAAATAACTATAAGAGACTTAAAACATAAATGGTTAAATATAACAACACCTTGAACTGAAGATAACAATAAGAGTTATAGAATAAAGCCAATATAAAGTGGTTATATGAATACTCAAACGATCATTATATTATAGGGATTATCGATAATGGCCTGTTACGAGTCACATCTTACGTGAGCAAGTGGCAAGTTTATGTAAGTTTAGGACTGATACATAAATATATTTTGGAATACCGTTTCATAATACTTAGAGGCTTAAGATTTTACTTATTTTTGCCTATAGGTAGTTTGAATGTGGCATGCCTCTATGTATATGTTCTTGAATGCACTGTTTATTATTGGCTTGTTGTACTAAGTTGCAATTGCTTTGTATTGAATGATATGAATTGACCACCTTAACTAGACTTAATAATATATGGCTTATAAAATTAATTGATCAGGCATTTCAACTCATTAAGGGAGACATTTAGGGTTCTCTAGCCAAATACTGACTTTTTCAAAAGGGATAGCGTTAGATAGCATAATTGGTCCCTTCTTCATCTTTGGTTGAATTAAGTGACAGGAGAGGTGATGGGAATCAGGTTACCAAACCACTGACCTGCAGCCAAGCCTGAGAACTAAAGGGATTGGCAAGATAAATCCTTCTGTTCTAATCAACACGTGCTAAGGTTAAGTATCTCCTTGCTAACCCATCTTGCTTGCTAAGCCAAATGACTGCCTATTTCTCGTATATTGTATGCTGAGAAGCAGAAGGTCGAGACCGTAACCCATCTTCATTCTCACACATGCTTGGCCAATTGCGTACTCGACCGCACCCTAGCTGAGATGCCGAGAGAAAGAGTCCAAACTGACCAAGTCACCCCTACTCGAACAAGCATACTATCCATATCTTTTTATCCACATCTTCAAACAACATCACCAATACAACATCGCCATGTGTATAAAATCTATATAGAATCGTGTATAGAATCCATTATACCAATGATTATTTTCTTTGTATATTCATTTTTACCTTTTTGTATCTTGTACATTATTTCCTTAGGAAATACCCTTTTTGTTTTTTTCCTTTTAGGTAAGTTGCCCTAACTTATGGATATAAATACTCCTGTATTTGTAACTGTAAAGATAAGAATCAGATTACCATTAATACACTTTGCATTTTCTTTCTTATGTAAACACTGTTATTTACTCTCAGCATCACTCTTATCCTAATCCTTGAGCAAGACTAGGTGATGAGTAATCTCACCGGACTAATTCGTGCATCATTTTAAATTGTGCCATGAGTCATTAGAAGTTCCATTGGTGCGTCATATCTTCCGAAGTTATTTGTGGGTTTTTGCTTACCCTTCATTCACATTTAACCTTTCACACATACCTCATCACTTTCTTTCAAGCTTTCTGCAAACTTGGACCCATCCAGCGACCGGTCTTGTCTGTTCTTAGTCACGGTTCGCACCATCTTGGTATCAAAGCAGAGGTTTTGTTTGAGCTGTAGTTGGTTTTTGAAATTTTACTTATACTCTGTTTTGTATATGTAAAACAGAGTAAGTTACTATGTTCATCTTAATTGTTGTGTTTGCTAGTTGTTAATTTTCTAGTTTCCAGAAGTGTTTGTTGAGCTTTGAATTAGTGAAGAAAATGACGAATCCAAGTGTAAATGTTGGTACTGGAGATGACAACCGTAAATTCATCCACCATGGACAATAGTCTCAAGAAACGCTAAGAAGTACTGACGAGAGACTCAATGAAGTGGCTATCTTTTTGGTAGATTTGACTCAAGTTGTTCATGTGTTGGCTTATCAACCAACTAAAGCAATGTAAAATACCCCACAAGTTGCCCAACCTGTTAGAGGTCAAAACCCAACTCGATCAATTCAAGGTGGAGGAGTTGGCAAACGAGTAAGATGAATGATAGACCTAAGAGAACTTGATGAAGAAGACGATGAAGAATATTTTGAAGAAGAGCTCATACGACCTCCTAGAACATCTGACCATGTAAAGCTTCAAATTCCAAGCTTCAATGAATCTGGGAATAATGATAAATATTTGGAATGAGAAGAAAAAGTGGAGCGTGTTTTTTATTATTATCAATACGAGGATTACGAGAAAGTGAGAACTGTTGCTGTTAAGATCTCTGGATATGCTGCCATATGATGGAAGAATTTCTAAGCCATGAGGAGACGAGAGGGTTACCGAAAGATTAATACTTGGCCTGAGATGAAGAGAATACTCAGAAACAGATTCGTGTCGAAAACTGATCTTCATAATACTTTCACTCAACTTTATGAGATAAGATAAGGAGGCTGGACTATTGACAAGTATGTTCAAGAATTTCAAATGCTTATGATCCATTGCAAAATAGAGGAACCACCGGCTCAAACAATCTTAAGATTCATCACTAGATTGAGAAGTGATATTCGAGACGTTGTGGAACTCCAACATTTTACCACAATGGATGAAGCCATCAGAATAGCTCAACAAGTATAGAGGCAAAGATGGAGCCAAGCACCAACGAGGATGTCGACTAGCTAACCTAGACCAGTGAGTCACCAAGCTTAGTTGGGTACCAAGCCAAGCCAAAAGATGGATGTCTAAGCTAAACAAAAAGGCCAACCTAATGGTGAAATGTTGACTCAAACTTATTAAAAGGGGTAAGAATTAAGCAGGAAGACGAGCCATATCAAGTGCTTAACTACCAAGGGTTCAGACATATGGCTACTCGGTGCCCAAACCGAAGGATAATGGTAATGAAAGGAGACGTCCCAAAGCTAGAAGTAAACAATACAGATGAGGAACCTGAGGAGGAGATCATTGTTAAGAAGAAAATATTGCGAAAGAACTTATTGAGGAGGATGTGTTTGCTAAAGACCTAGACTAGTTGCTCATGGTTGTCCGACATACTATGAACATAGAACCCTCACGAGAGGAGGAGCAAAGAGAAAATTTGTTTCATACCACCTGTAAGGTGAATAATTAGGTGTATGTCCTCATCATAGATAGTAGAAGCTGCACCAATGTGGCATCGATCGATCTTATTTCAAAATTGAAGCTATCAACTGTTGTACGTCCAAAGCTATACAAATTACACTGGTTGAGTGAGAAAGGAGCACTACATGTCACTCAGTAAATACTACTGCCAATCGCTATAAGGAATTACTCTAACTAGATTTTCTACAACGTAATGCCCATGTATGCTTCCTACATTTTACTAGGTATGCCGTTGCTATTTGATAGGAGAGTTATCCATGACGGCTACAAGAATACGTACATGTTTGAGGAGGATGACCAGAAGATCACACTGAACCCGATGCCATCGAAAGAAGTTAATAAATTGCAGAAAAAATTTGCCTACGGATTAAGGAAGGCTTTGGTGATGAGTAGAGCCGAGTACTGAGAGGCTATCAATGTTGAAGAGCCAACCCTTATGTTGGTCAAGTACCTATTAGAAATGAAGAAGCGGGGTGAACTACCCTAAGAAATCAAAGAGTTGTTGGATGAGTATACCGACCTGTTCCTAGAATAGTTACTTAAGGGGCTGCCCCTAACACGAGGTATAGAGTACTGCATTGACTTAGTATCCAGCGCCGTGCTACCGAATAAACCAGCTTATCAAATGAATCCTAAGCAGGCTTTTGGGCTCCAACGTTAAGTTAATGAGTTGCTAAAGAAAGGATATGTTAAAGAAAGTCTCAACCCTTATGCTATGCCGGCACTTCACTTGATATGACGTACAAGTTAATGTCAAGGTCCACCTGCAACTAATTCTGAGCTGCTCAATAAGATTAGATAAAAGTGTATGAAAAATTGACTTGAAGAAGGTTGTCTCACAAAAACAAGATATTCAATATCTATGTGTAAAGTTAAATGATTCCGGCTTACAAGGGAAAGGGACTATTTATAATAAGTTCTTAGGGCAACATTACAAATAAAGAAAGTATATACAAAAAGGGATTCTTGGTACAAACAAAAAAGGGTAAAAAAGACAAAAGACAAAAATGGAAAGGTAATATAATGTCAGACGAGGTGGATAAGTGTAAGCCTTAAAGTTAAGCCAAATGACTATATGATTGAACTTAGAACACAAAGTTTAAGATAATCAGTTAAAAGATCCGATCAAACCCAAATTATAAACTATGGATAGAAATATTAGTAAAAATGACCCCATAAACTTGAATTTAAGAAAATAAGTAATAAAATAAGAAATTATTAAAATTTCAAATTTTAAGTATAATAATTGTTAATTATCGAAAAGGTGAAAAGTGTAATCTAATAACTAATAAATCACTAGAGATAGATTATATGTATACTAAAAATCATAGAATGACCTAAATAATAATTAAGAATGTTCACATGTATCCCACATGTAATTACATGTAGATAAAAATACGCGAAATTACTTAAATTAGCTAAAAACTTATTAAATAATTAAAGAAAATTATTAATTAATTAAGAAAAAAATTAGAGGGATAGGGAATGATGTAGATCCGGTCGTGGCAAGTCAAGAATTGAAAAAGAAAAATTAGCCAATTAAAATCAAGTAACACAAAAGCAAAAAATTATGGAATTTAGGCAATGCCTTATCCAATTTAATGCATAATAATTACCACAAAACTCTATAAATAGGAAACAAAATTACAAAACTCCTTTAGACAGTTAAAAATCAGAGAAAAATAGAGAGTATCGAAAATTTAAGAGAAAAATTAGGTAAAAAAAAAAAGAAGGAAATCTGTGCAGTAGGAGCTAACTAGACAAACCCATACGCCGCCACCACCTGGGACCAAATCACCACCACCATCCCACTCCAGACCCACTGTCTAGACCAGCCAACACACCTGGACCGGTGTTGGAAGCCTAAAAATCGTCGAACCGGATGAGTCCCTTATCTGCTCTAATTTTGTATAATTTCTTAAAATTATTTATTTTACCCAGAAAATTATGAAATTTATTATTCTGAGGTTTTATTGTATGTAGATTTAGGGAAATATAGTGATTAAGTTGAATCATGTCTGAAAATATAGGATTTTTAACAAATTAAGTAAAACCAAACATAATTAGAACTAGAAATAAATAGGCTTAGGAGTGTAGTTTGGAGTTCAAATTTTTTTTGTAGAATGCTTAAGTGATATAGAACAGTGCTATAGAACAGTGCTATGAAACCATTTTTTTTAATTTAATTTTTGAAATTTTTAACCCTAAAATGATGGAAAAATTGGGTAATTTTAGGTTAATTAGGTGATTAAAACATTAATTACTGATTTAGATAGTAATTAGATGGTTAGGGATATTAATCTCTGATGTGGAAACCTAATCCTAGCCTTTGGAGTATTAAGTGTAATTAATTTAGGAATTAGGTAGTAATTGTAGGAAATTAGGAATATGTGGAATTGGAAATTTAATAAATATGAAAAATTAGGGTTATTTAGATAATATAATAATAAAATTCAGAATATACTAAATCTAAAAAAAAAATTAATTTTAGGTAATTGTATAAAAAAAATGTAAGATTTTCTCATATCGAGAATAAATCCAGTACCCCAATTAAGATTAGCATATACCAAACAGTTTAGAATACTAAATTAAGACCCAATAGGATATTAGAATACTCGAGCTTAATGTGATTAATTTCACATTAGGACTCGAGCATATTTAAGATTCAAGAATTAAAACTAAAATCTAATTTAGAAACTGAACCCCAAAATAGGGTAAAATGAATCATTAGTACATAACAGGTATATATGAAAAAATGAGTTAAATTATAACTTAGAATATGAATCATTAAAATATAAGTACTAAAAAGACCTATTTGTATTATAGGATATCTAGAGACGAATCGGCTTGCAATTAAGTGATCGGGCGACTGAGAAATTCTAAGTAAGTTGGGTTATTACTTACTATATTAGAGTACTATTTTATGGTACCCGGAGACTTAGGATTGCATATGGTTGTGATTGTAAGTAGTTTACACATGTGTTTAATATATTTGAATTTGTGCTGAAATTTGTAATATGATTGATTTTGTGTTACGATTGAATTGGTGTGAAATTGTTTGAATACCCTAAATGAAATTTAATCTTATTCAACTCTAATGACCTAAAATGTCATGCACTGCAACCCGTTAGGAGATCATTAGGATTCTCCAACCAAATACCGACCCCTTCGAAAGAGATAGCGCAGGATTGCATAATGGTCCCTTCTTCATCCTTAGTCAAACTAAGTAATAGGAGAGGAGGTCGTGACAAGGGTGAAATCAATGGTTTAAAGGTAGTTGCGGGAGAAGCAGTGTCTCCATTGCATAAGCCTGGGTTTGGTTATAAGCTGCTGCATAACATGAAAACTCTTCAACTCGAATTAAAGCGGGTAAAATTTCTCTTATTTCACAACAGACCAAACTACGTTGTATGATAACACTTATTTGTTGCATTGCATAAAAATAATTGCTTGATAATCTTGTTTGTGTTTGTATACATTCATGAGTCTCCAATTCAACTTACTAAGCTATAGTTGCTCATACCCTTATAAATCCTTTTACAGGTCCTGATTTCAAAATACTTCAAGTATTATGCCGCTTTACAATTATCCAGAGGTTAGTTCTTTTGAAGCCAGGGGTGTAAGGATCAATTTGCTTAGCAGTGGATGTATAGCTAGAGTGTCCTTTGTAGTTTAAGGATGAAAGACTTATAGTTGTTATGTAAATTAGTGAACCGTTATGTTTATGTAAAGTTTCCTGGGAAGTTATGTACACTTTACATATAATTAAGTATGTTTATTAAAAATTTGTGATAATTACAATAATTGTAGTTAAACACTTCATTGGATCGTTTACTTCAAAGTGAGGAGTCGTCGACGCCTTGTGTAGATTATGTCTATGGTAGGTACTGTGAGGTCAGTTACTATCATAGAATGGTTTACACGGTGGGACTGTTAAGACTCTGTGACTTCAGGGCGTAACAACAAGTAGCAGTACAACATTGGTCCCGTATGAAAATTCTTTGAACACAGCAGGCGAGAGAGATCAAGAGGTTACGATACAATGAGGCCGAGACGAAAAGAGGGTGATGCGAGCAATGGTAACGGGCCGAGAGAAAACTACTAGGCTAGTAAGTGGGTCTCTTGTCACCTAGCAAGTAAGTGAGTCTCTCGTCACTCGGTAAGAACCTCTCAACAGCAAGTAGTCGAATTACTTAGCACAGAGTCCTTGGTCAGGGAATAGTCGACATCAGCACAACCGAGAGTGCAGATCAACATATAACAATATGGAGAGCTTAAAGAGTTTAGCCATCCTTCTTCGATGTAAAGTTTCTCGTCATCGATAAGTTGCCAAGAGAGAATTCTTTAGGTAAGGGATTGGAGGCCTCAAAATAGGACCAGTGGTCCGCAGTTCATCAGGCAATCTCAAGAAATGTTGCTTTTGCCAGGAAAAAGTGATATTCTTAAGTTACGTAGTCAATGGATGATGGATTGCCAACCAATAGCCCTATTACTCGCATACGGCTCTAAGGGCCCTATGTCGAGTAATCCAACTAAACACTATTAAGAAGTTCCTGTTAAGTGACGAGAGACTCACTTAAAAGGCTAAATAGTTTCTCTTGGCATGCCGCCATCTCTCTCATTTCGACCCTTTATTACCGCAACATTTTGGCTCCTTTCGCCTGCTGTGCTTAGAGAATATTCGTAATGAACCAATGTTGCACCACCATCTGTCCACCTCATCTAACATTGTACTAATTTTCTATTTTCAGTCCTTTGTCCATTTTACCCTTTTTGGTATGTATTAAAAATCCCCTTTTTATAAATACTTTCCTGTCATTTCATTATTTGTAATGCTACCCTATGGACTTATTATAAATAATCCTTTTCTCTTGTAAGCCGAAGATAACTTACATTTAATACTGAATATTTTGTTCTTGTGAGACAACTCTCTCCAAGTCCATATTTTATACACTCTTATCTAATCATGCCGAGTAGCTCAGGATTAGTAGCAAGCAAACCTTGACATCAACTTATGCGTCATATCAAGTGTGGTGTCAAGTCGTATTGTGTTTGTTAGTGAGTCACATCCTCTGAGCAGCTTCACGTCAGCTACTCTTGTTTCTGTTGTGGACCATCTCGCTCTAATTTTGTTCGATATATTGAAGGACCCATTTCAGTTCAAATCAGTCTCAGTAAGTCGTAGTGATAATTGAGCCCCTAAGCACACCAGTGGAAGAGGCTTATGAGTAGATGACAAGAAGATCCGAGTAATTGTAGAATGGCCGACTCCTACTACTTATGCCGACGTGAGAAGTTTCCATAGACTAGCTTCATTCTGTAGACGATTCATCGAGAATTTTAGCACCCTTGCTACGTCTCTTATTGAACTCATGAAGAATAACATTGACTTCTAATGGGAAGAAAGGGAGGAGAGGAACTTTGCTGAGGTAAAAGAAAGATTGACCTCCGCCCCAGTATTGGTTCTACCCCGATATTGGTTATACCTAACTTCGAGAAAATATTTGAGATGGAATGTAACGCTTCAGGCATTAAAATAGGCGCTATCCTAATGTAAGAAGGCTAAACAGTTGCCTTCTAGAATGAGAAGCTTTGAGGACCACAGTTGAATTACTCCGTGTATGACAAGGAACTCTTGGCACTAATCCGAGCACTGTAAGTATGACATCACTATTTACTACCGAGAGAATTTGTCATATAAATTAACCATTAATCGCTGAGGTACCTTTCAAATCAGACAAAGTTATCGAAGCAGCAGGCGAGATGAGTTGAATTCCTTGAAGGATTCGATTTCGTGATTAAATACAAGTAGGGAAAGAGCAACATAATTGCAAATGCTCTTTCAAGGCCACATACGCTTTTAATGGAACTGCAGACCAGGCTATTTGGGTTTACAAGTATCAAAGCGCAATATTCTAAGGATCTACACTTTGGACTCATAATTATACGATGCGTTGATGGAAGGACAGTAGATGAGTATTATGTGGAGGATGGTTACTTGTTCCGAGGTGGAAAATTATGCATGCTAACCTATTCATTACGGGAACTATTGATCAGGGAAGCCCATAGTAGAGAACTTTCCAGACATTTTAGAGAAAAAAGGACCCATGAACTATTGAATGGCTGATTCTTCTAGCTGAAGATGAGGAGAGATGTACACTGAGTTGTCAACAACTGTGTTATGTGTAAGAGGGCTAAGTACAGAGCTGAGTACGAGAAAGCAATGCTTTTACCTTTTCCGACGAAACCATGGACTAAATTGAGTATAGGCTTTATTCTCGGACTACCACGAACTATCCAAGGCAAAGACTTTATAATGGTCATCGTAGATCGATTCAGCAAAATGCTACACTTCGTGCCCTGCTCAATAACTAATGACACTTCGGCTATTGCTTCTCTTTTCTTGTAGGAGATTATGCGATTACACGACGTGCCAAGAAGTGTAGTCTCTAATAGAAATCCAAAGATCTTGAGCCATTTTTAAATGACTTTATGGCGTCGGATGAGGATCAAACTATTATTCAGTACTTCTTGTCACCCTTAAACTGACGGCCAAATGGAGGTGGTTAATCGCACTTTAGGATTACTACTCCGAGCTGCAGTGGGAAAGAACTTAGCTAATTGAGATGTCTACTTACCAATGGTCAAATTCACTTACAATTGTACAATGCATGACACCATCAAGCAAATGCCCTTCAAAGTGGTCTATGGTTTCAATCCCAAGTTACCCCTCGATCCTACCCTTATACTTGTACCTGTATAAGAGGACATTGACGTAAGAGCTCAAGCATAATTCCTTCAGCACATTGACCAAGCAGCTGGAAGAATGCAAGAGAAGACTAAAGGTAGGATGGCTAAACAATTCCAGTTAGGAGACTTGGTATGGTTGCACCTTAGCAAGAAATGGTTCCCGAATAAGAGGACGAACAAATTATCTACAAGAGCTGAAGGACCTTTCAAAATCCTCTAAAAGATCAATGATAATGCTTATAGATTGGAGTTGCCCGAAGACTATAAGGTTTCTAATGCCTTCAACATTGTCGACCCCAATTCATATCACCCTGATGAAGAGCTGAATGAAGACCATTCGGATTTGATCCCAAATTTAAAACAACTCGGAGGGAATGATGGAAATCAGGCTACCAGACTGCTGACCCGTAGCCGGGCCCAAAGACTAGAAGAACTGGCAAGACGAATCTTCCTGCTCTAACCAACTCATGCGGAGGCTGAGTATCTCCTTGTCAACCCATTCTGCTTACCAAGCCGAATAACTGCCTATTTCTCGCATATTATGTGTCGAGAAGCAAAAGGCTAAGATAGTAGCCCATCTTCATTCTCATACATGCCTAGCCAATCGCTTACTCTGTCGTACCCTTACTAAGATGTCGAGAGAAATAGTCCAAATTGACCAAGCCACCCCTGCTCGGATAAGTAAGTTGTCCGTACCTTTTTGTCTGCATCTTCTAATGGCATCACCAATACAACATCGCCACGTGTATAGAATCATGTGTAAAATCTGTTGTACCAATGATTATTTTCTTTGTATATTCATTTTTACTCTTTTGTATCTTATAAATTATTTCCTTAGGAAATGCCCTTTTTTTGTCTTTTTCCTTTTGAGCAAGTTACCCTAACTTATGGATGTAAATACCCCTGTACTTGTAGCTGTAAAGATCAGAATCGAATTACCATTAATACACTTTGTATTTTCTTCATTGCGTAAACACTATTGTTTAGTCTCGGCATTACTCTTATCCTATCCCTTAAGCAAGGTTAAGTGGTGAGTAACCTTACTGGACCGATTCGTGCGTCATATCAAATTGTGCCATGAGTCTTTAAAAGTTCCATTGGTGCGTAATATTTTTTGAAGCTGTTTGTGGGTTTTTACTTACCTTTCATTCACATTTGACCTTTCATACATACCCCATCGCTTTCTTTCGAGCTTTCTGCTAGCTCGAACCCATCTAATGACCGGCTTTGTTTATTCTTAATCACGATTTGTGTCACGCCCCGAACAAGAAGAGTCATAACAGTCCCACCGTGTAAACTAATCTAAGTTAGAAGCTGACCTCACAGCTACTATCGTAGACGCAGTTTACACAAGGCGCACAACTCAACCAGCTTGAAACGTCTGTTCTGACATCTGTTAATATCCAAACCTGTGATAGAGCTTTTATAAAATACTAGTTCTATACAATCTGCTGTTTAGTACCACAACAGTAATTATACAAACATTTCACGTCCAAGGGTAAAGTTTACTATCAGAGTTTATTAAAAACCACATGTTTTACGATCTATATACAATAAGTTAGAAAACTAGTAGGCTCCCAGGGAATTCCCATTTAGTTTTCCTCAAAACTTAAAGACAAAGGCAAAATCTCAGGTTCAGTTAAATTCCTCGATCCTCACTTTTCCACACAGCAGCACACTAACCTAGGAACGGTGGTACCTGAACATCTCGCCTTCACTCAACACCTGCAAAAGAGTCTGTAGGGATGTGAGCACAACTAGCTCAGTAAGTGGGGCGGAGTCAGAAGAGTACTATACAATCACAAATAAGGTTAATAATTATGATGAAATGTAATGCAATCACTCAAATGAAAACATCGCACAATGTTAACCGGTCTACTGTAAGGTTAGAGAAATTTCATCCACTCCAACCTGGATTGAGGAGTTTCATCGCGACTTAAGTCAGACCAAACCCGGGCTTGTACAATGGAGAACACCCCCCCTCCCATGACAGCCTTCGAACCACGACCCCCAACCTTACCGCGACCTCCTCGCCTGTCACTTAGTTCGACTAAGGATGGGGAAAAGACCATTTCAGCTATCCTCATCGAAGGAAGTCGGTATTTGGCCTAACACTCTTAATCGTTTCCCCTAACAGGTGATTATGCATATCCAATTACATTTTAGTTGAATAACTGTTAGTGTTAATCAGGGGTGACCAACAAGTTCACACAATACAGAATCCATGCAAATATGTAGAACAGCACACCAAAGAGTTGAACTCCTGTCACAACTGAGTATCATTCACACACATAGCATGCGCATAATCATCTAACTACAAATACAACCAGAAGTACTCTTGGGTCTCCGAATACTTTAAATAGTATCCAAACAGCGGTGAAGCTACAATCCCAACTTACTTGTTTAGATATTCGCTATTGCTGACTTGAATTGTCAACTGTCTTTGGAAGGTCCTAATTATACAAAAGGTCCAAATTTAGTTTTCGTAATAATTACGAAAACATTAGGGTTTAATCTAAAATGGTTATATATATATATATATATATATTATTTCCATAATATGCAGTCATGTTATTATTATATATCGAATTAAATTATTAATTATTGATACCGTACATTATATATACTATTACTTATTATATATCATTTTAATCGTATCGAAACGTACTTTTTATTTATTAATTCACGTTTTGATTCTGGTAAGGTTACCAAAATGTGTATATTCTTGAATATGTTATAGTTATAGGCTAGATTGCTTAAGGTTATCCATTTTCAACAAAACTAGTGTCATTGAGTTCGTATAGACTTAACGACATGTTTTACAAGTCCTGTTCCTAGAGATGGGTTTTAACGGGTAGTTTCAATTTTTAATACAATTATACATAATTATATAAAAACGATCGTATTTTGCGAAATTTGTAGATTTAAATTATATTTTATTCAATTTGTCCTTATATTGTAACAATATAAGTATTATTCAATTCTAATATACCTAAAGTGCATCCGATCAGAAAATATTAATAATTATAATAAAAATCTCCATTTAATCCAATTTGATTAGCAATCCTATATATAGGTTTTATTTAACTATTTAATTCATTTTAGTCTATTAATATTACAAATACACCCCGACTTGTAATTTAAGCTATTTTACTTAATAAATTCATAATAAATAGTTCGGATTACCCAATAATTCCTCGAAAATTTCTATGGACTTCTAAAAATATAGGGAATTCAATTATCACTTGGTTTCAAGTTTCCGACCTATTGCCTATATTTTCGTATTGACGATTTTACCCCTAAATTTGATAAATTATCCAATTATAATATTTTTAGCATCCAATTAATTTCAATTTGACTCAATACTATTACTATTTACCATAGATCAATACATGTCCATTTCATCAATTAATTTCATAATTTCCTATTAAATTCATAATTTTAGCTTATTTTCGTGCTAATTTCAGGCCTAAAAATGCAATAAATATTAAAATTATTCAAATAAAAATTTGGGCTACGTAGCAATTACCTATATATCATACACATCCTACACAAAAAATTTCAGCTATAAACAACATCATATAGTACATTTATTTCATAAATATATATTTGGATGAATTATAGATTTCTTAATAAAGTATATTAAATATTATGAATTTTTCAAAAATAAAAATATCACATAAAATCATGTCTAAAATAACCTAAGTGTAATTTTTTTCATAATTTTCTAGGTGGATTTACTATTTTTTAGAAATTATTGAAAAACAGGGCAGAAATTTGACCTTGGTGTTCTTGGGTGCTTCGGTGGCCGGCGGCGGCTGGGAGGTTGTCGGACGGCCGGCGCGGTGGGTGGATCGTGTGGGGTTAGCTGGGTTTCACAGCAAATCTACTCTAGGTTAGGGTTCCACACTTTCATTAATTTTTTCTGTTTTTTCTAAATTTGTTTTTTTTATAAGATTTTTTTCCAAATTTTCTTTCTGTTGTTTTTGGTTCCAAACTACTAAATGTTGTTAGTCTGCTGCTAGGATAGTTTTTATACATTTCTTTCACCGCCTATGGATTTTTTCTTTATTTTTTTCCTTTTGTTTTTTTCTACTTTATTAAGCATATGGTGTCATTTTGTTGTAAATCTTACTTTTGATTCAGCAATCTTCTTTCCATTCTCCTGCCACGCATCTGTCCAGCAATCTCCAATGTTATGATTAATTTTTCTTTTTCTTTTATTAAATAATTACTTAAATATAGATATTATATGTTAGAATTAGTTATTTAATTAATATACAAGTTTATACCCTATGTAAATAACATGTGAAATATATAACTTTACTCATATAATTAAGTTTCTAGTATATCTTTTATTTTTAGGATACATTCTAAAGTTAATTTCATGAATTCAACACAATAAATATATAATTATACAATTTTAGGTTAATTTACGAGTATAATTATTATTTATATCGGGTATACTAAAAAAATTACGTGTATTTTTTTATAGTAAATTATACTACATTATCTCATTTTATAGCTCAATTAACTTATCTCTAAATTCTCGTTACAATTTAAGTTCAATTTTAGGAGTTCCGAACATTTTAGTGCTTTATTAAATATTCCAATTTCTAAGGGTAAAATTGGGATTCCGGGTCATTATTACTAAAATCTAACTTCACTGTAATATTTTGACTAACTTTTTCATTCTAGTCGCAAAGTTTGGGCTCAATTGGATAAGTTATCCTAAAAGCCCTAAATCTGAGCTCGGTTGTCCTAAACTCAATTTTGGGAGCTTACAATTTGCACCAAGAGGAGTTGCTTTTACATCCTGATTCGGGTTGAATTGAGATGCTTAACGATCGCTGAGAATTCCAATAGCTCGAGTAAGAGCTTAAATTTGTTTGACCATCTTGATAATGTTTTCTTCTAGGGTTGCAACTCGTAGGTCAAGCTTGGTTTGACTAACATTTCCACTGTCATGAGTTGACATTCTTGCTTTAGAACGAGTAAATATCAAGTTTTTAACAAAGTCTGCTCGCTTGGATATTATCTTCAAAATCCTACAAAGACCCAAGTTTAGACATTTTTGTCAATTAAAATTTTTGCTTTTTTTTATTTTCTTTCTATTTTAAAAACAACTGTCAAAGGCAAAAATTTTAAAAATGAGCAAAAGACTATGCAACCAATAAAGAATTTTATTTAGTAAAAATACAAATTTATTAATAATTATAAAATCAAGCTTAAACAATGGACTAGAAAAAAAAAAAACTCCTAACTAATCTTCCAAAAAAAAAATCAAATCTTATATCTATAAAAGCTAACGAATCTAACTAGGATGGGCTTCATTAACTTCTCCCATAAGTCTTCGGATTATAATGTCTCTTTTTCGAATTTACTCCTTAAGAACTAGTTTTCTTCCAGCAACCTCTTATTATCCTTTTTTAATTCTTCAATGATCCTTTCGCATTAATGGAACTAGGCTTCAACTCTGCCTCGTATGGTGTCTCCATAAGCTTGCTTGGTAAGTGAAAGGTGTTTTGGCTTTGGCTCATGTTTGAATATATCTAGAGTTATATACCTGTCAAACCCTATTTCGATTTCCTTAATTTAACCTATATTAAGTACAGCCAACTTAATATGAGTTACTTGATAATAAACTAAGGAAATACTTTTCTTTTTAAAAAAATTAAAAATTAGAGTCGCCAACTAATTCAACTGGTAAAAATAAAATTAGGATTATTGGGTAAGAAAACCCTAATTTGACCACTAATTTACGTATTTTTTAAAAATGATTTTTAGAATAAATAACCAAAAAAGACCAAGTTTAAGAGCTAACCTATTAAGACTAAGTCACCATGTAAAAATAAAAAATTTTGATAGGCTTTTATTTTTATAATTTTCTAAAAAATACTAAAATATACATGAATAAACAAAAGATAACAAAAGTGATTTTTTTATCATTTTTTATTACGAATTTCTAAAAAAAATTTGTTTTTTCTGCAGTTGCTCTAAAGGTGCCTACATATCCATTATTCAGGATCAAACCGGCTGTAGTTCTCTTTTTATAAAATTTTAGTGAATGGATTATTTTTATTTTGAAAACTTAGTCAGGTTTACGTTTTTTATCAGTTTATTATTTAGAAAAAACCTAAGAAATCTAATTTTCGTGAATCTGAGAAAACCCTAACTAACTAAATATTTTATAAAGACTCAATTAAGATTTTTTTATCTTTTAAAACCACTATGTGTCAAAATATCTTTTCTAAATCACAATTGTAAGATTCGTTGAAGATACGGTTTTTTTTTTAGAAAAACATAATTTACAAAAAAAAAACTTAATTCAATTAGATTTTATTGGAATTGCCTTAAAAAGTTGCAATAAAATAAATAATAACTAAAAAAGCCTACACTTAAATAAAAAAATAAATTAATAAAGGAGAAAATTATAACTAATAAAATAAATAAAAACAAATGAAAATTTACCTACGCATTGAATTGTATCGCTGTTGTGCTCGTGTTTATCAACATGTGTTTGGCTACTGTGTTGCGTAGGTTGTGTGCTATGGGTGAGAGTTAGGCAATCTGGGTGATGTCTGGGCATTGCTGGGTGATGCTAGGCATTAGGCTAGGCGATGCTAGGCACTAGGCTAAGCAACTGGCTGGGCAATAGTTCGGGGTGTGCTGGGCAACAGTTCTAAGCGTGTTAAGTGAGAGTGGGCGATTGTATGGGTGTAATTGTTTTTTTCATTGTGAAAATCTACCCATCATTCCCACTTAAGTATTTATAGGCTTATAATCATATCTTTTATATCTCAAGATATGATTATAATTTTAGATATAAAAGATATGATTATGATTCTTCTAGAAACCATACTTTATTTTAGGCTTTTCTTTTTAGGCACGATCCGATCCGCTATAATTTAGCTCAATAATTCCTAAATCTAATTTAAGCCCACAAATTAAATAAATATTTATTCTATATTAGTTTAGCCTAAAATATTTTAGTAATAGTCCAATTCACCATTGTAGATACTTAATTTTTGTCCCTTCGTAATTCTAATTTTTTATTTTTTTTTTTACAAAAAGGGTCTTAATTAAAAAATAATAATAATAATAAAAATTTGAAAAAACGATGAAAATACAAAAAAATGAGAAAAGAAAAAATATATAAAGATTTTTATATTTTTTAGAGAGAAAATTATTTTAGAGTCAATCGTTTTAGTTTAGCTTAATTCAAAAAATTATTTTAGGGAGTTGCGTGATTTAAGTACAATTTAATTGTACTGAATGTTAAGGCATGGGCCAACGACTTAATTGATAAGTATTAAAGTATTGGATTGGATTGGATTGGATTTAGTTTGAAGTCTTAAGTTCGAGTCTTATTAGGTACCTATGTGCTTTTATTTTTCTATTTTTTTTATTTTTAGCAAGTTGAGTGCACGAGATCATAACTAATTAAATCTTTTTCATTCAAATTTGAATCATTGTAGAAGATATGAATCTAATTTGATTTCAATTAAATTGGATTTGAATTAATATGAATGATTCGAATTTAATTTAATTAAAATCAAATTGAAATCAATATAATAGATTCGATTCTATGATTTGGTTCGGGCTTATAAAATCAGTTTTCATCTTCAACTAATTCTCTTAGCCAACATCAAGCAATTGACTAAAAAAAAACATAAATACACTATCATCCCACTTTACGATCACACTCTCGTGTAACAAAAACACTGTATACGTCACGAACACAAGCTCTTCGTTGACCAGCTCACATGCGAAAACACATTATCTTCACTTGCAAAGAACACAACAACGTCCAGCACTGTCCTAATATTGCCGAACATAGCGACAGTGCACAATCATCACTATGGCAGCAACTCCCGCAGCAGTGCCACCCCACTGTCAATGGAATTCTCTTCGTCAGTGCCTCTCATACATCCAGTAGGTAACAACAGTAGCACTACACCTGACTATATCCATCGTCCAACACACACATCAAACGAACTACGGCAATAATCACGACAGCAGCTACATTCTCTCTCGCAAAAGCACCACAACTCCCATGCTGCTGACCACTGTTGCTAGATGCCACAACACAAGACTTACACCCACTCAGATCGTCCTCTCACCACAAACCTAAAACAGAACACCAAACAGCAACAACTACAATCGAACAAGAGTAACCATGCATCCAAATATTACTGTAACACTACGCGAGCTCGATACAGCACCTGACTTCCTATATGACACATACTTAACGATGGCACAATCCTCACACTCTACTACAATAGCTACGTTCACCAACTGAACCGCACGGATCTACACGATAATAGAACGCCTAGAGCACGTCCACAACACAACACCCAATGGTGATCAACAATAAAACTTGACAATCTACGTTGCAAGTCTAATGAACAGCAGAACAAGACATCACTCACCACCGTCTACACTCGAACAAACCATACGCTTCACTAGTAGCTCACCGTAGAACAGCAACTCCGTTATACGTCCACAATGCTGACCACTGTCCTTCACTACGTAATCAAGAAGTTCAGGTACGTTTCTTTCTAATTTCGAAATTTTTGTTTAATTG
Source organism: Lumnitzera littorea (assembly GCA_024138015.1). Taxonomy (NCBI): domain Eukaryota; kingdom Viridiplantae; phylum Streptophyta; class Magnoliopsida; order Myrtales; family Combretaceae; genus Lumnitzera; species Lumnitzera littorea. Next base: position 121,032,884 of record JAMXBB010000001.1, on the reverse strand, counting down.
TTTATTTATTATTGTTATATTGTTATTATTATTATTATTATTTAGATCTTTAGTTATTGAATATAATATATACAAATATGAATATATTAGTTTTAGGAGATTTTATTCTTAGTCTTTTATATATATAATTGTTTAATAATAATAATAATAATAATATACGTATATATATTAATTTAGGTATTCTTTTTTAACATTAGTTTTCTTGATTAGATAAATTAAGTATTGATTTAAGTGAATGTATATTTTATTTTAATTTAGGGATTGTTGGGATTGCTTTTTTTTTTTTTTTTGAGGATTAGGTTTTGGATTCATCACATAGAAAGTCATTTTTTCTTTAAATAAAAATAATAATAATAATAAAGGACCCTCTTAAAAAAAATATAGGATTTTTAAAGCATTTTTTATAAAACAAAAACATTCAAGAGTTAAGACCCTTTAAATTTTTTTTAAAAAAAAAAACTGAATCAACTAAAACGTAAACTTAGTCAGTTTTTTAAAATTAAAACAAATCAACACACTAAAGTTTTTGGAAAGAACTACGATCGTCTGATCCCGACTAGCGGGTACGTAGACACTTTCGGGGCGACGATAAAATCTGTTAAACTTAAGTTCTTTTCCTTTTAATTTTTTATTTATTTATTTATTTTTTTTAATATTATAATTAAAAGAATAATCCTAATTTTGGTAAATAGATAGTGGTACTCGTTAAGGTTTAATAGGTTAGCTCCCGAACTCGGAACCCTGTGGTTCTTCTTAAAATTGAGATCAAAGATCAGTAGCCAAACCGTAATTAATCTATCCAATTGGTTATGGTTTTTTGCCTTTTTCCCGATTACGGTCGGGTAGCGACTCTAAAAATTATTTTTAATAAAAAACCGGAATGTCTCAATTTTTTTAGTCGAGAATAAATATTAAATGGGTTAGAGTTTAGTATTAATCAGGAAATGAGAAATTAATTTTAAATAAAAAAAATCGAAAAATTAGGCTCGACAGCCATTTACTTAAAATTAATTAAGCCTACATCGTCATCCAATCCAATAATCCAACTTAATTCAATTTAACTCAATTTAATTCAACATAACACAACTCGACTTGACACAACTTGCTATGACTTGACTCGATTTTCTATTTTTTATTTTATTATTTTTCATTTTTTTTCTTGACTTTTGTTTTTTTAATTTTTTCATTATTTTTTATTTCTAGCTTAACTAAGATGGAAAAATTGGCAAAAAATGAGGTGTCTACAACTACTCCTCTTTGTAGTGAAGTTTGATTAGAACTTTGCTATAAAAACAAAAGAGATACCCATTTTTGCCAAATCTAATCTCTAAACTTAACTAACTAAGCTATTTTTATGATTTTGCAAATAATCTGAAGAGAATAGATCTCTTCAAGATTTAAAAGAAACTCGTCTTGGCTTGTGAACCTGAAGATGATAAATCTCTTCAAGACTTAGTTCTAATTTGATGAACAATTTGAAGAGGATAGATCTCTTCGAAATTGGTTTTGCTTTGGAGGACAATCCAAAAGGATAAATCTCTTCGAGATTAGTTTTGCTTTAGAGGACAATCTAAAGAGAACAGATCTCTTCGAGATTGGTTTTGCTTTTGAGGACAACCCAAAGTGGATAGATCTCTTCGAGATTGGTTTTAATTTAGGGAATAATCCAAAGAGGGTAGATCTCTTCGAGATTTGATTTGGTTGATTTGAAGAGAATAGATCCATTCGAGATTCATTTTGATTAATCCGAAGAGGATAGATCTCTACGAGATTTCAATAACTAACTTAATTCTCCTAAATATCTCTTTCAAGGACAGTTAAGATTATTTTACCTAGGAATGAAGAATTTCCCAAATAGCAACTAATTAGCATGCTTACATTAACTCCCGATATCCATTCATTCAATCAACATAATTTCTCTAAAGGATTATATTTACTTCCTCTTTTTTTTTTCTTCCCTTTTCTTTTTTTTGTTTTCTTTTTTCCTCTTTCAATCAAAACCTTCCAAACTTTTGAGTGTTGTAACTGTACCGTGCTCATGCCTTGAATTTGCTTTATTCAACAGCAAATTTCAATTTCCACTCTCCATGACTTCTGAACGATAAATCTCTTTTCGAAAGAAACAAGATTAAATTATTAAGAACATTCAATTTCAATTTATTTGGTGATTTAGCTTCATTAGTAAGGGTTTGGTGTTTAAGTGTATGAGACTTAGAAACATGATATACAAGGGTTGATTGGTGAAGTATTTGTCAATCAATGACCATTCAAATTCAAGAACATTCATGGATATCAACTTTACTTATAAATGATGAAAGATTAACTACAAACAATTCAAGAAAAATTGAAATCTTTATTAAATTCAGTTTCCATGAATAATACAACTTGATTGCATCTAAATTCACTAGTTCCCTTAATTCTGGGCCATCCATCTCTGTCGATACTAATGCGCCTCCTGATAATACTCTTTTCACCACATAAGGGCCTTCATAATTCCGAGCAAACTTGTCCCTAAGATCTTTCGCATTTGATAATACTTTCTTCAACACCAAGTCTCCTTCTTTAAAGTATCTCGGGTGCACTTTCCTGTTAAAAGTTCAAATCATTTGCTATTGGTAACACTAACCATGACATATTACTGCAAGTCTCCTTTCATCTAGGAGATTCAAATGCTCCATCTGCTTCTTCACCCACTATGCTTCATTGAGCTGAGTTTCTGTCAATACTCAAAACAAAAGTATTTCTACTTCCACTAGTAATACTGCTTCAGTTCCATACACCAATGAATACGGGGTCGCACCAGTAAAAGTTTTGATTGAGGTTCTGTAGGCCATGAGAGCGAAGGGAAGCATCTCATGCCAGTCTTTATAAGTGATCGCCATCTTCTCAATAATTCTTTTGATGTTCTTATTTGCGGCTTCAACTGCCCCATTCATCTGAGGTCGATATGGAGTTGAGTTTCTATGATTGATCTTAAATTAGTTGTGCACTTCATCCATTAACTTCTTGTTCAAATTCGTCCTGTTGTCTGTAACAATAGACTCGGGTGCACCGTATCTTGCAATAATATCCCTTTTCAGGAATCTAACCACTACTCCTTTGGTCACCATGGCATACGACGCTCCTTCTACCTAGTTAGTAAAATAATCAATTGTAACTAAAATGAATCTATGCCCATTTGAAGCTGTTGGCGAAATTGGTCCAATCATGTCAATTCCCTACATCTAGAAAGGCCAAGGAGCCGACAACACATGGAATTTTTAGGAAGAAGCGTTGATTTTATTAGCGTACACCCTCACATGCTTGATAGTACCTCACATGCTTGATAGAATATGATTCCATCATTATCCAAAAAATCCCATTCTCATCATCTTTCTAGCTAACATGTACCCATTCATGTGAGGACCACAGACTCCTTCATGCACTTCTTGCATTAATTTCTCGGCTTCTTCTTCATCTATAAACCTTAGTAAGGTTGCATCTAGTGATCTCTTATACAATATGGCTCCACTTAATAAAAAATGAGTAGACAACCTTCTTAAAGTTTTTCTATCTTTTCTATCAGCATCTTTACGAAATTCCCCCATTTGAAGTAACCTTTTGATATCATGATACCAAGGCTTCTTTAATTATTTCTCTTCAACTGTAAGGTAAAAAGCCGGTTTTTCTTCCACTTAAATTTTAAAGGGCTGAATTTCTATCCCATCCATGATTTTCACCATTGATGCTAACATGGCCAATGCATTAGCAAATTGATTTTGGATCCTTGGAATGTAAGTAAATGAAATCTCTTGGAATTTTTCAATTAGCTTGCCTAAATGTTCATGATAAGGTATCAATTTCTCGTCTTTTGTCTTATATTCTTCTAAGATCCGGAGAATTATAAGGAAAGAATCTCCATATACTTTAAGCTCTTTTATTCTCATATCTAACACCATTTTGAGCCCCAAATTGCAAGCTTCATATTCCGCTATGTTATTGGTATATGGAAATGTCAATCTCGCTACCACAGAAAAATGGTTATCCTCAAGTGATACCAATACTACTCCTATCCTACATTCAAACACATTGGTCGCTCCATCAAAATACATTTTCAATCCCAATTTCTCATCATTCAATTCCTTCACCATCATGACATTTTCATTAGGAATTGCGCTTCTGAACCAACATCCTCATCTTTTAATGGATATTTTGCCAATTGATCAGCTATCGCTTGCCCTTTGACTGAACTTTAACTAATGTACTTAATATCAAACTTAGAGAGTAGTATCTGCCACTTCGAGATTCTCCCAATCAACACTAGCTTTTCTGCTAAATACCTTAATAGGTTATGTTTCGTTAACAACTTTATCGAGTAATAGAAAGTATACTGCTTAAGCCTGTGCATCACTCATATTAAGGCACAACATGTTCCTTCCACTTCTGAGTATTTTTGCTGGCCTTCTGTGAACTTCTTGCTTAAATAATATATAGGATGCTCTTTTCTTCTCATTTTGTCTTTCTGCCCCAACATTCATCCCATTGATTCAGGAAGAATCGTCAAGTAAAGAATCAAGGGCCGTCCCAGTATGAGAGTGACCAATACAAGAGGATTCATGGGATATTCTTTAATTTCAACAAATGCTTGCCTACACTCTTCATCCCACTCTATTGCTACATTGTTCCTCAAGAGTTTGAACAACAACTTGCATCTATTAGTTAGTTACGATACAAATCGAGCGATGTAATTCAATCTTCCCAATAGTCCTCGAACTTCTTTTATAGTTTTTGGTGCCGCATGTTAATGATTACCTTAACTTTATCTAGTCCACTTCAATTCCTCTTCTACTAACTATAAAACCTAATAATTTGCCTAAGGTTACTTCAAAGGTGCACTTTTCAAGATTTAACTTCAGTTGAAACTTCCTCAATTGCTCAAATAACTTTCATAAAATATCCACATGATTTTCATCCTCCTTGGATTTGGCGATCATATCATCTATATAAACTTTGATTTCTTGATGCATCCTGTCACGAAACAAGGCAACCACAATACGCTGATAAGTTGCCTCAATGTTCTTCAACTCAAAAGGCATCACACGATAACAAAATGTTCTCTAAGTGGTAATGAAAGTTGTTTTGATTTTATCTTCTTCTGCCATTTTAATTTGATTATACCCTAAGAAACCATCCATAAATGAGAAAAGATGATTCCCGGCCATGTTATCCACTAATACGTTAATATGTGGCAAAGGAAAGTTTTTCTTCGATGTTACTTGGTTTAAATTATGGAAATCTATAAAGACCCTAACTTTCCCATTTTTCTTCTATACTGGCACCACATTGGCTACCCATTTGAGGTAATCTAACAATTCTATAGACCTGACTTCCAATAACTTCTTCACTTCTTCTTTTATTATGAGGAATATATCTGGCTTAAATCGTTTAAGCTTTTGTCTTTTCAATTTTATTCCCTCTTTAGTTAGCAATTTGTGAACTACAATAGACGAATCTATACCGAGCATATCTTCATAAAACCAAGCAAATATGTTTAAATACTTATATAACGATTGTGACAACTCTTGTTTCTAATTATCCGTTAAATTACCATCAATTTTCAAGTTTCGTGAATTTTCTTCTATCCCTAAATTAATCATAACCATCAGTTCGTCAATAATCACTATACTATGTTCATATCAATGCCAACTCTCTTAAATTTCATTTGGAGTCTCAATATCATCTTCGACATCTGGCCCAGAAGGGGCTAAGGTAATATTGGTACTTTCATCGTTTACATGCACAAGATATCCATTACATTCATTATTTTTATCAGATCTAAAGAGTATAGGAAAAAAGAAAAGGACAACAAATAAATAATAAAGAAGAATTGATAGAAAAAAAAAAAGGAATGAATTTTATTGAATGAATGAATGAATTCAAATGGTCTGAAAGAAAAGGCCTAACTAATCGGACTAATTATCAAAATTGAATGTTCCTAATTAATCTAATTTTGCGTTTCTAAAGAGACTTATTAATGGGAATGGAAAACCAATTGCATAAGGAAACTGGTATGCCAATATCATTCCTCTCATCTGGGCCGATGTTGCATTGTTGAGTCAAGGTCTTGGATAGACTGGCTTCTTCGGGTTCTTGAACACCAGCTAGTACAGGGAATGTTTACCGGATGTTCGGAAAGTCCATGTGAGCATGGTACAACTAATCTCCTCTCTTACTTTTGGTTTTAGTCTTCATTTCTTAAATCTCTTCTTCAATGGGCTCATACTTAAGCCCAAACATTCTAATCTACTGCTTAGATTGTTCCAAGCGATCTCGTGCCCCCTATCTTGACTCTTCAATCATACTGACTTCATAAAAAATCTACAATCTTGGCTCCTCCAATTCTTCACTCTCGACATTAGGAATAGTCATCTCTTTGTAAATCTCATAATTCTGCTCCTTGAGAATAGTAACCAACTGCTAATTGGCTATAAATTTCACTTTCTGATGTAGACTGGACAGAATTGCCCCTGTTGAATGAATCCATAGTCTTCCCAACAGAAGATTAAAAGCTCGCGGTATATCCAGAACTTAAAATGGAATAGTAAACACCTGTAGACCAATCTTGACTTACAACCTAATTTCTCCAATTATCTCTCTTTTTTATCCATCAAAAGCCTTTACTGAAATTCAGCTATGCTTTATCTCAATTGCATTTACTTTAAGTAAATTTAGTGTCGCCAAAGGACACACATTCGATGAAGACCCATCATATATTAGAACTCAAGCAACCACTTCTCTATACACTTAACTACTATGAAAAGGGGCTTTGTGTGCTAATCTCCTTCTTCACCTAGCTCATCTGGCGAGAATTAAATCTAATCCATTGCAAAAATCGAGTTCACTACCAACCCCAGTTTCTCAATGGAAATCCCTTCGAGTACTTTAACATCTTTCAAATTTTTGATTAATGCCTCTCAATGAGTATCTGATGATAACATCAAGCCCATTAGAGAGATTTGGGCTAGTGCTTTGGCTAGCTGATCCATAATCTTATATTCACTAGCCTTTACTATTTTCTTAACAACATTCTGATCTTTATCGTCCGTATCTTCAAAGATCTTTTGAAAAGCCTCTTCCGCAGTAGACTTCCTCTTAGCTTCCTCATTTTGACCATAAACTAGTCCCGAGTGCATAAGGCCACCAACAATAGGTGATGAGGACCTAGTTGTCTGATTCACCGCTTGGTAATCCATAGGTGCTGCTTTGTAATTCTCTGGGGCTATTGGGACATTGAAAGCAATTTTCTTATGCTTACCCAATTCTTCAACCTTCTTAGTCTTCCCACAATACTCAAAAACCAATAGCTTGGGCCCATCTCTAATCATTCCAACCATCTCAGCCGTCTTCTTAGCTTTTGCAATAAGTTTGTCTTCTTCCTCAAATTTTGGACCCCATCCAGTGCATAGTCCATCAGCATATATGGCGGGCAAACTAACGTAATCCACCAAATACTCAAACTTCCCTTACGGTTCTCCTAAGGTATCAACCATCAGATCTCCAACTTCATATCTTTTTCTAAACTCCTTCTGAGTACTTTTTTTTCGCGGTTTTGAAATCGTCATAGCCATGATATCAGCTTTCTTTATCTTCCCATCCTTCAGCAGTTAATATATTATCGATCTAGTCCGGGTTCTATCTCTGAGATTCATGTTCTGCAAGTACCCAACTTGCCTTAGATTCCAAGCTATCTCCTTAATAGTGATAAGGAGACTGTTTAGAACAATCTTCGGTTCAAAAACTTCAACAACGATCATATTGATTGAATTTCCATGGTTCGGCACAGGGTTGTTACCCACGTTGGGAGTAGGAGTTCAAATGAAATCTAATTGAACCAATTTTGCGTCAATAAGATCCTGGATCTTATGTCTGAGTCTCCAACATTGGTCCGTAAAATACCCCACTTACTCCAAATGATAATCACAACGAAGCTCCGGGTTATAATCCTTCAGTCTTTATCCTTCCTTCTTCAAATGTTAGAAGATTCTCTTTCCTTAGTCATGCAAGAACTTAGCTTAAAGGAATGGAAATATGAGTAAACTGTCTTCTTTGTAAGCGATTATTCTGATTCGGATTGGGCGGGGGATTAGATCCTCCTGTCATGGCTACTGGGGTTGCAGGTTAGATAAGGTTGCCAGTATTGACAACACTTACGGTGGTTTCTTTGGTTTTGTTGGAAAATCTCGCAGGAAGTGTCTTCTTCTTAGCTACTTCAAGATTAGGAAGCTTTCCAGTGACAATAGCTTCCATAATTCGGCACCCTAAGGCCATAATTTCTGCAAAGTTGGAGGTAGGATGCCCGACCAGGTGTTGGTACTATGGGCTTCCAAAAGTGTTGATGAAGGCAAAAGTCAAGTCCTTTTCGGTTAAGGGTGGAATCACCCTAGCTACCATGCCCCTCCATCTTTGAGCATATTCTTTAAAGTTTTCGTTAGCCTTCTTTTGTAGATTATTCAAATCCCACATGGATGAGGTCACTTCGATGTTGAACTTATATTGGTTGTAGAAAGCTCGTGCTAACCTATCCCAAGTATCAATCTCATTCAAATCCAGTTGGGCATACTAAGTTAAGGTGAGCCCAGTCAAGCTATCTTAAAAAGTTTGGACCATCACCTTATCACATTTCATATATTTCCTCATTTTCCTGATGTACAACCTAGTGTGAAGCTTTAGGCAGCTAATCCCATCATATTTCTTAAATTCGGGCACCTTAAATCTTTCAATAGAGTCACCGTCTTCATATGTTGGCAAGTTGATCGTTCCCATATGTTCAAATCCGTTAACCATTTCTAGGGTTTTCATCTTCTCAGTCAACTTCTGCATAAACCTTCTTTCCATCTCTCGGTATTTCTCCTCAATCTCCTTCCACCATACTTCAACATTAGGAACCTATTCTTAATCTTCCAATTCGGGGGGGGGGGGGGGGGTCGTTTTTATATTCTGATTTGGGTTAACTTGAGATTCTTATCTGTCGTTAAGAATCCCAATAGACCGAATGTGAGCCTGGATCTGTTCGACTATCTTATTCATGTTTTCTTCTAGAGTTGCTACTCTTGGGTCGAGCTCGGTTTAACCGATATTTCTAATGCCTTGAGTTGACATTCTGGCCTTAGAATGAGTGAATATCAAGCTTCTAGCGAAAACCTAAGTTTTAGACTTTTTAGTGAATTAAAGATTTTTTTTTTCAAATTTTCTTTTTTAAAAGTCAACTAAACAAAAAAATAATAACGAGTAAGAGATTACACAATTAATGAAAATTTTATTTACTAAAGCTGTAAATTTATTAATCATAAGATGCAACTTATATAACAAACTAAAAGAAAAGAAAAAAAAGAAAAACTCCTAACTAATTTTCTTAAAAAATTAAATCCTATATCTACAAGAGTTGACAAATCTGATTGGGACGAGCTTCATTAACTTCCCTTATAAGTCTTTGCACCATAACATCTCTTTCTCAAATCTTGCTCCTCAAGAATTAATTTTCTTCTAGCAGTCTCTTATTTTCCAAACTTAACTCTTCAATGATTCTCTTACTTTCTTCGAACTGGGCTTCAACTCTAGCTCATATGGTATCTCAGTAGGCTTGATCGATAAGGGAAAGACATGTTAGTTCTGGCTTGTGTCTAAACACGTTTGGAGTTTCATACCGTATTTTTTCAGTCTTCTCCAACTGATCATAGATGAACTACTTAGTGACTCAATATTCTCCAACTTTACCCCTCAAAGTTCCCACATTAACTATCTTCTTGACTTCCCTCTATTCCCACAACTTCACGAGTTTTGCTAGTCATCGAATTAGAGTAGCCGTAGGTAGATAAGGATCTTGATAATTCATCGTGACGATGTCCAAGGAGTTACTATAGGCTACCTCTTAAAGTGAACCCAGCTGTCTGGTGACACAAGCCGAGAAATATCCTATACAACCCGTAATATCGATAAGGAAAACCCCTGCATAGTCGGCGCACCCTAAGACAGCTTAATTATAGTGGCTCCATCTAGCTATCCATATAAAGTCTACTGGTTGCATTTTGTTGATAACTAACACCTATCCATTAAACTGAGCTTCACCTAGTACCTTGAGGTGGCGAGCAAAGTTGTCGATCGGATTCATACTTTCAATCAGGGACTCTCTAAGAAGATTCCTTCTATATCCCTATGTATGGCTAAGAAACTATACGGCAAAGATTGTAGGGTTAGTTGTGAAATAACCATGACCCTGGTTCTTTAAGTGGGTAAGTGTCCTGAATTGTTCTGCCAGTAACGCCGATATATAGGATTTGTTGGCTAGGAATTAATTTATTGGCTAGGAACTAAGTCACTAGCTAGGCTACCCCATAATGAACTTGATCGAACCTAACAAGAAACAACACTGTCCTGAATACTGCTACAATGAAGGCGCTAACCCTCTTCTCGGCCTACGATTCATATCCCCCACAAAAAATATAATAATATCTCTAATAAGCGTCTAGGCTTGAGAACCACTTTACTAATCTTAAGATACTGTAACATTTCTTGCCCTCTGAAGATAAGTATGGTGCTAAGACTGACTTTTTGACTCTTAGCAAAGTCATGAAAGCTTTCTTGGGCCAGACTCTGAGATCTAGGATGGTTATGCCTACTTCGAGAGGCGGGGCGCCAAGTAGCTGCGAGTATTCTTCTATAGTAGGAGTCAACACGTGTGGGCCAAAATTGAAAGCTGTTGATTCTAGATCCTAGTAATAGGTAAAGGCCTAAATTAGAAGCCAGTGGAGCTAGACCCGTATGAGGGATATGACTGGCCTGATCTTCTTGCGAATGTCTTCTTGCTTAACGAACGAAAGCTGGTTCAACTAATCTCTTAGGATGGCCTCAAAGAAGGAATACTTATCTAACCGGACTTCATGGACAGGCTTTAAATTGACACTACCCTGACTCTCCATATTTATATTACAAAAAAAATGAAACGTAACAACTATTTACAATGAGACCACTAAATTTATAATAAAGTTAGATATGATATTAATAATTTTGTAGCTTTTTCAAAAAAAAAAATTTGAAATTAAGCAACCTTTTACTCATTAAGAGATAATGAAAATAAAACACATATAGTACAAGAAATAAAAATGAATGGATAGAAAAGAGCATTGGCAAAGTAAAATCAAATAAAAAATTGCAGCATGCTACACACATATGCAATGCAATAGGGGTCATTAATTAATAAATTATAGGAAATATGATAAATCTACGGTTGGGAAATACCCTTATATATAAGTAAGTCCGAAATAGGATTTTTTAAGAAAAATGAAATTTGCGAATACTTATATATAAGGGTTAGTGGGTTTTTTTTTTTTTAAATTTCCCCTTTCTTAAAGAATAAGTCAAGTCAGTCACTGATTGATTAGGTTTTTCCTATAATTTAAAAATAACCACCCCTTTTTTCAAAAAGAATTATGCAAGAGGATAAGGTTTATGGTTCTCAAGCTTTGTAGCTCCAAGGCTTTCCGGAGAAAAGCCTAGTAGACTACATCGAAACTTGAGTGGGCTTACTTATCACCGCCAGGTAAGGGTAAAGACCCCAGCGACCTGAAGGTTACATAATGGCGGTTTGTTCTAAGTTCTTAAGATGGCTCAAGTCCAACCACATCTAAACATATAAATGGTTACCAAAAAAATAAAAAGAAACCCCCTTGATTCCCTAATATGGCTCATTGGGCTTTTTTTCTTAGGGCTTGTGTAAGCTCTAAAGTTAAGCTAAGTGACCGTAGGATTGAATTTAGAACACAAGATTTAGGACGATCGGTTAAAAGATCCGATCAAACCTAAATTATAAACTATTAATACAAAAATTAGTAAAAACAACCCCGTAAACTTAAATTTAAGAAAATAAGTAATAAAATAGAAGACTATAAAATTTTCAAATTTTAAGTATAATAATTGCTAATTACCGAAAAGGCGAAAAGTGTAATCAAATAACTAATAAATCATTAGAGATAGATTATATGTATACTAAAAATTATAAAATGACCTAAATAATAATTATGAATGTTCACATGTACCCCACATGTATTTACGTGTAGATAAAAAATACGCGAAATTACTCAAATTAGCTAAAAACTTAGTAAATAATTAAAGAAAATTATTAATTAATTATCGAAAAATCAGAGAAAAATCAGAGGGATATGCAATGATGCAAATCTGGTCGTAGTAAGTCAGGAGCTAAAGAAGAAAAATTATCCAATTAGAATTAGGCAACACAAAAGCCAAAAATCAAGGAAATGGGGCAATGTCATGTCTAATTAATGCATATTAATTACCAAAAACATCTATAAATAGGGAAAAAATTCACAGAACTCCTTTGGACAGTGAGGAATTAGAAAAAAATAGAGAGCTTCGAAAATTCAAGAGAAAATCTAAAAAAAAAAAAAAGGAAACTGTGCAGTTAAGGCTAGTAAGCCAAACCCATACCTTACCACTACCTGGGATCAAGCCACTACCACTACCACTACCCTACTCTAGACCCACTGTCTAGGCTGGCCGACATACTTGGACCGGATTTGGACAGCTAAAAAGCATCGAACCGAGTGAGTCCTTTAATTGCCCTGATTTTGTGTAATTTCGTAAAATTAGTTATTTTATCCAGAAAATTATGAAACTTGTTATTCTGAGGTTTTATTGTATATAGATTTAGGGAAAAATAGCGATTTAGTTTAATTATGTTTGAAAATATAGGGTTCTTAACAAATTGAGTAAAACCAAGCATGATTAGAACTAGAAATAAATAGGCTTAGGAGTGTAGTTTGGAGTTTAATTTTTTTCTATAGAATGCTTATATGATATAGAATAGTGTTATGAAGCCATTTTTCTAAAATTAATTTTTGAAATTTTTAAGTTAATTTTTAGCCCTAAAATGATGGAAAAATTGGGTAATTTTGGGTTAATTAGATGATTAAGATACTAATTACTGATTTAGATAGTAATTAGATGTTTAGGAATGTTAATCTCTGATGTGGAAACCTAATAATAGCCTTTGGAGTATTAAGTATAGTTAATTTAGGAAATTAGGTGGTTATTGTAAGAAATTAAAAATATGTGGAATTGAAAATTAATAAATCTAAAAATTAGGATTATTTAGATAATATTATAATAAAAATCAGAATAAACTAAATCTGAAATAAAATTTAATTTTAGATAACTGTATAAAAACGTAAGATTTTCTTATATCAGGAATAAATCCGATACCCCAATTAAGATTACCGTGTACCGAATCGTTTAGAATACTAAATTAAGACCCAATAGAATATTAGAATACTCGAGTTTAATATGATTAACTTTACATTAGGATTCGAGCATAGTTAAGACTTCGGAATAAAAACTAGAATCTAATTTAGGATTCAAACCCCAAAATAGAGTACAAAGAATCATTAGTACATAATAGGTATACATGGAAAAAAAAAGTTAAATTATAACTTAGAATATGAATCCTTAAAGTATAAGTACTAAAAAGACATATTTGTATTATAGGATACTCAAAGACAAATCGGCTTGCGACTAAGTGATCGGGCGATTAAGAAATTTCAAGTAAGTTGGGTTATTACTTATTGTAATAGAGTACTATTTGTATGGTAGTCGAAGACTTAGAATTGTATATGGTTGTGATTGTAAGTAGTTTACGCATGTGTTTGATGTATCTGAATTTGTGCTAAAATTGCGGTATGATGGATTTTGTGTTATGGTTGAATTGGTGTGAATTGTTTGAAAACCCTAAATGAAATTTAATCTTATTCAACTTTAATGACCTAAAATATCATGCATTGCAACCCATTAGGGAGTCATTAGGATTCTCTAACCAAATACCGACCCCTTCAAAAGGGATTGCATAATGGTCCCTTTTTCATCCTCAGTCGAACTAAGTGACGGGAGAGGAAGTTGCGGCGAGGGTAAAGTCAATGGTTTAAAGGTAGTCACGGGAGGAGCGAGGTCTCCATTACACAAGTCTGGGTTTAGTTGTGAGCTGCTGCATAACATGGAACTCCTCAACCCAAATTAAAGCGAATGAAATTTCTCAGATTTCACAATAGACCAGACTACGTTATACAATGATACTTGATTGTTGCATTGCATGAAATTAATTGCTTGATAATCTTGTTTGTGGTTGTATGCATTCATGAGTCTCCAATTCAACTTACTAAGCTGTAGTTGCTCATACCCTTATAGATCCTTTTGCAGGTCTTAATTTTTGAACTCTTCAAGTAATATGCTGCCTTACAATTACCCAAAAGTTTGTCTTTTTAAAGCCAAGGGTGTGAGGATCAATTTACTTAATAATGATGAGTAGCTAGAATGTCCTTTGCAATTAAGGATGAAAGACTGATAGTTATTATGTAAATTAGCGAATTGTTGTGTTTATGTAAAACTTCCTAGGAAGTTCTGTGAACTTTACATATAATTATATATGTTTATTCAAAGTTTGTAATATTTATCATAATTATAGTTTAACTGTTAATCGGAATGTTTATTTCAAAGCGAGGAGTCGTCAATGCCTTGTGTAGATCATGTCTATAGTAAGCACTGTGAGGCTAGTTACTATCATAGAATGGTTTATATGGCGGAACTGTTGCGACTCTGCGACTTTGGGGCGTAACAGCTTGCATAACTAAAAAAACAATTAGTACAACTATAATACAAAACAAAAAGAAAATAATAATACAAAAGCCTATCAATAATTCTTAGTTTTTACATGGCTAGCCTACTAGGTTTCCTTAATGAAGTCGCCAATTTTGTCGAGCTTTATTTCGATTTATTTAATTTAACCTATATTAAGCTCAACCCACTTAATATGAGTTACTCAACATTAAATTAAAAAAATACTTTTCTTTTAAAAAAAATTTAAAATTAGAGTCGCAAACCAATTTAACTGGTAAAAATGAAATTTGACCACTGATTTACGTATTTTCTAAAAATACTTTTTAGAATAAATAACTAGAAAAGACCAAGTTCGGTAGCTAACCTATTAAAATTAAGTCACTATATAAAAATAAAAAAAATTGGTGGGCTTTTATTTTTATAATTTTCTAAAAAATACTAAAATATACCTAAATAAACAAAAGATAATTAAAGTGATTTTTTTATCATTTTTTATTACGAATTTCTAAAAAAAATTATTTTTTATGCAGTTACCCCGAAGATGCCTACGTACCCGCTATTCGGGATCAAATCGGCTATAATTCTCTTTTTATAAAATTTTAGTTGGTGGATTATTTTTATTTTGAAAACCGAGATAGATTTATGTTTTTTATCAATTTATTATTAAAAAAAAAAACCTAAGAAATCTAATTTTCATAAATTTAAGAAAACCCTAACTAATTAAATCTTTTTGAAAGACTCGATTGAGATTTTTTTATTTTTTAAAACCACAACGTGTCAAAATATCTTTTCTAAATTCCAACTGTAAGATCCGTTGAAGATACGGTTGTTTTTTTTTTTTTAAAAAACATGATTTTACAATAAAAAAAACATAATTCAACTAGATTTTATTGGAATTGCCCTAAAAAGTTACACTAATATAAATAATAACTAAAAAAACCTACACTTAAACAAAAAAATAAATTAATAAAGGAGAAAATCAAAACTAACAAAATAAATAAAAACTAATGAAAATTTACCTACGCATTGAATCATATCAGTGTTGTGCTCATGTTTGTCAACGTGTGTTCGGCTACTGTGTTGCATGGGCTATGTGCTATGGGGGAGAGTTAGGCAATTTAGGAGATGTCTGGACGCTACTGGGCGAGAGACTGGGTGAGAGGCTGGGTGTGAGTAGGCGAGAGGCTAGGCGATAGTTTGGGGCATGCTGGGCGGTAGTTCTAAGCATGTTGGGCGAGAGTGGGTGATTGTGTGGGTGTAATTGTTTTTTTCATTGTGAAAATATGCCCATCATTCCCACTTAAGTATTTATAGGCCTATAATCATATCTTTCATATCTCAAGATATGATTATAATCTTAGATATGGAAGATATGATTATAATTCTTTTAGAAACCATATTTTATTTTAGGCTTTTCTTTTTAAGCCTAATTCGAT
The DNA here is from genome assembly GCA_024138015.1 of Lumnitzera littorea. NCBI lineage: Eukaryota > Viridiplantae > Streptophyta > Magnoliopsida > Myrtales > Combretaceae > Lumnitzera > Lumnitzera littorea. The sequence goes on along the minus strand of JAMXBB010000001.1, from coordinate 121,016,790 downwards.
CTGCTATAATTTAGCTTAATAATTTTTAAATCTAATTTGAGCCTACAAATTAAATAAATATTTATTCTATATTGGTTTGGCCTAAAATATTTTAGTAATAGTCCAATTCACCATTTACTTAAAATTAATTAAGCCCATATCGGCGTTCGATCCAACAATCCAACTTAATTCGATTCAACATAACACAACTCGACTTACAACGACTTAACTCTATATAACTCGACTTGCTACGACTTGACTCAATTTTCTCTTTTTTTATTTTATTATTTTTCATTTTTTTTCTTTTAACTTTCATTTATTTATTTTTTTTCATTATTTTTTATTTCTAACTCAACTGAAACAAAAAAAATTGGCAAAAATGAGGTATCCACAATACCTAATCTTTCCAATCTTCTTTAGCTGATCATAGATAAACTGCTTAGTAACTCGATATTCCTCTACTTTACCTCTCAAAGTTCCTACGTTTACTACCTTCTTAATTGCCCTTGGTTCCTACAACTTCACAAGTCCTACTAGTCGTTGAATCAAGGTAGCAGTGGATAAGTAAGGATCTTGATAACTCAATGTAACATTTTTTAGAGAATCCTCGTATGCTATCTCTTGAAGTGGACCCAGTTGTTTGGTGACACAAGCTAGGAAATATCCAGTACAACCCATAATACTAATAAGAGGTACCCCTACATAATTGATGTAACCTATAATGGCTCGAGTGTAGTTATTCTTCCTAGCTGTCCACATAAAATCCCCCGGCTGCATCTTGCTTATGACAGCTACTCATCCTTTAAACCAAGCTTCTTCTAGTACCTTAAGGTGACAAACAAAGTCACAATCAGATTCATATGATTAGCTAAGGATGCTCTGAGAAGGTTCCCTCAATATCCCTGTATGTGACAGAAAAACCATGCAATAAGATTATAGGGTTGGCTGTGAAGCACCCATGCTCCTGCTTCCTTAAATAGGTAAGTGTCTTAAATTGCTCTGCCAAAAATGTTGGTATGTAGGATTTGCCAGCTAAAAACTGGGTTATTAGCTCGACTATCCTATAATGAACTTAACTATACCCGAAGGGGAGTAACACTGTCTTAAATACTATCATGATAAAGGCATCTACTCTCTTTTCAACCTATGATTCATATCTTCTACAAGAGATTTGACGATATTTCTAGTAAGCATCTGGGCTTGAAAACCACTGTACTAACCTTAAGATGTTGAGACATATCTTGTCCTCTGAAAATAAGAAAGGCATTAAGGCTGCCTTTTTTACTCCAAGTGAAGTCATGAAAGCTTTCTTAGGTTAGACTCTAAGATCTAAAACCGTTATGCTTGCTTCAAGAGGTAGAGCACTAAGTAGCTGAGAGTACTCTTACAAAGTAGGTGTTAACACATATAGGCCGAACTTAAAAGCAGAGGATTTTAGATCTCAATAATGGATTAAGGCTTAAATCAGTAGCCAATGAAATTGAATCCACATGAGAGATATGATTAGCCCAATCTTCTTGTAAATGTAATCTTCCTTGGCGGGTGAAAGCTAATTCAACCAATCTTTCAATATATCCTTGGGGAAAAAGTATTTATCAAGCTGGACTTCATGGATGGGCTCGGGGTTAACTCTACCCTAGCTTTCCATATATATATTACATAAAACATGAAATAACAAAATTATTTACAACAAAACTATTAAATTTACAATAAAGCTATGTATGATATTAATAATTTTACAGCTCCTTCAAGTCATTTAAATTACATAGCCTTTTACTCACTAAGAGATAATATATGAAAAAAAATAAACATATAATACGCGAAACAAAAATAGTCTCATGGAAATAAGCATTAGTATAAAAAAATCAAATATAAAAAATTAAATTAAATGTAGTATGCTACACATGTATGTAATGCAATGGGGGCTGGTAATTAATAAATTATAGAAGTTATTATGAATTTACAGTCAAGAATACACTTATATATAAGTGAATCAAAATAAGATTTAAAAAATATGAAACTTGTGAACACTTATATACAAAGGTATTAATTATATTAATTTCCCCTTTTATTTGAAAAAAAAAAAAAAAGAAAGCCCAATGGACCGTAGATTGTAATAATCAAAACTTTCCTATAATTTAAAAAATAACTACCCTTTTTTTCAAAAAAAAAAAAAATGATACAGGAAGGTAGAGTCTATCGATCTCAAGTAGCCTCAGGCATTTCTATAAAAAACACCTATTAGGCTACATCAAAACATGAATAAGCTCGCCTATCACCACTAAGCAAGTGTAAAAACTCCAACGATCTAAGAGTTACATAATAAAAACCTATCCTAAGTTCCTAAAGTAGCCTAAGTTCGACCATATTTAAGCATACAAATGATAAAAAAAAAAAAAAAAGGTTCCCCCTTAAATCCCCAAGTAAGGGGTCCATTAGGCTAAACTTTTTCTTAGAGACCTATATTACCAAGACTAAGTTAGTACAACTATATTACAATATGTATATAAAAAGAAGGAAAAAAAAAAGCTCATTAATTATTATTATTTACATGGCTAGCCCATTAGGGTCCCTAGTGGAGTTATCGATTCTATCAAGCCCTATTTTAGTTTTCCTTAATTTAATTTATATTAAGTCTAGATAGCCTGCTTAATATAAGTAACTCAACATAAAATTAAGAAAAAATATTTTTAAAAAAAAATGTTAAAAAACATTTTTGAAAGATAACTTGGAGTCACCAACCAGTTAAACTGATAAAAAAGTTAGCCACTAAACTACTGATTTTTAAAAATAATAATAATTTTTTAGAAAATTTTACCAAAAAATTTGAATTTAGGGCTAACCTATTAAAACCAAGTTACCATGTAAAAAATTAAAAAAATTAATGGCATTTTATTTTTTTATAATTTTTCTAAAAATGTTAAGTTATGTGAAGATATACAAAAATGTAATTAAAATGAATATTTTATGTTTTTTATTACAAATTTTCAAAAAAATATATATATTTTTTATAGTTACCCTATTCGTTAGTTAGAATCAAACTAATGTAGTTCCTTTTTTTAGAAAAAATTTAGTAGGTTGATTCATTTTAATTTGAAAATCAAGCCAAATTTATGATATTTAATAATTTATTATTTTAAAAAAAACTTGAAAAGATATAACTACATGAATCTATTTAAAAAAAAAAACCTAACTAATTAAATCTTTTGAAAATACTCCAATTAAGATTTTGATTTTTTAAAAAAACTACATGCCAAAATTTATTTTTCTAAACCCTAAATATAAGATATATTTAAATCTAATAAGATATAAAATTTAGATACACGTCTTTACCAAATGTATGAATTTTGAAAAAGTTATGTATTCGTTTCTAAAAAATGTAATTTTCATGAAAAACAGATGCAATTTATATAAAAAAAAATGCGATTTTTATTTAGAACATGCCATTTATCTAAAAGTGCGAATTTATCTAAAAGAATGCAATTTTTATCTAGAAAATATGACATATAATCTATGTTAAAATTTATTCAATAACCCATACTAAAAAAAATTAGTAAATAATACTAAAAAAAACAAAAGAAAGAAGAAAAAGAAATAAACTAACTTACCCAATTTAATAAAATGAATTGAATCTGAGGGAGATAATCACGTGGGTTGAGTCATGCACATAGGTGAAATTGCGAATGGAATCATGCTTATGATAGTGGACTGGACGTGCGGTGAAGTGCTGGACTCGAATTGGTCGTACGTGGACTCGGACATACGTATAATTGAACTATGTTGAGATTGGAATGTATGCATGGGAGTGATCATTGGAGTATGGAATGTGCAGTGGACTAAAGTTGGATTGTAGCGTACGTTTGATTCCATGAGTGTGTGCTATGATTGTGAGTGAGTGGTCTGTGTGTGAATGTGTATGTGGATGAAGAAGACAGTAGTGTAATGTAGGAGATGTGTGTGTGTATGTGATGTGAGTAAGTGGTCTGTATGTGGGTGGAGTGATGTGTATGTGGGTCTATGTGTATGAGTGTGTGAATGTGTGTGTAGGTGGAGTGTATTGTGGTATATGTATGTATATTTTGTTTGAAGGTGTGTGTATGAATAATCTAGACATGTATGTGTGTTTGTGTAATTGTGAAACATAGATTGTTTTTCAGCCGAAAGTCCACTATTTATAAACCATGAATTTGAATCTTTTAGATCTTTTTATTATGAAGATTTAATTTTAACAAATCTAATATTCATAAAATACAATAATATCCGGTTTAGATTTGTTAAATTCATTCAAGATTTAATCCAATCTATTTTTAAGATTGAGTTTCTAGAAACCCCGTATTTTATTTAGGTTTTTTTTATAGGGTCGGACTTTGTCCATCTTATTTTAAATTAGTTGCGACTTTTAATATATAGCATAAAATACATGCTAACTCATTTAATAAATCCTAAGTTAATTTAGCCTAATATAAATTAAATAAAAATTTGTTTTATATTTTATTGAACTAAAAAGTTTTAATGAAGCTCAACTATTTAGAAATTCGAAATTTATTAAATTGAATGTATAACTTATATAATTGTCTAATCCAACCTTAAATGATGGACTAACTTGACTCGACTTGACTTGACACTTTAATTAATTTTTTTTTATTTTTTCTTCAAAAATAATAATTTTTTAAACCTAACCCAATAAGTCAAAAAGAAAAGAATTATAAAGAGTGGCAAAAATTAGGTGTTTACAATATGGTTTTAAGTCTTTATCCCAACTTACTGAGTAGTTAATTATTCATATTCTTATAGATATTATTGCAGGTGCTAACTTGGAAGCGACATCATATCTATCCTGAAATTAGCTACTATTGGATCCTTGGGAGTAAGGATATAAAACTGAAGAACAGTTATATCTCTAAAGTTATAGATCTTAATTGAGAATCTTTATTGTTAAATAAAGTATTACTTAAGTAAGACTATGTTAAGAAGCCATGTAAACATTACTTATAATATTTGAATTCTAGTGTATATTCTTCATACTTCTATAGGTAATTAATATTTTAGGTATATAAACTACTCACTTTAAAGCAAGTTAGCCGTAAACGTCTTATATAAATCAGGTTTAAGATAGTAGCTAAAATGTCAACTTCTATCTTAGAATGGTTTATACAACGGAACTGTTATAACTCTTTTGTTTTGAGGCGTAATAGTACCCTTCAGGCAAGGTAAACACACAAAGATGATGGAGGTAGACAACATCAAAAATAGGGTATAGAAAAATGTGCCTTTACTTAAAATAGAAGAAGACACTTTCCTCAAAGGCATCTTCTTTGTTAATAATAACAAAAATGAAGACGCCTTTTAGAAAAAAATCTTTACCGCCTCCTACATAGAATATATTTTCCATCAACCCTCTTTTTTTACTTTTTTTTTTTAAAGACGTTCTTCATAGGTCGTATAGAAGGAAGGAAGGAAGACAAAAAGGAATTTTTTCTAGTCCTTTGTCGTATTTTAATTAAAATTGATTGTATTATTTAATTAAATAATTTAATAATATTTTTTATTGTTATTAAATCAATTGTTATGGATTAATGAGAAGTTGGCATGTGTCACTTAATTAATAATAATAAATGGCAATAAAACATGACAAAAATTCGTTGGTACTAATATGCTTCGTATTTGAATAAGCAACACATACATAGCAATGATATTTAAGCACGTATTATCAATAATATTTAGATATATATTAGTAATAATAGGCTATTTAAAAAAAAAAACCATCGTTTATGTTTATATGCATTAAAAATTCATCAATTTTTGTAGATTACAAATCCTTCCACATGACGTATTGTTATCCATAAAATTTTTGTCACAAAACACAAATATAAAAGTGTCAAAGATGAAAATAAGGATATGTAAAGTGATTAAAAAAAAAAGGAAATCATGTATGTAAAGTAAATTTTAATCTAATACTTATTAGTGATATTCTATAGGAATAACTATATCATTCTATGCTTATCAAATTAAAAAAAAAAATATATGCCAAGAAAAATTTTAGTAGTTGGTTATCTGATTTCCACTTAATGTTATTTAGTTGGATAAAATGAGCACATACAATATTTCGGTAGTTAAGTTTGTATGAGAGAGAGAAAAAAAGATAGATAAAAGATATAAAGAGAATATATTTTTTTTAAATATGTGTAAATTAGTTAAATCAGATGACACACAAATCTAATATCAAGCTTAATTTAGATAAGCTCAAACTTAAACACGACTCTATCAAACTTATTTATATTCCATTTATTTCTAAAAAATATTTTCTTAATTATGATAATAATATTTGAATTCAACTTTGGATTCTATTAATATTTATATTCAATTTGAGTTCGACCAAATTTGCAAACTAGTCAAATTAAATATTATAAATCTTGACTTTAACTTAATAATCTGTTTAAGTGGATAGAATTCAAATTCAGCTCAACTATTGTTGAAATCGAAATCGAGTTGTTGACAAGTAAGTTTAAGCAATAATCACTTCATGCATTTTACTTAATAAAATTTGCAATAACAAAAAAATAATTGGATTAAGGAGATATGTTACGTAATGAGTTTGATTACAATCATGCCATTTTTATCGGTGAGTATTGATAAGTGTGCCGAGCATCTAATATGATTGTTAGGATTACAAATGAGTTTAGCTAAACCGAGCTTTTGAAGGTTCATATTCGACTTGTTTAAAAATTATTGAGTTTAAACTAAGTCAAACTTTTTATTGAGCCTCTAAATTATAAGTTCAAGTTCGACTCATTTAGATAAACGAGTTTTATTTTGAGTTTGAATACGGTTTGTTTACTAATCAAGCTAATTGAGCTCAAGCTAAGTCGAGTTTAATGCGAACCAAGTGTGAATATGTTCACTAGCCAACTATACAAAATGAATAAATACATAAATAAATAGATTAATAAATAGTAAATAAAAAGTAAGTTATATATTATATATTATTTCATATCGTATTAATTCATATTGTTTTATATATATTATATAGATATTAATTTTTGGATATTAATAATATATAATACATGATATATAATATTTATAATATACATATATATATTTATATAGCTCTCTAGCCTGCTTACTAATCAAGACAAGCTGGCTTGCGAACCTTAATTAAAGCTTAAACTTGGTTCATATAGATAAACAAACTTTACCTTAAGCTTGAGATACACTCATTTATTAACCGATTTTAAGCAGCTTAGCTCATTTATAACCTTGTAAATTGTGGCAAATTCAATTCTCTCTCTTTCTCTCTCTTTTATATAATATATGATATATGATATTTATAATATACACATATATATATATTTATATAGCTCTCTGACCTACTTTCTAGTCAAGACAAGCATGCTTGTGAGCCTTAATTAAAGCTCAAACTTGACTCATTTAGATAAACAAACTTTATCTTAAGTTAGAGATATGCTCATTTATTAATTGATGTTGAGCAACTCAACTCGTTTGTAGCCTTGTGAATAGGGATGCAACCGGGGTGGGAATAGAGCCGCTTTGACAATCCCAGTACCCATCCCATCACTTGTAGGATGTATTACGCCCCAAAGTCGTATAGTCGTAACAGTTCCGCCGTGTAAACCATTCTATGATAGTAACTGGCCTCGTAGTGCCTATCATAGATACAATCTACACAAAGCGTCGACGAATCTTCGTTTTGAAGTAAACAATTCAATTAAGAATTTAGCTAGGGTCACAGTAAGTATTAAAAGTTTAAGTCAATATATATAATTACATGTACATTACCGTAGAATTCCTAGGTGATTCAACATCATAACATAACAGTCAGCTAGTTTACATATTAAATATCAATTTTTCAGTCTTAAAGATACTAGCGAGACTCTAGATATAAATTAACTATTAGGCAAATTGATCCTCACACCTCTAGACTTCAAAAAATAACTAACTTCTAGATAGTTGTAGAGCGGCATATTAGTTAGAGTAATCAAAGGTCAGGACCTACAAAAGGATCTATATAAATATGAGCAACTACAGCTCAGTAAGTTGAATTGGAAACTCATGAATGTATACAAACACAAATAAGATTATTAAGCAATTATTTTCATGCAATGCTACAAGTGAGTGTTATCACACAATGTAATCCAGTCCGTTGCGAAATCCGAGTAATTTCACTCACTCTAATCTGGGTTGAGGAATTTTCATATTATGTAACAACTCGCAACCAAACCTAAGCTTGTGCAATGAAAACACTACTTCTCCTAAGACTATCCTTCGAACCAATGCCCTCATCCTCACTACGACTTCCTCTCCTATTACTTAGTTTGGCTAAGAATGAGAAAAAGACCAAATTGCTATCCAACACTATTTTTTTTTTAAAGTGTTAGTATTTGGTTGGAGAATTCTAATGATCCCCTAAAGGGTTGCAATGCATGACAATTTAGGTTCGATTAGGATTAGGTTCCATTTAGGGTGTTCAGACAATTTCACACTAATCCAGTCATAACAGTCATCAATCACAACACAAATCACAACACAAAGTCAGATACGCAAGCACATGCATAAAACTACTTACAATCACAATTATACACAATCTTAAGTCTCTGAGTACCCTAAAATAGTACTCCAAATATGGTAAAGTAATAAACCCAACTTACATGGAATTCTCGGTCGCTTAATCACTCAATTACAGGTTGGTTCACCTTTATGTATCTTATAATACAAATATGTCTTTTTAGTACTTATATTTTGATAATACATATTCTAAGTTATGATTTAATTCACTTCTCCATATATACATATTATCTATTAACAATTCATTTTACGTTAGCTCGAGGTTCAGTTTTTGAATTAAATTCCAATTTTAGTTCTAAATTGTTTTCAACTATGAGAAATCCTAAACATGCTCGAATTCTAATATGAAATTTATCACATTAAGCTCAAGTATTTTAATATCATATTAAGTCTTAATTTAGTATTCCAACCTATTCGGTACACTCTAATCCTAATTAAGGTATCGGATTTTACTCTCAATATGAGAAAATCTTACATTTTTTATCCAATTACCTAAAATTAATTTTTGTAGCAGATTTATTTTGTACCGATATTATTATTATATCATCCAGTTTAACATATTATTTCATATTTATTAAAATCTCAACTTCGCAATTACTAAATTTCCTACAATTACCACATAATTCCATATTAATTACAATTAACACTCCAAATATTAGGATTAGGTTTTCACATCAAAGATTAACGTTCAATTACCCTCTAAGTCAGTAATTAATTATTTAATCACTTAATTAATCTAAAATTACCTTTTTTTTTATCATTTTAGAGCTAAAAAATTACTTAAAATTTTTGAAAATTAATTTTAGAAAAATTACTTCATAGCATTGTGCTATAGAATTTAAGTATTATACAAAAAAAAAAAAAAAATGAGCTCCAAACTACACTTCCAAACCTATTTATTTCTAATTCTAAATATGTTCGGTTTTGTCTAATTTCTTAAGGACCTTATATCTACAGACGTGATTAAACTTAACCACTATTTTTCCTTAAATTTACATACAATAAAACATCAGAATAATAAATTTCATAATTTTTTGGGCATAATTAATAATTTTAAGAAATTTTGCAAAATCAAAGGAGATTTAAGACTCACTTTGTTCAAAAGCTTTTTGGCTTCTAACACTAGTTCAGGTGTATTGGCTGGTCCAAGCGGTCGATTTAGAGTGGGGAGGTGGTGGTGATCTATGGGTTTGGCTTACTTGCCCTAATTGTACATGTTTGGGAAAAAAATTTCTAAAACCTTAATTTCCCTCTCAATTTCGATTCTCTCGATTTTTTTCAGCTCCCAACTGACTAAATGAACTCTAAAAATTTTCTTGCTATTTATAAGGCCTTAAAGCAATTATAATGCATTAATTTGGACAAGACAATACCTATATCTCTATTATTTTTGCTTTTTAAGTGTTTGTTTTTTATTGGTTAATATTTTCTTTCTTTTCCCCTTGCTGCCACCACATGATCTGGATGATTCACTATCTTTCCAATTTTTCCTTAATTTTTTATAATTTTCTTTCATTATTTAGCAAATTTTTAGCTAATTTCGATCGATTTAAGTAATTCCGCATATTTCTACTTATATGTAAATATATGTGGAGTATAAGTAAATATTCCTAAATATTATTTAAGTCATTTCATAATTTTTAGTATACATATAATTTATCTCTAACGATTTATTAGTTATCGAAATACATTTTTTACGTACTTTCGATAAATAACAAATAATACACTTAAAATTTGAAAATTTTATATTCTCTTATTTTATTTATTATTTTCTTAAATTCAAACTTAGAGATCACTTTTACAAATATTTTTAGTTTTAATTTATAATTTAGGCTTGATCAAATCATTTGATCGATCGCTCTAAATTTTATATACTAAGTTTGATCCTACGGTGACTTGATTTATATTTAGGACTTACAGGATGTTCTAAAACCCTATAAGGTTTTAAGGGTATTACCAGAAACCTACTCGAGAAGCAAGTTAGGAAACTTGGTTCTCGAACTTAGAACTTGTTTTACTCTTCATCTTTTTTTTCCTCCCCTTAACAATAAGTTATGTAAATTAAATTACACAAATTTAATAGATAATGTAAAGATTAGGAAAAACAAAGCATTAAAAATCTGTAGATGCATAGGAGTATAACAAATCAGCAATGAAATGTTGAACTAGAAATAGCTTAGAATTTTTTTCAACAAACAGTAAACTCCTCATTCTTTTTATGAGCAAAAAAAGCTTCTAAAACTATTGCTTAATTAAATTGCATTGCTTTCTTGGCAAGAAAAAAAAATATGCTTTTATACTATATAAACAAAAGAATGGTATACATTATAATAAACATCTTTATAATTATTATTCACATAATTTCACCCTATAATAAGAGGGGGAAATTCTTTCCTGCTAATAAAAAAATAAAAAATAAAAATAAAGAAATAAATAAACAAGCTATTAATAAAATAATCAACTATATAGGCAAAGCAAATTTAATGCTTGCATATCAAAATATAGCAACATCTCCATAATAGTGTGAACCCAAAAGAATTAACCTTTTACTTTATTATATTAGATTTACTATAATTAAACGTAATAACATTATGTCCATACTTGATCAAGAGTATGAAATTTAGGAATCTGCTAATTTTCTAACCAATAGTTTTTATTTCCTATAATATATAATCTTTGAGTTATTTTTCCTTAGGTAGTAGGTTTTTTAATAGGTTTTTAAAAAAATCCAGAACTCGTCTCAAAACCCTATAGAGTTTTTAGATATTTCTTATAACTCATCCCAAAACCTTTTGGAAAATACCTTATAAGATTTTTACCGAGTCGAGCAGGTTGGAAACTCTATTACAACCTATTCAATTGCATCCCTACTTAGGAATTGTAGCAAATTCAATTCTCTTTCTCTTTGTCTCTTTGATTTTCAAGACTTCTTTTTCGTTTACAAGAATAGGCCAGGCAAACCAACATCTACCACTATAATCCGATTTCATTTTCACAAATAATTTTTGGTTGAAGAAACAATTTACTTTTAACCATTATATTTGCTAGTTTATGTCACATTTGATATGAGTAAATGGTTTGAATCGAAATAAAATGTATTGAAATTAAAACTAGAATCATAAATCCATTTTTGTGTTTAAAAAAGTGGGAATGGGATTGAATGGAAATGTAAGAAATTTGCATATTTATCATTAAAATTAATAAATATTATTCAAATAATATTAGATAAAAAAATATTATCAATATACCTTACTATGTTATATTTTGAAAATGCGATAAGATGTGATATAATTATTTGTATTAATATTATATTTTCAAAATACAACACTAGTATATTACTTATATTGGTTGCAATATTGCATATTAAAGATACTACATAGCAACAATATTTTAGTTATTTTTTTATATAATTTGTAATTATATAATTTTTTTTCTAAAGTTAGTAAACATATATTGCACCTATAAAGGGAAGTATTTGTCGAATATACTTTTGATTATTAGATGTCGTATTTAGATTAAAAATTAAATAAGTAATTTTAACTAATAATAATGAAGAGTAAACTCAATCACAAATATATTTTTTTAAAAACAAAATTGAATTCTTTCTTGAAATCCGAACTTACCTTTTAAAAAGTCTAAAATTTCAAGACGATATTAATATAATTGACACGGTGTTCCCTTGAGATAGTTTAAGTTGGAATTCCTGTGCATATTGTAATCCACCCAAAAAAAGAAAAACCATGGCATCTATTTCATTTTATTAGTCGGAGAAATATTTTCCATCCAAACACGACCTCTTGCCGAAAATGATGCGGCGCAAACTGAACGTCAAAGCCCCGTCCAATGTAAACTTTGCTTTTGCGCGTAATTTATTTCATTCAAATAGAAATGCCTATCACCTGTTTGATCAAAATCCTTACTCAAAAATTCTTCCCGTTAATCAATCAATGCTCGAATTCATCCATTCCCATCATCCTAATCGAGCACTTAACTTGTTTAAGGACCACCTTCGGCTGGGTTTCTCTCACCACGTTGACGAAGCGACAGTTGCACTGGCACTCAAAGTCTGCAATGGAGACTATTCCCATGGTGTACAAATCCACGCTTTTGCGGTATCCTCCGGGCTTATTTCTTTTACAAAAGTTTCCAACTCTCTTATGAATATGTACTCTAAAGCCGGAATCTTTGAACTGGCTCTTAATGTATTTGAGAATCTACAGCAGCCGGATGTTGTTTCGTGGAATACTTTAATTTCGGGATGTTGTGAAAGTGGCGTTGCATTGAGCCTTGCACACAGGATGAATGCGGGTGGGTTTAATTTTGATGCTGTCAGTTATACTACCTTGCTCTCTTATTGTTTGGATTTTGAAGGGTTTTTGTTTGGATTGCAGCTACAAGGTCTTATAGTTAAGTCCGGCTTGGCCAGTGAAGTTTTTATAGGAAATGCGCTCGTTACTCTATATGCTAGGCAAGAGTTGTTAGTTGATGCTAGGAGAGTTTTTGATAGTATGCCTAATAAGGATTTGGTGTCTTGGAATGCCATGATATCTGGTTACACGCAAGAAGGAAATTATGGATTAGAGGCCATTCGGTTGTTTATTCAAATGACAAGAATAGGGATGAGGCTTGATCATGTGTCATTTACAAGTGTTGTTTCAGCTTGTGGCCATGAAAGAAATTTGGAGGTCGGTAGACAAGTCCAAAGTTTGGCCTTGAAAACGGGATATGGAAAGCATGTTTCGGTTGGTAATGTTTTGATGTCAACATATTTGAAGTCTGATGCCATTGAAGATGCAAAATTTGTTTTCAAAAACATGGATGAGAGGAATGTTGTCTCTTGGACTACAATGATATCCGTCATTGATAATGCTCTCTCTCTTTTTAATCAGATGAGATTGGATGGTGTTTGCCCTAACGATGTCACACTGATTGGATTGCTCCACTCCATAACAAGTCAGAATTTAGTCAGAGAAGGTGAATTGGTGCATGCTTTTTGCATAAAGACTGGTTTTACTCTCGAATCAAATGTTTCAAACTGCCTCATAACCATGTATGCAAAGTTTGATGCAATGGAAAGTTCGTTGAAGATTTTTGAAGATATCAACTATCGAGAAATTATATCATGGAATGCTATGATTTCGGGGTACACACAAAATGGACAGTGGCTGGAGGCTTTGGAAACTTTTTCCAGTGCAATCGTGGAGTTGCATCCAAATGAATACACATTTGGCAGTGTCTTGAGTGCCATTGCAGATGCTGAGGCAATTTCTTTGAGGCATGGAGAGAGATGCCACTCTCATCTCATAAAGCTAGGGTTATATGCTGATCCAGTTGTTTCTGGTGCCCTTCTTGATATGTATGCCAAGCGAGGGAGCATTTTTGAATCTCTTAAAGTTTTTAATGAAATACCTTTGAGAAGTCAATTTGCATGGACAGCAATAATTTCTGCTCATGCAAGACATGGAGATTCTAAATCAGTGATGAATCTGTTTAAGAAGATGGAAAATGAAGGGATACAACCTGATTCTATCACTTTTCTTTCAGTTCTTACAGCTTGTGGTCGAAATGGAATGGTTGATCTGGGCCGTCACCTTTTTGATATGATGATCCAAAAATACACGATTGAACCATCCCATGAGCATTATTCATGTATGGTGGATATGCTGGGTCGTGCAGGGTTATTATCAGAGGCAGAAGTGTTATTAAGTAGCATTCCAGGGGGACCTGGATCATCTGTTCTACAAAGCTTACTTGGGTCATGTAGAGTCCATGGTGATGTTGAGATGGCTGAGAGGATTACTACTGTTTTGATGGAGATGGAACCACTGGGGTCAGGTTCATATGTCTTGATGTCAAACTTGTATGCTGAGAAGGGACAATGGGACAAGGCGGCTAAGATAAGGAAATGGATGAGGGAGAAGGGAGTGAAAAAGGAAATAGGATTTAGTTGGGTGGATGTTGGTGATATTGATGGTTCCTTAGTTTTACATGGGTTCTCATCTGGAGATGTATCCCATCCACGATCGGAGGAGATACATAGTACGATAGAATGTTTAGGACTAGAAATGCAATTTTTGAGAGAGACAAAGAGACATAGAGAGGTAGAAAAACCGCAAGAAAGAATTTCTCTTGCACTTTAGAGTTTGTTCTAATGTGAAGTTCTTGCATTGTTTAACATGGAAAGAACATCAGCTTACATATGTACTAGTCTAATTTGAGTTCAGGTTATTTCCACTTGAGAGAAAATATTTAGTTAAGAGGTGCTGAGCCACCTCCTGCTGACTAAAACTTTGAAATTTAAGCATTTAGGAAAGGTAGGTTAGATAGAGATGAATCATTGGCCTTAGAAGCAATTGAGAATGCTTTTTTTGACTGTAGTTGTTTCAACAGTTTTTAGGGTTCAACTGTAGTGGTGATGGTGGCTTGGTGGGATGGAGGTGGTGGCTGTGGTTGTCTCCATTGCGAGATATATATGATGAGAGAGACAGTTGCCAATGATGGAGAGAGAGAGATGATGCCGGAGATGACAGAGGCACCCAGAGACGACAGAAAATAGAAGATGAGCAGTTGTCGGTGATGAGGGAGTCGCTGGAGATGGTGAGGGCTGTGACAAGGGGTTGATAAAGAAAAGAAAAGAAAAATTGGGTGACGGAAGGAGAAAGAACTTAATTGAGGGGTTTTTCGGGCTCTCATACCATGTACAAATGTAAAGTATTTTTGTATTTGATAACATATATATTCCATTGTATTATTAACAGTGTACATGAGTATAAGTACATAAGATTAGATTCGTAACTGTAAGATGTGAAATACCGTTCTACCCATTACAACAATATGTATATACAATAATAACAAGAACAGGTGCCATCGAATTTCTGTGGATAAGTCATCTAAAATTGGCATGCAAAATTTTGTAATTAAAACCTGTTGAGCAGGCAAATGAAAGCTTAACACTGTATTTGTTGATTTGCCATTGCCATGTAAGATAATTGCATATTGAAATAACAAAAAGTTAGCACAGCATGCTTTGCAAGTTGCATCACAGAATCAATGAGATAGACACTCATATTTCCTACTATTAGATCTGTGGCCAGTCTCCCAACAGGCATTCATTTTTCTTTTCTGCATCTGTTCAGAGCAAAGCTGGTGAGATGATGTGGAGTTTGTTGGTTATGTACTTCTCTATTTTCTCAGAGTAAGATACATTATCGTTGAGTGTCTTGATCTGAAATTCTTTACAAAACTATGGGCTAAGAACATCTTTAGAGATAAGGTGGTTCTATATTTGTATATACCTAATTAATGAAATTCATGCACAGCCAGGAAACAAGCTAGGAAAACCTATCCGCTCCTATTAAGGTATACACCTATTATTTTAGGTTTGTAAAAAGTGTGAACTTTGGAAGGGTGTATATGTTGTTGCTCTATTATAAACATCGATGCTATTTCATTAGCCCAGCACTTATAGTATTGATTGCTTAATTACTTTTCTTAAGGTTTCATGCAAATGTCATCTTGTAGAATTGGCTTCATATTCCATTACTGCTGCTTATTTACATTCCATCAACTCCTAGATTATGGATTATTGAAGTTTCTGGGAGTTGTTTTCTCATAAGGTATTGGTATAATCTGATGCGGATTAAGAAAAAGTAGATATAATATTATTAATGTTTTTTATTATAAGATTTGGTTAGATAGGTATTTTTTTAATTAAGATATAAATCCTTTTATTTTCTAAATTTGTTAAGATTTAATTTTTAAAATTATTAGATCATATTATTCCTATAAATAGACAAAGCTTGTAATTAATTAAGAAGAGAGTGATGAGATATTGATTAAAATTATTTTTTTGAATTGGTATGATATCTTTTTTTACTTTTTGATGGTGTAATACTATTAAAATCTCATTATGTGGTATGAGATCATTTTTTTTCCTCTTTGATGGTGTAATGCCATTAAAATCTCATTATGTGGTATGAAATCATAAAATTCATAAGTGGTCTTAATATAGCGGTGGGAGGCTGCTAAATATATCTTTTTAAATTTTATTTTTTTTCATAGTAAATTTTATTTAGATTAATTTTTTTCATTGATTTCTATACTTCTCTAATTTCTTTTTTTTTTTTTATAATTTTTGCTTTTACTATCTTACATCAAATTTAGTATCAAAGTCGAACAATGAGTTCCTTATTAGAGTCTATTATCTCGTTTTTTTTAGAACTAAACTTTAATGTCCTTTCTTAAGATTTAGAAAAAAATTTCGCTTTCATTATACAACAAAATATTAATAATACGAAATCCACTTTTAATAATTTTTTTGAGCAATTTATGTCAAAAAGTGATAAGGTTATGACTATGATTAGTAAAATGAGTTGTCAACTCGAACACATTGATCGTCATTTTGATGCCTTAGAAATTCCTAAATTGTCCGTTAAGCAGTATAGACATATTGCAACCCAAGTCTTACATGTTGTCCAAAAAAATAGCATAGTGGACAATTATTTCGAAATTGAATCATATAATGAAAACATCGAGGATAGGACATGTAAGGAAATATAGGAAATTTTTTAATATGTTAATGAGGTTGTGCTAGTTCTACCTATAATTGAATTAATTATTTTTTAAAACAATAATAATTTTATAGGGATTGAAAAGAAAATCATAGGTGATGAGTTAGATCAAAAAAACATATGGATTATTTGATCTTATTTTTAAGAAAGTTAGTGAGACTATATTAAGCGTTCCTACATTACAATCTTTAGATAATGTCAAATCAGTTCTTATTCAAACCCATATGTGTACGGAAATTAACAAGAAAATTAATCTAAACAATGAATTATGTGAATTTATTGAAGAAGTTCATTATAGAAATCTAAAATATTTGGAGGAAGATATGATGGTTGGCATTGTCAAAAACTGAAACAATAACAGAAGAGTAAGTAAACATTATACTTGTAACTGTTTATTGATGTTAAAAATTTTTATGCCAAGAAAAGATGATAAGAAGCATGAAAAACTATTCAATCAAGAATTTAAGATTGATTTTCGTAGATTATTATTTGATTTAGGAGGATTCAGATAAAATCTTATAGATATGAGAATGAATCTTTTTAAGAGAGGGAGAATGATTTGGATCAAGAAAAAGTAAAATAATATTATTAATATTTTTTATTATAAGATTTGGTTAGATAGGTATATTTTTTATTCAAGATATAAAATCTTTTATTTTTTAGATTTATTAAGATTTAATTTCTTAAATTATTATGTCATATTATATCTATAAATTGCCAAAACTTGTAATTCATTACTCTTTTAAGTTCTACTAACTTTTCTGGTGTAACTGCCTTTGCTTGTTATTTGTGTTGATTTTCTCTAATATGTTTCTTTCAAGATATTAATCGAGGATCATTCACTGGTCTTTTGACACAACTCCGCACTTGGATTTTACAGCCAGTTCCAGTTCCAGTTCCCAACGGCAGTTGTGCTACCAGTGAAGAATGGACATCCATTCATTAAGTTCAGATATTTCTTGTGCATTTGGTGCATGTACTTGTTATGACAGTTTTTGGTAAAGACACGGATGTACTAGGCTGGTGAATGTTTTCTTAGGAGATGCAACTTCTCCCTCGTCTTCTAAGAATTAGGCATGCTTGTAAGGTATCGTAGTTGTCATCACTTTGTATTTGTACTATATTGGTGGGACAATTACTGTGTGTAATAAACAGGCAACTCTCCAAAATTAAATTTGCTTCTTTAGGACAAATTATTTTCTAAAAAAGGTCGAGATAAAAATAATTTGTGAAATAGAGTTGCTAAATCACATTTTAAAAATACGATTTTACTTTTTATCATATACTGTCATATTATATAAAATCCAAGTAAAATTACAAAAAAATCGTAAATTTATTATGTGATTATAAAATAGCAATGCGAAAATGCGATTTACAATCGCATGCTTTGCAAGTCAAACACCTCCATTCTTTTGTTTGCTTCACGCATGCATGATCCACGTGGCCTTATTGAAAATACAACTTCTTGTGCCAAACATGTCAATATGGGTTACATTAAATTGGAGTTTTGGTTTGCTATTTTAAAATCGCATATCCAACTTGCGATTTCCAAAACGCATTATCATCTCGCTATTTTCTTTTGTTATTTCTAACTTTTTTTTATTCTATGTGGCCGACTATAGGTAAAAAGCTAAATTGTATTTTAACAATCGTATTTCGTAAATTATTTTTGCTATAATTATTTTTTAAGAAATAATTTGTCCCAAAAAGACAAATGCACTTATTCCTCATTAACTATTGGCAATTAACTATGCCTTAAAAGGTTGCAGGCTTGTAGCAAATTTTACTTTAGGAACATGTTGCAGCTTTGATGAGCATGTTGGCCGATTTCATCTAAAAAGGATTAGGAATTGTATGACAAGCAATAACGCTTACCCAAAAAAAAAAAAAAAAAAATTCCTGAAGATATCATTTAGTTTTCATGGTTCTTGAATGTCATTTTGAAGTTCATTGTAATATTATTTTAGAAGACTTTTCAATCAAGCAATAACCTGATATGGAGAAAGCCCGCACTTTTTTCTCGTTGTGGCCCATTTTTGTTAAATAAATGAAATAAAGCTGAAGATATCATATTGTTTACACAATTATGAGTTATATTTTTCTTTTTGATAAATAAATGATTTGTGCCTTTTGTCTTTGTTAATTTCAACTAGGGACACGAATCAACTTCTAATGAGGCTACAATAATTAACAATATTCAATTTAATATAAATCTTCATGCTAGTGCACACAAGCCTTGTTGTTGTTGGAAAGTAATAAAATAAAAGAAAGAAAATATTTTAAAAAAAAAATAAAAAATATAAATGGGAAGATACTTGTAAGTCATTGTTAGCCATCCTCTGAACTTAGGTGGCTTACAAGTGGCACCCCATGTAGGGATGTTGTGTGATGCTATCTACTAATCTTTTATTTTGTAATTAAAAAAAAAACCCATAAAAACTTAATGGGGCCATATGATTGGATTATACATCGGATTGAATTTACACTGTCTTTTTTTTTTTCTTTCTTTTTCTTTTTTAATTTTATGGTGTCGCCAATTGTAGGATCCCAGTTTTTAAACAACTAGTTACGATTTGAGCATGGTACCTGATCCAAATGTGAAACCATATTCAAAGAATATATATATATATATATATATATATATAATATGTAAAGTGTATATGTATATGGTTACACAATTAAATATATAACTAACGATTATATTTCAGGATATAGGAATTAGTTGATTTGATCCAATGAGTTTGGATTATTAAAATAGAAAATAAAATAATAATATAATTAAAGCTAACTATAGCAATGTTAACCCATTATATACATTTCAAAAACACGGAATTTGAGTTCAGACAATTAGTCGGCTCTTGAAGATTATTTGAGCAATAAGATGATTAAAATAATATTTGAGAAACATGTACATACACCAAGTATAAATTAACTCAAAAATAATTAAACACCCGAAAATTTAAAATGTAATAACGTTATATTAGTAATATTTGGTAAAAGCCTAACAAATGGAGAGCAAGTGCAATAGGGAAACAAGGTGGCTGTCTAAAAGTTGAAATGATAATTAAATAAAATAAATGTACCCAAGACTCCTAACCTCTAGACATGATAAAGTGTCTCTCAATAAGGACATTTGGCATTTAAGTGATAAAATCTCCACCGATTCCATAAGAGCTATATAAGCACTATAGTAGCTGTCCTTCAACATTTTAGACAGACTATGATCTCAGTAAACTTAGAGAAATCATGTAGGGTGTTGTAGGGAATTTAGGAAAAATAAAAGGAAAATTGAGTAGGCATGAAAGATTCCAAATCAACTCAAGACCTGACTTAACACCACCACTAGAGTCTGACGGAGCCGCCCCTTGGAATGACTTTCGACAACCTTTCTTCTGTCGTGGCGGCTGCAACCTTGTCCATCGATGAGTAATTAAATTTGATCCAGTTTTCATTAAATTACTAAAAATAATAAATTTTCTTAAGAAATTATGGAAGAATGTTTTCTAGAGTCTTTTTATATGTAAATTCTAAGAAAATTGTTATTTTGTTAAAATTAGATATCTAAATATATCGTTGTTAAAAAATTATTGAAACCGAATATATTTCGCTTTTGTTTTAAAACACTTAAATGATGTAGTTTCTACCTTAATTTTTTTTTTGTAACTTATCTATATTATACACAAGATTGCTACATAAAAAATTTAGTAAAAACTATTTTCCATGTTTTTGTTAATTTTCTAGCCCTTAATTAATGGTTAAATTAGTATATTAAAGATAATTTGATGTTATGTTTTAGAATCAACTTGATTTCTAATCATGGATGATTTAAAGTAAATTATGAAGTGGGTGTTAAAGTGGAGATGAACTTTGTTAAGATAGGATGGTGGACTTTTATAATGAGGTGGTTGGATGCTTGATTATTAAGTTTTTCAAACGTGAAGTTTAATAAATTTTTAATTATATGTGGGATTAAATGATGCTGGGTTGATATATGATCTATACAAGGATGGATTGGATGTGTAGGTATTGTAATTGAGTTAATTGGGACGGTGAAGTGGACATTCTAGTGAAATAAGTGAAATTTTGGTGAAAACAAAGGATAAATTATAGGATCTTATATCCCTACTACTTAGAGGCTAAATCAAAGACCATGTACATATGTGAATAACAATTAGGTAGAACTAAGAGAATAAGATGATGTTTTGAGAACTTTAAAGTAAATTGAATTTAGAAAATCTTTCAAAAGATAATTCGAGGACGAATTAGATGATAGCTTAATAAAGAATCAATCTAAAATGATCTTAAAACTTGATTGTTGAAATATAATAACACTCTAAATTTAGGAATAATAAGTAAGATAATGATGTTGTAACTTGGAAAAAAAAAGGGGAAATTGTAAACCCCCTAAATTTTAACTTAAGTATAGATTGACCTCCTAAACTTTTAAAGTGAAGTTTTTTACTTCTTAAACTTTCATAAATGGGCATATAACCCGCATAACCCTATTAAAATTTAATTTTGATGCGTACATACTTTTAAACTTTGATTTTTATATGTAAACACTTCCAAACAACTCATAGTTTATAGGGTGTTTGTGCACTAAAATTAAAGTTTAAGGGTTATGAGGGTTATTTTGTTAATTTATTAAAATTTAGGGGGTCAAAAACCTTATTTTAAAAGTTTTGGAGGAAAAGTCGTACCTAAGTCAAAGTTTATAAAGGTTTTTTATATTTTCCCTTAAAATTAATAAATTGTCATATACAATATAGAAAATTCCAATAAAGGAACGCACTACAACCGTACTTAACTAAGCAAAGGAGTACTCTAAGATAGTTGAGCAAAGAGGAGTTTTAAGTAAATTGGGATTGATACTTTACTGCATTTTACAGTATCATTTCAAGGTATTTGGATGTTTGAGCGTGTATTTGTTTATACTTGTAATTAGTTGGTTGTGTGCATGCTCATATATCTTTGATTATTGATTGAATTTTGATTGTGATGTTTAGTGAAGTGTTGTTAGCTAAATTGTTTAAATTAATTAGTCACCCTTAACTTAGACCAACCTAAACTTAATTGAAGCATTAACTTAACATGCGTTACAACCTATTGATGGATGATTAGAAGTCTTTAGCCAAATATCAACTCATTTGAAAAAGATAGCAGAAATGGTTCCTTTCTTACTCTCATTCAAACTAAGTGATAAGAAAAGGGGTTGTGACAAGGTTGAGAACGCTGGTTTGAAAGTAGTCATAGGAAGAAGGATGTTTCCATGGCATAAGTTTAGATTTGGTGTGAGCTATTGCATTTTACTAAAACTAATCAAACTTAGATTAAAGTGATAGCAATCTCTCTAATCTCATAATGGAGTGAAAAACGTCATGAGATAGTATTTGCTTAAGCATATATTGCGTATAACTAACCTCATCGACAATCTTGCTTACTTTGTAATGTACGTATAGGTTGCTTACTCTCTTATGGACTCGTTTGCAAGTCAAGAGAAGATATACAACTTACATTAAATCCTTGGAAGCTAACAGGGTTAAGGAGTAAGAAATTAATGAAGATGCAATTAAACTTTTTGAAATCTTATTTATCTATAAGGAAACTAATTAGGCCACTACAAGTGACCTGGTAGTTTCCTTAGTTGGTTTGTAAAATAATAAAGATTGTCAAACCATTTGACTTGTAAGCTTTCCTTGTATATACAAGGTTTTATATCAAAGAATATGTCTTTGAAAAACTATTTTGTAAGGCTTTTCAAAAGAAATTAATGTTTTTATCTACGTATTTTATAAAAATGCCAATACTAAGCTTGATGCTTCGAAACTATGTAGTTGAATTCGCCTTTTGTGGATTAGATCTATGATAACAATTATGAGATCAACTTATATTCTATAATCATTAACACAATAAAATTATTACAACTCTATTACTTGGGGCATGACACCAACCACCCAAGATAATGAATGGCTTATAGGGGTGATTAAATATTTCATCAATATGTACTTGTCTTTTGAATTTCTTCTTTAAATTTTTATTTTTTAAGGAAAAAAATAAAGTACGTGATTAGTGAGGCCATGTGTTATGAATCTCCAAATAAAATAGAAATAATAAGATAATAATGATAATTGAAGTAAGCATTTCTTAAGTTAAGGTTAGGTAAAAAAACCAAGAATTGCGATTCGAATCGAATTGAAAAAACAATTTTTTTTTACAAACCATTTAGGCACGGTTAAGTTCAATTACATGTAAGCCCTAAAGCTAAGCTAAGTGACCGTAGAATTGAACTTAAAACATAAGGTTTAGGGTAATCGGTTAAAGGATTCAATCAAACTCAAATTATAAACTATTGAGAGAAATATTAGTAAAAATGATCCTGTAAACGTGAATTTAAGAAAATAAGTAGTAAAATAGGAAACTATAAAATTTTCAAATTTTAAGCATAATAATTGTTAATTACTGAAAGGGCGAAAAGTGTAATCTAATAACTAATAAATTATTAGAGATAGATTATATGTATACTAAAAATTTTAGAATGATCTAAATAATAATTAGGAATGTTCACATGTACCCCATATGTATTTACGTGTAGATAAAAATACGCGAAATTACCTAAATTGGCCAAAAACTAAGTAAATAATTAAAGAAAATTATAAATTAATTATGAAAAAATCAGAAGAGGATAAAATGATCCAAATTTGGTCATGGCAGGTTAGGATCTGTAAAATAAAAATCAATCAATTAGAATTAGGCAATATAAAAGCCAAAAATCAAGAAAATTGGGCAAAGTCATGTCTAATTAATGTATAATAATAACCAAAATCGTCTATAAATAGGGGAAAAATTTTCAGAACTCATTTGAGTAGTGAGAAATCTGAGAAAAATCGAGAGACTCAAAAATTTAAGAGAAAATCTAAAAAACAAAAAAAGAAAAAAAAAAACTATGCAGATTGGGCAAGTGAATCAAACCCACACCTCACCACCACCTAGGACCGAGCCACCGCCACCACCACTACCCTACTCTAGACCCACCGTCTGGGCCGACTGACAACCTTGGACCGAGTTTGGATGGCAAGAAAGCATCGAACCAAGTGAGTCCTTTAATTACCCTAATTTTGTATAATTTCGTAAAAATAGTTATTTTGCCAAGAATATTATAAAACTTGTTATTCTGAGGTTTTATTGTATGCAGATTTAGTGAAAAATAATGATTTAGTTTAATCATGTCTAAAAATATAGGGTTCTTAACAAATTGAACAAAACCGAGCATGATTAGAACTAGAAATAAATAGGCTTAGGAGTATAGTTTGGAGCTTAATTTTTTTTGTAGGATGCTCATGTGATATAGAATAGTGCTATGAAGTCATTTTTTTAAAATTAATTTTCAAAATTTTTAAGTTGATTTTTAGCTCTAAAATGATGGAAAAATTGGGTAATTTTAGGTTAATTAGGTGATTAAAATATTAATTACTGATTTAGATGGTAATTAGATGTTTAGAGATGCTAATCTCTGATGTGGAAACCTAATCCTAGCCTTTGGAGTATTAAGTCTGGGTAATTTAGGAAATTAGGTAGTTAATGTAAGAAATTAGTAATATGTGAAATTAAAAATTAATAAATAAAAAAATAGGGTTATTTAGATAATATTATAATAGAAATAAGAAAAATAACAAATCTGAAATAACATTTAATTTTAAGTAAATGCATAAAAATGTAAGATTTTCTCACATCGGGAATAAATCCGATACCTCAATTAGGGTTGGCATATACCAAATAGTTTAGAATACTGAATTAAGACCCAATAGGATATTTGAATACTTAAGCTTATTGTGATTAATGTTACATTAGGATTCGAGCATATTTAAGACTTAGGAATCAAAATTAAAATCTAATTTAGGATTCGAACCCTGAAATAGAGTACAACGAATCATTAGTACATAATAAATATACACGAAAAAAATGAGTTAAAATATAACTTAGAATATGAATCATTAAAGTATAAGTACTAAAAAGACCTCTTTATATTATAGGATACCCAAAGACGAATCGGCTTGCGATTAAGAGATCGAGCAATTGAGAAAATTCCAAGTAAATTGGATTATTACTTATTGTAATAGAGTACTATTTGTATGGTGCTCGGAGACTTAGGCTTGTATATGGTTGTGATTGTAAGTAGTTTACGCATGTGTTTGACGTATCTGAATTCGTGCTGAATTTGTGATGTGAGTGATTTTGTGTTATGATTGAATTGGTGTGAAATTGTTTGAACACTCTAAATGAAATTTAATCTTATTCGACTTTAAGAACAAAAAATGTCATGCATTGCAACCCGTTAGGGGATCATAAGATTCTCTAACTAAATACTGACCCCTTCGAAAGGGACAGCGTAGGATTACAAAATGGTCTCTTTTTCATCCTCAGTCGAATTAAGTGGCAGGAGAGGAGGTTGCGGCGAGGGTGAAGCCAATGGTTCGAAGGTAGTCGCGGGAGGAGCGAGGTCTCTATTGCACAAGCCTGGGTTTGGTTGTGAGTTGCTGCATAACATGGAACTCCTCAACCTGGATTAGAGCAGGCGAAATTTCTCTGATTTCACAACGGACCGGACTACATTGTGCGATGACACTTGATTGTTGCATTACATGAAAATAATTGATTGATAATCTTGTTTGTGCTTGAATGCATTTATGAGTCTCCAATTTAATTTACTGAGCTGTAGTTGCTCATACTCTTATAGATCTTTTTGCAGGTTTTGATCTTTGAGCAATTCAAGTAGAATGTGTCACACCTCGAAGCGGCAGAGTCGTAACAGCCCCGCTGTGTAAACTACCCTAAAATAGAAGTTGGCCTTACAACTGCTATCTTAGACCTGATCTACACAAGGCATCCACGACTAACCCGTTTTGAAGTAAACAGTTTGTAATTTAGATAAAGTATTTACTAAAAAAAAATGAGAAATTATATATATATATATACTATAAATTCAGTTATTACATTATTCAAAAATGAAAAATTCTAATTAAAACAAAACTTAGACCTTAAGAATATATGTTCATTCTTTAATATTTTTCCTCACTCCCCAGGATCCAGCAGTTGCTAGCTTTAGAGTAGTTGTTGCCGTTTCTTAGCCAGCACTTGTACGACGTCAATAGGGATGTGAGCAATTACAACTCAGTAAGTTAGGATGGAGGACTTAAAATTATACCATATACACAACAAGGTTTTCAATCACTTATTAGGTGCAATGCATGTGCAAGCAAATGCCATCGCACGACGTTGTCCTGCCCGTCGTGAGATTAGAGAAATTACGCCCGCTTTAATCTGGGTTGAGGAGTTGCCGTAAATGCAACAGCTCACGACCAAACTTAGGCTTGTGTAATGGAGACCTTGCTCCTCCCGTGACTACCTTCGAACCACTGTCTTCACCCTCGCCGCGACCTCCTCTCCTGTCACTTAGTTCGACTGAGGATGAAGAAGGGATCATTTTGCAATCCTACGTTATCCTTTCCGAAGGGGTCGGTATTTGACTGGAGAGTCCTAAGTTCCCCTAACAGGTTGCCATGCATGCCCGATTATGATTACTGATCGTATATTTGATTAAGTCCAATTTATGGTGATCAATCATTTCATACAAATTATACAATATATGCCAGAACAACAAACAGAATCATAACATCACCCATAATCAAGCACATGCACACATTCAACTATCTAACAAGCACAACCAAGCATAATCTTAAGCCTCCAAAATACAGTATCGTATTAATCCCAACTTACCTCGACTTCTCGCTCACTTACTCGAAGTTCGACTTGCTCAGGCCATCACCGATCATCCCTATAATACAAACGTGGTTTCAGTGTTTCATATAACTATTATAGGTTCATTTTATCCTATAACGCTTATTGTTATGTTTTGTTTAGGGTTTAATATACCATATTATCTAGGTCTTAAGTCTTTTACAAGTATTCTAGGTTTGGGGTTAGGTTCGGATTCGGTTTCGATTTCCGCATCGATTTCTAAATTAAGTTCTAGTTCGATTTCTAGATAGCGTTTTATATTTTAACCCTAGAAATTCGTTTCAACCTATAATGTGAGATTAATCACATTATTTCTCGATCTCCTAAATATCATTATTACCCCTAGTCAGTGTTTTATTTTATCCAGTACACTTATATCCTTATTAGTGTACTGAATTTACTCCTGATGTGAGAAATTTTTTACATTTTTCATATAATTACATAACTTCAAGTTTCTTATCAGATTTATTATATATCCTTATTATTTATAAAATATCTATTTTTATCCTAATATTTTCTATTTATTATATTTTCAAAAATTACATATTATGCATTATTGCCTATCAGGTACATAATGTACTTCTAACATTTCCATCTCTTTAATTACCATCCTTAAACATCAATTATCATTTCAAAATGTCTAAATTCATCATAAATCAGATTTTACTCCTAATTTCCCTAATTTACAAAATTAACTTAAAGTTAACTATTTTTTCCTATTAATCATTTACTATATAATTGACCTAATAATTCCATCTAACACCATAAATGCTATAAGTATCATACTCCATCGGATTTCAACATCCTAAAACATATAATTATTCACTAAATCAGTAATTAATCATTTAATTACTTAATTAACCTTAAATTACCCATTTTATGCCTCATTTTAGGGCCTAAAAATTATCTAAAAATTTCGAAAATTAATTTTTGAAAACGGGCTTCATAACACTGTTCTATATCATCTAAGTAATCTACACAAAAATTTTGGGCTTAAAACTACACTTCTAAGGTCATTTATTTCTAGACCGAAATATGCTCGGTTTTGCATAATTTCTTAAGGACCATATATTACGAGATATATTTTCATTAAAATAATATTTTTCCTAAAAAATACATATAAAAATATTCCAGAATAACAAAATTCATAATTTTCTGAGAATTTTTATTATTTTCCCAAAATTACACAAGAATCGGGCTAAAAATTGGACTCACCGATCTGGGTGGCTCTGGCCATCGCTGGCCGCCGTGACCTTGTCAGCAGGCTTGGGCGTGGCTACTATCGTATGGTAGTGGTGGCCGTCCACTTCCAGCTGCTCGTCTGGTGGGGGTTCCTTTTAAAGGCTCTAATTGCACAGTTTTTTTTATTTTTTTTCTAACTCGAATTTTTCTCTCAATTTTCACCTCTCCCTAAGTGTCTCTGATTTCTAACTATCCAAATGAGTTCCTGGATTTTTCTTGCCATTTATAGAGCTTTAGTGTAATTATTGTGCATTAATTTGGACAAGACAATTACCTTATCCCTAAATTTTTAGCTTTTGTGTTGTTCTAATTTAATCGATTGATTTTTCTTTTTCAGATTCTGACTTGCTACGACCAACTTTGCATCATTCCACACTCTTCTGATTTTTCCACAATTAATTTATAATTTTCTTTAATTATTTATTAAGTTTTTAGCTAATTTAGGTAATTTCGTGTATTTTTATTTACATGTAAATACATGTGGGGTACACGTGAACATTTCTAATTATTATTTAAGTCATTTTAAAATTTTTAGTATACATATAATCTATCTTTAGTAATTTATTAATTATTAGATTACACTTTTCGCCTTTTCGGTAATTAGCAATTATTATGCTTAAAATTTGAAAATTTTATAGTCTCCTATTTTATTACTTATTTTCTTAAATTCATGTTTACGGGGTCATTTTTACTAATATTTTTCTTAATAGTTTATAATTTGTGTTTAATCGGATTTTTTAACCGATCACCCAAAACCTTATGTCTTAAGTTCAATCCTACGGTCAATTAGCTTAACTTTAAAGCTTACAGAATGCCACCTTACAATTACCCAGAGGTTAGTCTTTTTGAAGGCCGGAGTGTGAGGATCAAACTACTTAGTAACGGTGTGTAGTTAGAGTATCTTTGTAATTAAGGATGAAAGACTAATAGTTATAATGTACATTAGTGAACTATTGTATTTATGTAAAACTTCTTGGGAAGTTCTGTAGACTTACATATAATTATACATGTTTATTAGAAATTTGTAATATTTATCATAATTGTAGTATAAATGTTAATCGGACTGTTTATTTTAAAACGAGTAGTCGTCGACGCCTTATGCAGATCATGTCTATGGTAGGCATTATGAGGCCAGTTACTATCATAGAATGGTTTATACGGTGGGATTGTTGCGACTCTGCGACTTTGGGGCATAACATTACATATATACGATTTGTGGTTCGATTTAAAGAAGTAAACCAAATCAAATCATTTTGAATTGAACCGAACCGAACTAAACTATTTGATTAAAGAAAAATAATTTCACGTAATTATTTTATTTTTTGTATTTTTTTATTAATCTTTATGGATTTCATCAAATTTTTTATATCTTCTTTTTTTTTTTGTCTTATTTTTGAAAAATTATTAAAAATTAAGTTGAATAAGTTTCATTTGAAATTTCACATTTAAAAAATTTTCTTTTCTAAATTATTATTTTCTTTTCCTCGTATCACTTTTTAATAAACAACTTTACTTCTCCCTCATTGTCGTTTATTCCTTATAATAGAGTTTTATTCTTGTTTAATCAAGTTGAGTTTGTTAAAATTTTGTATAATTTTTTACTAAGTATTATTACACATGATAAATATATGAAAAATTAATTGAAAACATATAAAAATTCAGTGGAAAGGAAAACGTATTATTGAAGATAAAAATGTTCAGCGAAAATTTAACATAAACAATTTAAACTGGATTAAATGAGTTTTAATTAAGTTTAAAAAATTTATGGATCAAACCGTATAGTTAGATTCAATTTAAAAAAAAAATCAAATCATTATATTAAATTCAGTTCAATAAAGAATACAAATCAAATCGAATCATAGCTATCTTTATCTTAGGCTACTAAATATTTATGAGGCAAAAATGTTGAGTATTTTAAATTTTCTTAATTTTGATGGTTGTGTCTATTGCTTCAAAATATGAAATATATATTAGTTAACAAGTATTTTATAACTTTTAAAAATATCCAAATAAATCTAAATTATTACTTAGAATCGTGGCTAAAAATAGAAAAAGTGGGGACGTTTTTGGTGCTGCAGCAATATATGGGGTGTTTAAAAAATAAAGTTATATATATTTTTCAAAAAGTAAAATTCTATGTATTTGAGATGATTTTGGTGTTGTAGCCATAGATAGGGTATTTTAAATTTGTCCTATAAAATTCAAAAGTAGGAAAATATATTAGGAGGGAAGAAAAAAAATCTAAAATGCAATCTCTAGTAGTGGCAGTTCGGCGTCGTATCAGTACGTCAGCTACGCTACAATCTCTCTCTCTCTCTCTCTCTCCCGGTCCTGATCAGCTTCCATTTTCCGTAAGCCGAAGCAACTACGCAGAATCTCTCTCCCTCTCCCTCCCTCTCTCTCTCTCCATCTCTCTAATCGACATGGCGAGCACGCATGAACCAGCGAAAGCACTCCTACCCTATCTCCAGAGAGCCGATGAATTGCAAACTCACGAACCTGTGGTCGCTTACTACTGTAAAACCCCCCCTCTCTCCTCTCAAAACCCTAATTTCAACACTTAATCAATTCATTTTTGTTATTATTGTCATTCGCTTAACGTGATATTGCCTTTACTGTTTTCTCTCGGCAGGTAGACTTTATGCGATGGATCAAGGATTGAAGATTCCACCAAAAGAGCGCACAGCTTACACAAATTCTCTTCTCAATTCTCTCATCAAGCAGCTTGAGAAGGTTTCTTATATATACATTGATTTGTTTGTTGTTCTATTGAAGTTTATTGTGGACTTATGTTTTGGAGATTTAAGCTGAATAGATACGTGTAGCTGATGATGGTCCCGGAAATCATCTGTACATTTAATTTATTCATTTACTTTTCTGTTTATATGTCCAAGAAAGGTGCAATTCTTGCATAATTTTGATTTGATAAATCATAAATGCAATAGGTTCCTCGAGGTTGCACAGAGAATTTCTTTAATTCTAAGGAAAAATTAGATATGTGAAATAATTGAGAAGTGAAAAACTTATTAGGTGCATTTCTTAGAGAGAAATTAAAAATCTTTTGGGGTCAGTTGTTGAAAAATTCCTGAAGTAGCAAAGGAGCATAACTGCATAAAAATCTTGAAAATTCTTGTGCGGTGTACTGCATAACTAACCTTGAGGGGTGACCTTGGTGGAATTGGAATATTAGACTTTGCAGCTTATCATGGTAGTTAAAGCCTTTGGCTTTGATCAAACTAGTTTAGGTAGTTGCTTGCCAGAGTTGGTATTTGCATTACTACTTATCTGTTTTATGCAATGAATTGTGGATAGGAGATCAGACTGAATACTAAGGAAAAGAAAGATTGTCCTCTGAAGTGTTATCTTGGAGACATTAGCAGGCAGTGGTGTTTGTTTGAGTATAAAATTTTATTATTAATTTGTGCTATAACTGTCCTAGTCCTATTTTTCGTCAGGCAACATTCCTAACAACCTTCTAAGTATTTAGATCACTCTCATTGGCTTGGATGGCCTTTGAGTTTTTTGATATGCATTTGTTTGTATATAGATGTGCTTGTGCATTTGCAAGGGAAGATATCCATACAAGCTATCATCATATGCTGGAATTATATCTGTATACACCAATATTATACATGCCGAGGGTAGCTTATGTGAATGATATGATGTGTGGACTCATCACTATAGCCTTGTTCGATTTAATATTATATATGATTTAGTTTGTTATATCAGTTCAGTGCACTATTTGTTCTGATATTCTGTTTAATGAATTAGCAAAGTTTTAGCATATAAATTATTGGCCGTTCCTCTTGCTTGTTGGTGTAAACACAGTGGGACGTCCTTTTATCAATTTGATCCTACTCTGGTTATGTGCTTTTTGATTTGTACCCTAGCACTTCCTTTTATTGGCTGGTAGAAGGGTACCCCTGTGGTTGTTTCAAATGGTACATGTGTGAAACCCCCACATGCAGAACTCAACCTCCTCCAATAGGATGGTGGAAATTTGGAAGCTAGAAAATATCATAAAGGAAAGAGTGGAATTGCATACTATGCGTAGGTTTGTATCACGTGTGATGCATATGTAGGTTGATTTTAGAGATCACTTGATTCAATGATACATGTATGGATGCGATGGGGAGATTTGTGGGGAGAAGGAACAAGTCAACTCGATGTCTCATGATGCATGTGTGATAGAAGGTTGTAATGAGTAGATTCAATAATTTCTTAACTTGTTTTTGAATAATTTATTGTTTGATCTTCTTTGAAGAGATTTCAGTAGAGCTTTCGTGTTTGTCTTAAACCTTGTAGAGAGTAAAATATGTGTAAAATGAGAGGATTAGCCTCCTCTTTATAGATTTTGAAGGCTAATTTCAACAGTCAAATCATCTTAAGATGAATGGCTAAGATTTGTTGTTGCTAGTAGTCGTTAGATTGCATTTCATGATTGAACAACTTATATTGATCCCTTTTTTCATGTGGATTTGGGGTTTGGGAGTAAGCCTGCATAAGCTTATAAAGCTTATAAAAAAATAAAAAAGGCTCAATTCTTCATTAAAAGGCTCATTCTTCAAATAAGGTTTATTTTAGCTATATTAATATCTATGAAGGCCAAACGAACTCTAGAAAACTTCTTTTGAATCTACTTTTCATGCATGTGACAACCAAGTAAGGCCGAGAGTGGAAAAGAACCGGTCAAGCGATCCCTTTTTTGAGCTTATCAAATTGGATCTTCCTAAAATATCCCTTATAAGGCTTGGTTTTCTAAATCCTGTTACTAGCCCATCAAACTAGTTTATGGCATTAAATTGGATTAAAAGCCTAATTATTGAAATGACTATTTACACATACATATTGTGAATTAGCAAGGATTATCCATCTTGCTTGTTTCAAATGGGCATCTATTGGTAGAAATGGCTTCGATGTCCTACAATACTTTTGCTTTTGTACAACCATGACAATGGATTACTTGTGCAACCATCTTCATTGAGACATAAGAATATGAGAAGGTTTATTGATCATTGACTCATTGTTCACCTCTACTTTTATATGTACTGATGTCCATTGTCTTAATTTATAGGATGAGATATCTAGTACACATATGATAGGTTGATTTTTTATCTATTGCTGAATATTCTATTGGTCAATCACAGGACAAGAAATCACTTAATCTGGGGCCTGAGGATAACTTACATTTGGAAGGATTTGCCCTGAGTGTCTTTGCAAAGGCTGATAAACAAGATCGTGCAGGGCGTGCTGACATGTGTGCAAACAATTTCATCATCTGTGATCTACAGTAGTTTTGGATTTATACTTTTCGATGAGCTCAGGAACCTCTTAGAGGTTCTATTGCTTGCATGCCTTGGATGCTAAAAAATAAGCACACCTTCTTATCATTTTGTACTACTGAACTGAAATTTTTGGACCTCAATTTACCAGCAGATCTTTGGATATCACTAGTGGCCGTTTAAAAGGTTAATTTTATAAGACATGTCAGATTTCTTGGCCTTCTCAATTTCCAATATTTCGAGAAGTTGGAGCTTTTCTTCTATTTGAAAGCAAAAATATGGACTTGTTCACATAATGTGCATGCTGTTCATATCTTTAGCATTGACAAGTTTGATAGCATTGGGTTTGATTTGCCTTGTGCTGTATTAACTTGGGTTCATTTGCTGTATCTTTGGCACCTTCTCTTTAAGAAGGAAATGCTGGGATGTTCTGAAGAGAAAGCTAAGTTTAGGTCAAATATATATGCCTATGCAGTGTTTTGGAGATTGATACCTAAAGCAGATCTGTTTATTTTGAGGATTTCTTATTCTGTCTTTATATCTTTCACTTTTTATAGGTGTAATTCTTACGATTATCAGTTTTGTTTTCTAACTTTGGTCATTGTCAATGTTGAATCTGGATTTTTGTGTACATAGATTTCTGATTGAGCCCTTTTCTTATTGCTTTGAGCTAAATGTCCCTGTTCATTAACATGCAGTTTTTGATCTTTGGTTACTTACCTGCAGTCTTTTCATGAGTCTTTATACTATGGTTGTTTTTGACTTTACATTTTGCAAAATTGTTCTAAATCAGATAGAAAAGTAACGAAGTATCATGTCTGTTTGATATTTTATATTGTTTGCTTTTGATCACACTAAATGCAATTCTCATCATCAGTTTAATTTTGCATTGTGTATCCTATTCCATAACCTTGTATGGTTTTTTTTCTTATCTTCTGTCTGGTGCATTCAAGATATGTTTTATATCATGCAATGAACTGACTTCGGGCTGCAAGTTATATGTGCAATTTACTGCTATGAAGTTCTCCAACAGAACTATAAACATGAAGCCAATTCCAATGCGTAAAATTTATATGTTATTTTCATGCTGTCTTTATTATATTCAATAAATTCAGGTTGAGTGCTTTATGTAAAAAACTGATTTATACATCAAGGTTCTAAGATGGTTTATTGCTTCTGACTTGCCTGAATATGGAACAGAAATACTGCGAAGACCTTTTATGCTGCAAGCATCTTTTTTGAAATTCTAAATCAGTTTGGTCCGCTGCAGCCAGATGTGAGTATCTTCTATCACTTAGTATAGAACGAATACTATTGCTTAAGATTTATATAGTTGGGCTTTCACATGTTCAGGAATTATTTTTACAGTATATGTTTTATTCAACAATCCATTTATATATGGGATTTTTCACAGCTGGAACAGAAACAAAAGTATGCTGTGTGGAAAGCAGCAGACATAAGGAAAGCATTGAAAGAAGGGCGGAAGCCAGTACCAGGGCCTCCTGTTGGCGATGAAGATCCATCTCAATTGGTAATGTTCATATGAATGACTGTCAGCCATCAGTGTGCAGAGGTCATTCATAAATTTTTATCCTACCATGTGGTTGAAAGCATTCTGGTCTGCATCCTTCTCCTATCCTCTTCCATTGTTCGCATGGAAGTTGAAATGGAAAAAGCAGTAAATCATGGCAGTAGGAAGTCTTCTATCTTGTTCTGCTTTGTGAATTTGTCTCTATCTTTGGAAGTGGAGAGAGAGGATGTTGCTTTGGGAAAATGGAACACTGAGGTCTTTGCACATATGTTCTCTGTTCCTGTTGCTTCCATTTCTAAATCCAATCACTTGGTAGATTCAGGCTTTACTAAATAGTTATTTTGAGATATGAAGATTCTTTGTAGTGTTCTTTTAGTAAGTGTTTCTGCTTTGATGAGTTAGCATATTCTTTTTAGTTGCTTTTTCCATTTCTTTTTTTCCTTTTTTGGGATAATTACGTCCATCTCTTCTTTAGCCCTCCAGAATGGCTCATTTGTTTCATCTTTGTACAGGGTCTTGGAAATGAAACTTCCACTGGCAACCCTTCAAGAGATGCTAACTCATCAGATCAAATCCAAGATGGGGCAGAACAGCATCCTTTTAACATGCCAACGTCTCCTCCTCAGCACCTCTCTTCCAGTTATCCCTCCCATGACTTTGAGCAGCCTCCTGCAATAACAAGATCTGAAAGTTCTCTTCATTCTGCATCATACCACCAGCAACCTTATTTACAAGAAACTCAACAGCATCAGCAACCTTATTTACAAGAAACTCAACAGCATCTTCCACAGAATTACCATTCAGAAACACAGCAGCCTCAACTACAAAGTTATCCCTCTGGCCAATTTCAGCAAACGCTGCATAATTATTCTTCCGAGCCCCAGCCCCAGCTGCACACACAGCAAC
Source organism: Lumnitzera littorea (assembly GCA_024138015.1). Taxonomy (NCBI): domain Eukaryota; kingdom Viridiplantae; phylum Streptophyta; class Magnoliopsida; order Myrtales; family Combretaceae; genus Lumnitzera; species Lumnitzera littorea. Next base: position 120,980,902 of record JAMXBB010000001.1, on the reverse strand, counting down.
ATTATCCTTCTCATGAGACATCGAATTATTCCTACACTCATTTCCAATCGTATCCTAGCTTCAGTGAAAGCAGTCTCCCGTCAATCCCATCTCAACACACCTCTTACTATCAAGGCTCCGATGCTTCCTACACTTCGCAAACAGCTCAGCCTCCAACAGCTTATGCCACTGCCACTCAACAGTCGGCTGCTAGCCGAAATGGAGTAACTTCAGAAACAGCCACCACTCCTGTCCGACAACGGTATACGTATGATAGTAGTTATCAACCCCCACCTGAGAAAATTGGTGAGGCACATAAAGCTGCAAGATTTGCTGTTGGGGCATTGGCTTTTGATGAGGTGTCTGTTGCTGTGGAGCACTTGCAGAAAGCACTTGAACTGCTGACAAACCCGGCAGCTGGTCAAAGCTCTCGGTAACCTCTTGGGGTTTTGATTGATAACTAATTCTTACGGGTGAGTCGATCTGTAAAGAACTAAGCCTTAGCTGAAGGTTAAATTCTTCATCCCATATGTGGTTATTGTGATATTATTTTTTCTGTGTATGGAGATTTTTTTTTTTTTAGTGTAAATTTTCCATCTTAGAATTTATTTTATTTTAATGTGGGAAAGTCTTGTAGAGTTTGAAATCATTTTGGAGAACGGCTGCGGCTGCGGGGAGCGTAATAAAAAAATTGGAGGCCTGCTGAAACCTAGAGATCAAGTTTTATTGTTTTTTCCTCGGTCGAGCTTGGTCCACTATAAAATTTTTAGCTCAACCTCGATGAGAAATGATACACGACAAAGTTCAAGGTTAATTAAATTTGTTTACGTTCAACTGAAATGTGTCCGTTCTTTTTTTTTTTTTTTTAAATTAAAACAATATTAATCTCTATATTGGACTTGATCTCACTTAATATTTATGTTCAGATGAGTTTAATTATTCTTGTGAGGTAACTGAATCAAACAATATGAAACTCGATTTGATTGTTGTTTAATCAAACTTCTAGTAAATATTGAGTGAATTTCATATGAGTGGGTTTTATTCATTTATAACTTTAACTAGCCACCGATGCATGCTTATGGTAGCTACTGTATATATCTTCTTTAGATCATGTGTATTACATTGGATTAGTTTTCACAAGAATATTTTTCATCTTCATTGGTCTTTACTCGTATGTTTCTGCGATGACGCCATTTATCGCCTTTTCCTTCCCTTTTTCTTTTTTCCATTTCTCCTTTTTGCACCTAGAAAATTGTTTACTCACTGTTGATTAAATTTGTCTGTGAGAGCCGAGAGGTATAATTAGATGGTCCGGAGAATGAATATACCCGGATTCCCGAAGTCGATGAAAGGGAGTGGCACTTGAAAGAATTTAGTGTGAAGTGGGGTGGATGTGAAAGACACTCTTGAATAGGGGGAAGTGGCAAGTTCCTACTTTTTCTATGAAAAATGCCATTGATAGACATGGTGCCAATTCATGTATCTTGATTGGCCAAGTGTATCGAAACCCTCTTTTCAAAGACTACATGTTGGATTAGGTGCAAGTGTTGCGTCTATAAATGGGTGGTTTTATTTATTTTGGAAAGTGAATCGGCAACTGATCTATTTCCATAAAGATTTTAATAATGAGGCATTTTAAATTTTGTTTAGTTAATTGGTACATTTTAAGCTTTGTCTAGTTAATCTTTTATGAAAATGCCACATATATTATTGTGTACTTATTAATAGGCTGTGTGCCAATCTTATTTCTTTTCTTGAAAGAGTGAACTTTTTAATTATATATAAACTAGGTTTTGCATACTAGAACTCGTATATAAGATGAATATAGAATTAGGGGGGAAAAAAGAAAAAAGTTTGTATCATAATTGCCGAATTTTTAACTACATCATTTGATCGAGTATGAACCTAATAAGTTAAAACTTTGCGTTCTATAAAGTCCATTAGCATTATTGATTCCAAAAATTTGTATCGTAATTTCCAAATTTAATCATACATATGAAGGGCATCATAGAAGTTGTACTTGCGTCCTTATATATAGTTATAAAATATGAATATCATCGAACCGAAGCCTTTGTTACGTAGAATACAAGTTTGTATGGTGGATATAAACGTAATACTCCGTATAATATTTCGTGGAAGGTAATTTTCTGAGTTTTAAATAAAACCTGTAATGTAGCATCTAATGTCCGTCATAGAATTTATTTAAATGTATGGTCAAATAGGTAAGGGTGGTCCTAAAACCTACGATTCAAAACCAAATTACACCCAACTTCACCAAGCTTTTTTTTTTCATTGAAATTTAATGTTTGGTTTATTTTGAAATAGAAAAATTTTGTTTAGTAAGTATGAAAGTACATAAAGAGCAAACCATCAAAAAGCCTATCCTACATTAAATGAATATCAACATAATATTATATAAACTAGAGTCACGCTGCCATCATCTAAATCAATGTCATTAGAGTCTTCAACAATATTCTCACAAACTAATTCATTTTTCACATATATATATTCTTATTTGATTCGCTTGTGATCAATATGTTAGCTTGAGGAGCATGTGATTGCTATTCAATATGTTATTGGGTGGAACTGAGTGAGTTTCAAACACCTGAGTTTCAACTTGAACCTCAACATTGCTATCACATCCTCTAAAATCTTGTTTAGCTGTTGGGGGATATTAATTTCATCAACTTCAATATATATTCTATTGAAAGGGTAACTCTACCCCATCCTTAGGAAGATGCCAACCACTGCAAGACATTATAGTCATTACTTAGAGGCATAGCACAAAACAAGTCTCTACTCCTGGGGATATTTATGAATCAACTCAACTTGATGAATTGTCATGTCAATTTGAAAACAATTACATATCAAACCAACTAACTGATTATAAGTTGCTCCAATTGAAAACTCGATTACTATTGTTGGAAGTCTATTGTAGAATACTTTATCATTCCCTTCCACAATATTTTCTTCAGTATAGCAAACTATCCTCACATTATTTATTTTCACCTGGTTGTCATATTAACTTCATAAAATTCATAACACAAATAAAAATCTAAATTGAATTCACTAACACATGCTTGTAATGACATTTGATTCGATACTTATTATTATTGCATAGAAAATACACCAATCCAACCAATTGATTCAATAACAATTAATTATGTCTATATCACCTATTACATGTACATATAAAATACACTAATATGAACAAATCAATACATAAAAAAAAATTGACATAATGAACAATGTACTATAATATATTCAATAACAAGGTTATTTCTCATAATTACATAGAAGTAGAACAGATCAAAACAAGAAAAAAATATACCTTTTCCTTCCTTAGCGTATAAAGAGAGAAAGTAACAAAATCACGTATATTCTATAATGTTTTTACAAATTTTTTGTAAATGTGTGTTGTATGGAGTGTTATGATGTTAAATCCACAATTGATTCAAGACAAAAAATAAAGAGAAGTGGCGATTTGTATGAGAGTATGCGTATGTGAGTTTTTCTAGAGAGAGAGAGAGAGCACCTTTAAAAGTGAAACACAATGGAGAAGAAGAAGGATTTTTGGGGTTGTTATATTGAATGCAAAATCACCAAGAGGTGATTTCTATTAAAGACTGAAATTGCCCCTTTCTATGGTTAGACTATAAAGATTTTAAAAATGATACATTTTAAACTTAGTTTTGTTAATCTTTTTATGAAAATGCCACATATATTATTGTGTAGACTTATTAATAGTCTATGTGCCAAACTTATTTCTTTTCTTGAAAGCGCGAACTTTTTAATTATATATTAGTTGGGTTTTGTATATTAGAATCCGTATTTGGTATGAGTACAGAATTAGGAGAAAAAAAAAAAAGAAAAAAAATTGTATCATAATTTCCGAATTTTCAAGTCCACCATTTGATTGAGTATGAACCTAATAAGTTAAAACCATGCGTTCTATAAACTCCATTGGCATTATTGATTCCAAAAATTTGTATCGTAATTTCCAAATTTAATCATACGTAATGAAGGACATCATAGAAGTTGTACTCATGTGCTTATATATAGTAATAAAATATACAAAATGAATATCATCGAATCGAAGCCTCTGTTTTGTAGAATACAAGTTTGTATGGTGGATATAAAGGTAATACTCTATAATATTTCGTGGAAGGTAATTTTTTGAGTTTTATATAAAACCTGTACTATTGCATTAGCATCTAATGCCCATCATAAAATTTATTTACATGTATTGGTCAAATAGGTAAGAGTGGTCCTAAAACCTACAATTGAAAACCAAATTACACCCAACATCACCAAGCTTCTGATTTTTTCTTTCCAAATTTCATGTTTGTTTTATTTCAAAATCGAAAATTTTTGTTTGGTAAGTCTCGAAGTACAAAAAAAAACCAAACTATCAAAAGGCCTATCCTGCATTAAATGGATATTAACATAATACTATTATATATAATAGGAAATTATACAAATCAAGTTTGGTTATTGCTAATATGAAGAAAATTTACTAGTAATTGCAATGAGAACACAATTTTTCTATGTTTAACAACTCTATTTCTTTCTTTCTTTTTTTTTTTTCCCTCACAAAATACAATTTTTTCTCTTAACAGGGGAAATAACCGATGCCATCTAATATATATAATAGATATTACCTCTAGAGTAGGAAAAAGAAAAGTTAGAAAAGGCTATAAGAACGATTATTTACAATGAGCTTTGAGTAATCAAGTTGATTAATAGTGAAGATGACCTAGAGAGAGAGAGACTTAGAGGAGCCAATAAACAGTTTCAATAGACTCAATCATACAAGTAATAAATGTAAGAATTATTACCCATTGATTAATAATGTTTAAAATCTATACTTATAATTCAACTTGTTTTAGTATTTGATGTAGTTCGAGTACAGAGTATTAACACGTGTTTTTTATATCTGGATTCTAACTTCTTTATTGACTAAAACTATCTAATATAAATTCTAACATAGTTATAAGTCTATTAAAAGAATACAAATGAAAGAAAGTTTTCATAAAAGTAAAATTTACAAAAGAGAAATCACTCCAACTCTAAAACATAGTAAATGAGGGTACAAAGCAAATCATAACCAAGGTAAGCATAAATAAACATAACAAAGTAAATTGACTATTTGATATTTTTAAACATTCTCTGTCAGTTCTTTAAGAAAGACTATCAAATATTAGTTTATCATTTCTTCATATTTTTTTAGTATTTTTATATCACCAGTGCTTACCTGATGTCCCACATAATCATTAAGTGGAAATAAGCTTGAAAAGTATTTGAATCGTTCTTGGTATTAAGTGCATTGTATATTTTTGAATAATTCAAAACAATAAAGTTCTATAAATATATTAAAAAATGAATTTGGATTCTCTCAATTTATATCTCCTCAATTTTCATAAGTTTATACCTTTAAGTATAGTTACACATAATTAAATAGGAAAATATATCATCAAAAAGACAAATGACCTTTTTAATGTACATATGACAGACATAAAATATTACAATATAGAATTTGTATACTATATTAAAGTGGATATTATCAATGAAACTCATAACGGAAGAAAATCAGGCACATGACCGTAGAAATCTATACGAGTGGAGTAGGTGCCCTCATATTTTCACGCCGGATTGTTTCTAGAAGGACAAAATTTGAAATTGAGACAGCTAAAGATTGATGGACCGAGTTATATGTTGCCAAAAGCTGGCCGACCTGCTTGTCAATAAACATCATCCGATTAGAGTTACACACAACATACATCAAGAAATAAAAAGTACCTGGTTGTGAATTGTGATATGATTGTTCGTGATGTATATTATCACTCTAAAAACAATTATTAATAATACATTACTCTCACTAGAGCTTTTATTATTATTATTATTATAATGAGGAGTATTATGTAAAAAATTAGTATTTATCCAATTATACTGTAAAATCATTGGCTTTTCCCACTATAGCTAAAATTAGAACTTAAGCTTAAAATATTAAAAAGAAAAGAGAAACCCTAATACTAATTGAGTTGATGAGCAGATAAATATGTTTATGTGCTAGAACAAATACCAAAATGTATATAAACTAATGTTGCCAAATCAGAGTTGATCCATATGTTCAAACCTAGTTTCATGTAATCCTTTTATAGAGTTTATTTGATTCAACTCTCGATCTAATTCGATTTATCCCTTTAATCTTATAATTCTCTTACATCTTTCACGTGTTCAGATTAATTATTTAGATTGGATTTGATAACATTGCCATAAATAAGCCTAATCGTTTGTCAAGTTTTGCTAAAATAAATCCGACGAATTAGTAGAGATGTGAAACTTTAAGCCGTTACGTGCATCGTGAGTCATGGACTCTAGTTTGGCCAAGACGAAGACGATTAGTTGTTAAATTGAATATTATTCCTACAACGGGATCAACCCCATGAGCAATTGTAGACCTCATTTAGACGAGATTTCATCCCCAATGTGGTGAGAAAGCAATTTATGTTTTCTCAGTTTTGTTTAGATAATTTCCTAGATCGATTATTTTAGAATATCTCATCCGTCTTCTCACTTCTGGTACACTGCACTAAACAAATTAAGTTAATGATAAATCGTTACCAAAAATACATAATTTGAATTCAGAATGTAATTTTATTGCTTAAACTTTCATGGATAAATCGTTACCAAAAATACATAATTTGAATTCAGAATGTAATTTTATTGCTTAAACTTTCATGGATGAAAGTTATTCTATGTGAAATCAAATAACATAAAAGATAGTTTCTTGTAGAAATATATCGTGTTCAATCTGTCCATCTCTATAGTTGTTATCATTTTTACTATTCTTATTATTAACAAACTTTTGATATTATAAATAAAATAAAAATACAATGAAGATGTATATATATATGTATATATTGGATGATTTAACTTAATCTAGTTTAATACCATGTACAAACCCTTTAAATTAATAATAAAGTTTAGAGAGTTTGGATTATTTATTTAGAGATGTCTCACGATAAATTCAACAAGGGACGACTAAGCTAATTTGATTGCTCTTAGCTTTTCTTGATTAGCTTATGAGCTCAATACATTTTTTCATAGATTTATTCACAAGATTGTTGAGCTTAAGTTATATTAAATCCAAGTAGTAACAATGGTTGCATCGCCTTCGATGATCATTAAAACAATTCAATGAGAGTCATGAAAAGCTCATGCTATTCTTTTGATTTATGGACGAGTCGTAAAATTTATAAATGAAGGCCTTCTTTCTTTCTATTTGATATTTGAAAGATTGGAAACGACGTCTTCGTAATACAGCACAGTGAAATCTTCTCCCAAATGATCAAACAAAATTTTTTGACCAAAAAAAAAGAAGAAAAAACCGAAGAGCAATTATTTATTATATTACATGCGCTCTCAGCCCGCTTAGACCTTCTATTTCTCCGTACTTCTCTCTAACTCATATATATCTCTCTCTCTCTTTTTATATTATCCTGTATATATATATATATATATTTAAACTAGTCCATAAGAAAAAGGAGAAGAATGAAATTACTCTCATGGTATTAAACTCTGTTCTGTTCCTAAAGCTCCGTATGTCAAGTAATAAATGAACAAATTTGTACATAGTGATTTAAGAAAAATCAGAAAATTAAAAGCTATTTCTTTTGCTGTTGCAAAAAGATTCATCGATACTAATTCGCATTACGACCCGGAGTGATCAAACGCACAGAGACCTACATCCGAATAATCAAATAGCTCATCATCAAACGTCTCATATTCACCACCCTCGTATCTCTCTCCTCCCCCAAACTCGAACGAGTCGTAATAGCAAGCCGGCACATGATCTTCAAACCCCCACAACTCACTGAATCCGGACGAGTCATACTCTACTCGATCCCAGTCATCCGTCTCCAAATCTATTATTTCTTTATTGCTGCTATCGTTGTTATGATCATTATTATTAGTATTAATATCACTGGGTGGTATTCCGAGCTCGTCATCAGATGCTCCGAGAAGAAACCCTAACTCGGTAGGTGACTCACCCGAGTCGGACTCACCGGACTCGAAAGTTAAGTCAATAAAGTTACTATTCTCTGCCCCCGAAGAACTAGCACCCGAGATTATTTCCTCCTGAAGGCTTCTCATGACCGAGTCAAGATCCTGAGTTGCTGCTAACTCGGGATTAACACCCATTTCATCATCGAAAGCACCATCATCCAAGAGGTCATCTCTGAGTCTCTTGACCTCGGCCCAGTCGAGCTCCAACTCGTCCGAGTCATCCTCTCTGACTCGCTTTCTAAAGCTCCTATTACCATCCATGGTTTTTGAAGTTTTAAGAATGAAATGAAGGACCTGCAATAAGTGGGTATGCGTGTTTTTTCCGTTCGGCTTGGCGAAGAGAGGTGAGTTTTTGAGGGGTTTATATATAAGGTAAGGGTGAGTCTGGTTAGGGTAGGAGGGATTCCTGGAAGGCGTATATTCAGCCAGCAGATGTGTGGTTCCAGGTGTCGATTCTATCCTATGATGTATGAACACGTCGGTATGGATGCGGACGCTTCTAGGAAAACGTCAGACAAAGCGTGGGTTAGGGTTAGACGAAAATTTTAATGTGGGGATAAGTTAAAAAGTGTAATGGGAATTGAATGTGTATAACTTCTTCATTAAGCCATTTGTCGGAGGAACTAATGTGCGAGGCATATGTGAGAATGTGTCTTCCTTTTCTCTTTTTCATGTAATATAAGAAAAATTATAAAGAAATTACTCATATTTTAAAGTTTACCAAACAAATGGCTTGTATTTTCCTTTTAACAACTACTTCTGCTTTTATTATATTTGCATCGGCTTAATTTAATAAAATAATATTATATAAATATATCTACTTGAATAAATTAATATAAAGTAAAAAAAAAATAATAATAATAAAAAAATTCGTTCAAACTTGATGAGGCCATTATCGGCCATTAATGGCTAGTCATCTCTATATCTTAGAGGTTGGTCAATAATCATCCAAATGAGCGGTGGATCATGCAATCTTCCCATAATATGGATAATCAATTCACCATTTAAGGACTTATGATGATGATGGTCTAAAAAATTAAATCCAAATTGCTATTGGACCTAGTTGAAATTATTACGAAACCAATTGGCAATTTTGGCTGTCCGCTATTTATTATGATAATAAAGATATCCTAGAAATATTATCTATGAAACAAACATACGCAAAAGTCTCGAGATACAATGGTAAAGTTCATGATTTGTTATTTAGCCATTAACCGGTATGGGGTCCACTTACTTGATAATTGGATATGCGTGGAAGAAAATGTTGTTCGTGTGCTAACATTTCTTAGCATAGGCAATGACGCACATCCATCGTCCTGCGTGGTTTGTCCGGTATTGCGCCTACCGTACGCTGTTTTTGTCTTCTCTTTTCTCATTCCTGTATGTATTAGAAGTTCGCCGTTTGCTTTTAATGGATTTTTCAATTACAGATTTTGGGGTCGGGTCAACAACGGGGTTTTAAAGAATGATAGAATTTAAGGTTTTTAAATTGAATTTGAATTGAATCTAAACTCAATTTTACAATATAAGTGATTCTAGGTAAATTCAAACTTAATCTGATTAAATTCGTTTAAATTTATTTTCTTTAAATATTATTACCTTTTGTTAAAATAATATTAAAATAAAAACTTTACTCATATTTTAATAATATTTAAGTTTCATGTGAACTACCGTGAATATTAAGCTCTGACTCCATGAACTACTACTTGACTGTTGTCAAATTATCAAATTTAATGGATAAAAAAACTTGATTAGCTCGAAAGTACATTTGGTTCATATACAATACAGATTATGCGTAGAATTAGACACATTATTTATTTATTTTGTTTTATAGATGATTTCAATACCCTATAAATTAAAACTAAATATGAAAAAGAACCTGGTTCTAAATTCACCCGATCAAGTCAATGTTCTCGTTCTTAGTCAGTCACGGCTTCCGTCAGAAAACAAAAAAGAAATATTGTCCCACATCTTCGGTTTGGTCCACATTTTGACGAGTTTTTGGGCTCTTGTCTTCGTCTAGATGTTTTGAATGTTTCGAGGAAAGCTAGAAATGGCTTTTAGTACTTTCTCTTTTGCTTTTTTGCAATAATAGGATAGCGATCTTGTGGAAACATTCGGGACGACTACTGCTGTTTCCGTGATGTCGTGGCAAAAATTTGTCGTTCTTAAAACTTTCTGGTTGGATTAGAGTCAAAGGTTGAGGGAGAGAAAGTGGGGTATGAAAAATACTAGGGCTTGATTGTATTTTCCTCCTTGGCCGGAGTGATTATTAAATATTTCCTTGTTTGGAAATACAAAGAGAAGAGAATACAGACATAGATACTGTATGGAAAATCCATAATTGAGTAAATTGTTAGGTTTCAAATCAATTCCTCTCCAATTAATAATTATCTTTTTCAAATGGCTTCATAGAAAACTCTTTTTCTGGCGTGGCTAATTCTAAAGCATCTTTACAACATGACAAATATAATGACGGTGATTTGCTTCACCAAAACTGTGAAACCTTATAAAAACTAATAATTAATTCGTAGTTGGTCAATTTAAAGATGACTTGTAAAATTTAGAGAATTGTGTAAATTATCCTATTGAGCTTTAATTTTTCAATGAAATTAAAAATATTAGTAAAAATAACCTCGCAAGTTTAAAATTAAGAAAATAAAATAATAAATATTAAATTATTAAGCTATACGTATATTATTCGTTATTTATCCGAAATACGTAAAACGAGTTCTAATAATTAACGAATTGTTAGAGATAAATTATATATAATTATATAAATTAATAAGAAATAAAATGAAAAATTTAATACTTAAAACATACTTTAGAAATTATAAATTATATCAACGTGCTTAAAATTAAGTCGAACCCTCGTGATGAAGGTAATAAAAAAATTAAAAAAATAACTATATAATTTTAATATATTAAATTAAGCTCATTTATATATAATCTTCCTAAAAGTATTAAGTTTATCAAATCTAATCGATATACGGTAAAGTTTCATAATTTTAGATATAACTTATGATAAATCTTTTGAAATCAATTACGTGATCTTAATAATTAATATTAGTAAGTAAAATTATATATAAGATATATATGAATAAGTTACAAATAATTAATGGAACCTATCCATATATATATAATATTAAAAAAAGAGTANACGTGATCTTAATAATTAATATTAGTGAGTAAAATTATATATAAGATATATATGAATAAGTTACAAATAATTAATGGAACCTATCCATATATATATAATATTAAAAAAAGAGTATTTAGGGTCTTATCTTGGTATATAAGATCGATGGAAAATTAGTTTTGAATAAAACCAAATGATAATATAAGTCGCTCAAAAGTTATAAGAAATAATCCTGTGAAGTCGGATTTTTAATGTAAATTGAAATACAACCAATATAAATTATAATATAAAAGTTTATTAGGTTAAGTTTTAATTAGTTTAGAATAAAAATTTTAAGTTAGGTGTATAATATAATATTCTACTATTTTTGAAAAATATTATAGCACTTTATAAATAATAAATTAAGATAAAATTACAATCAAAATATCACGTAAAATTAGACTAATAAAAAAAAATATATATATATATACATATAATTATCATCGTCTTAATCAAGGCGTGATGTTGCTAAATATATATGGCTTAAGGCCATGTTTTGGGGATGAGTGAGGATCAGAGAGAGAGGCAAGGGGTAGAGGAGAGAGAAAGACAGAGAGAAAGAGAGGAAAAGAGTTAGACGAGAGAAGAAACAGAGAATGAGAATGAGAGAAAGAGAGGAAGAGAGGGAGAGAAAGAAAGATCCAGAGAAAATAAGAAAAAAAAGAAGAAGAAGAAGAAGGAAGAAAGGAAAAGAAGGAAAAATAAAATATTAGAAGATTCAATTTTTTTTTTAGTATTTGATATTTTCAAGAGCGAGTAATGATAATACAACTCACATCAGACTTTAGTGAGTAAATAGAAGATTTTAGGTAAGTTTAGAATTAATACATTATTATATTTTGAAATACTACATTATAGTACTTAGAGTCTTAAGATGAATTTGGTTGTATTTGTTAGATAATTTGATTGTATACATGTCTATGTGTGCGTATTATTGGGTTTAATTGTGTAATTCTAGTTTGATACTTTGAATTGTAATTGTTTGTCTTGTGTGAAGTGCTTGAATGCCTTAAATCGAACTTAATTAAACAAATGACTAGTAAATCTACGTTAAACATACATTATAACTCTTTAGGAGAAGTATTTAGGATTTTCCGATCAAATACCGACCTCTTTAAAAGGAATAGTGATAGATAGTATAAGGGTCTATTTTTCATCCTTAGTCAAACTAAGTGATAAGAGAGAAGGTCATGGTAAGAGTGAAGGCAGTGATTCGAAAGTAGTCACAAAAGGAGCGGTGTCTCCATGGCATAAACTTAGGTTTGGTGGTGAGCTATTGATATGTGCGTTAAACTCCTTAATCCGAATTAGAGCAGATGTAATTTTTTTAATCTCACGACGAATCGGAAAACGTCGTGCAATAACATTTGTTTATTTCATTACATTTAAACAACCGATCGATAATCCTATTTATGCTTGATATATAATCTTATGTCTCCATTATAAGTCCCACAACTAGTCACTCAAAGTTTCGATCTGTTGAAAGATCCGATCAAGCCTAAATTATAAGTAAAGTTAGAAATATTAGTAAAAATGACCTCGTAAGTTTGAATTTAAGAAAATAAGCAATAACATAAAAGACTATAAAAATTTCAAATTTTAAATATATAACTCGTTATTTATCGAAAATACGTAAAATACATTCCGATAATTAACGAATCGCTAAAGATAAATTATATGTATACTAAAAATCATAAAATGACCTAAATAATATTTAGGAATATTTATTTGTACTATATATGAATTTACATGTAGGTATAAATACGCGTAATTACTTAAAATACGCGAAATGTGCTAAATTAATACTAAATACTTAAAGAAAATTCATAATTAATTAAGAAAAAATCAAGAAAAATCAGGAAAAATAAGGAATGATCCATAATTGGGTTGTGGCAGCTGTGAAAAATAAGAAAAAAATCAACCAATTAAATTAAGACAACTCAAAAGGCAAAAATTAAGGGATTTGAACAATGTTTTATCCAATTTAATGCACAATAATTTCCTTAAAGCTCTATAAATAGTAAGAAAAATTCAGAAACTCATTTGGACAGTTAGAAATTAGAGAAAATTATGTAGAGGCGAAAATTGAGAGAAAAATGAAGGTTAGAAAAAAAAAAAGGAAAAACTGTACAATTAGGGTCTTTAAAGGGAACCCACACTAGACGAGCAGTTGGGAGTGGATGGCCACCACCACCACACGGTGGTGGCAGCGCCCAGACCGGCCGACAAGGCCACGGCAGCCGGCGGTGGCCGGAGACATCCAGATCGGTGAGTTCGATTTCCAGCCCGATTTTATGTAATTTTGTTAAAAATAGTAAATATTCTTAGAAAATTATGAATTTTGTTATTCTGAAATATTTTTGTATGTAGTTTTTAGGGAAAATATTATTTTGATGAAAATATGTCTCGTTATATAGGGTCCTTAAGAAATCATGCAAAATCGAGCATGTTTCGGTTTAGAAATAAATGACCTTAGGAGTGTAGTTTTGAACCCGAAATTTTTGTGTAGACTACTTAAATGATATATAACAGTGCTATGAAGCCCATTTTCAAAAATTAATTTTCGAAAATTTTAGATAATTTTTAAGCCTTAAAATGAGGCATAAAATGGGTACTTTAGGGTTAATAAAGTAATTAAATGATTAATTACTGATTTAGTGAATAAGTATATGTTTTAGGATGTTGAAATCTGATAGAGTATGATACTTATAGCATTTAGGGTGTTAGATGTAATTATTAGGTTAATTATGTAGTAAATAAGTAATATGGAAAAATAATACATTTTAAGTTAATTTTGTAAATTAGGGTAATTAGGTATAAAATTTGATTTAGGATGAATTTAGATATTTTGAAATGAGAATTAATGTTGAGAGATAGTAATTAGAGTGATAAAAATATTAGATGTGTATTATGTACATAATAAGTAATAGTATATAATACACAATTATTGGAAATATAATAAATAGAAAATATTAGGATAAAAATTGATATTATATAAATAATAGGGATATATAATAAAACTGATAGAAAACTTAAATTTATGTAATTATATGAAAGATGTAAAAATTTCTCACATCAAGAGTAAATTCGGTACACTAATAAGGATTTAAGTGTACCGGGTAGAATAAAATACTAATTAGAGATAATGATGGTATTTAGGAAATCGGGAAATAATGTGATTAATTTCACATTATGAGTTGAAACGAATTTCTAGGGTTTGAGTATAAAACAATACTTAGAAATCGAACTAAAACCAAATTTAGAAATCGATGCAGAAACCGAACTCGAACTTAACCCCAAACCTAGAATAATTGTAAAAGACTTAAGACTTAGATAATTAGGTATACTAAACTCTAAACAAAATATAACAATAAACGTTATAGGATAAAACGAACCTATAATAGTTATATGAAAAACTGAAACCACGTTTGTGTTATAGGGATGATCGGCGATGGCTTAAGCAAGTCAGACCTCGACTGAGTGAGCGAAGAGTCGAGGTAAGTTGGGATTAATACGATGCTGTATTTTGGATGTTTGAGATTATGCTTAGTTGTGCTTGTTAGATAGTTGGATGTATGCATGTGCTTGATTATGAGTGATGCTATGATTCTGTTTGTTGTTCTGGCTTGTATTATATGATTTATATGAAATGATTGACCACCCTAAACTGGACCTAATCAAATATACGACCTATAATCATAAACGGACCTACATGGCAACCCATTAGGGAAACTTAGGACTCTCCGGTCAAATACCGACCCCTTCGAAAGGAATAGCGCAGGATTGCATAATGGTCCCTCCTTTATCCTTAGTTGAACTAAGTAACAGGAGAGGAGGTTACGACGAGGGTGAAGTCAATGGTTCGAAGGTAGTCGCGGGAGGAGCGAGGTCTCCATTACACAAGCCTGGGTTTGGTCGTGAGTTGTTGCATTAATGGCAACTCCTCAACCTGGATTAGAGCGTGCAAAATTTCTCTAATCTCACGACGGGGCAGACAACGTCGTACGATGGCATTTGCTTAAACATGCATTGCACCTAATAAGTTGATTGATAACCTTGTTGTGTTTATGGTATAGTTTTAAGTCCTCCATCCTAACTTATTGAGCTGTGGTTGCTCACATCCCTATAGACACTGTACAGGTGCTGGCTAAGAAGCGGCAAACAACTACTCTGAAGCTAGTAACTACTGGATCCTAGGGAGTGAGGAAAAATATTTGAAGAACAAACATATATTCTTAATGTCTAAGTTTTGTTTTATTTTAGAATTTTTCATTTTTGAATAATGTAATAACTGAATTATAGTGTATATATATATATTAATTTTCTCACTTTCTTAGGTAAATGATTTATTTAAATTACAAACTGTTTACTTCAAAGCAGGTTAGTTGTGAACGCTTTGTGTAGATCAGGTCTAAAATAGCGGTTGTAAGGCCAACTTCTATCTTAGGATGGTTTATACGGTGGGGCTATTACAAGTCTGCCGCTTCGGGGCGTGACATCTATCACAACTTACTGAATGGTTGATTACTCATATCCTTATAGATATTATTATAGGTATTAGCTAGGAAGCGGTTTTATAATCACTCTGAAGTTAAAAATTACTGAATCCTTATGAGTGAGGATATAAAACTAAAGATCAATTATATTCTTGAAGTACTGGGATTGTAAATCTTTTATTATTAAATTATGTATTACTTAAATAAACTAAGAATAGGTTACTAAATCTTGTAAACATTACTCGGGTTATTTAAATCTTAGTATGTATTCTTCATATTTTTTTAAATAAATAACCTGTTTAATTTGTGAACTGTTTATTTCAAAACGGGTTAGTCATAAACGTCTTGTATAAATCATGTTTAAGATAACGACTATAATGTCAGCTTGTATTTTAGAATGGTTTGTGATAACTCTGATTTTAAACATATTTCACATGGTGATTTTATAGTATTTTCCTTACATTTTTGGTTTTACTTAATTGAGTAAAATTTTGATTTCAAGGTTTGAACATGTTCTAGGATCGAAAACGAAGAAAAGGAATCAAGTTTCACTCAATTTCGAGTTCCAACGAAGAAGTTATGAAGTTTTGAAGTTATGCAGAAAAATTTGCTTAGGTGCAGAAAGTTACACAACCTAAGGACACGGCTATGTCCCAGGCCGTGTCTGGTAACGAAAACAGAATCCTTATAATACATATATAAAAGGATATCTTAGGGTTTCAAAAGAAGAGAGATATTAGAGAAACCAACAAGACATGAGAGAAGAGAAGAGACTTAAGGAGAAAGAGAAGAAAGAGGCGAGAACAACATCGACTTTAAGATTAGAGAGATTGTTCATCAATCAAAGGGGTTTTCCATGTTTTATTTTATGTTTTTGATGGAACTCGTTTTTAGATTCGTTATGATAGCTTAGAATTCGAGTATTTAGGATTATGGAACTTAAGGTTTCATGTGACTTTTGAGTTGAATTATAAATTTCAATAAAATTTCTATCTTTTCTTGATTCAATTATGTTGTTTAATTGTTGATTGATAATTCCAGAGTATCAATATATGATATTATGCATGATGATTGAGAAATTGCATGTGTAATTAGATCTTAGCATAATTGGACAGAATTACATGTATACTTAGAGATAAAATACATATTTCTTCCGGAAAGTTGATTGTTTGTATGGGAATTCATTATACATTAATGCAATTCTAAGTTATATTACTAAGTAAAGAGATTCCGGTAAATAATTTAGGATTAGGGTTAATATGCTTGAGAAAGATGTTAGCTTCAATTGTGAATCCCTCCGGTTAAGAATAATAGAAACTGAATTGAATATATTTTAAGTGGTCACATGTTAAACACTAGGGGAAATAATTCCTAAATACGTTATTAATTTCTTGAAGTCGTTCGTAGTTTTATTGCTTTCTAATTTGCTTAACTAAGTCTCATAATTAGTTTAGATGGTTAATTTCAGTATTTTTAATTCATTCAACTCGACACAATTTTTTGGCTAGATAATAGAGCTAAGGTTAATATTAGTACTCGAAATCTCTGAAGGATCGACTCGGACTCACATCCGTTATATTAAAATTGATAGGTGCACTTGCCTCATATTAAGTTTTTGGCGCTGTTGCCGGGGATTTTCGATATTAAGAACGCTAGTTGCTTTATTACTTTAACCATATTTTCTTTTTTTTTTATTGTTTATTTTTATTACCTAAAACTGTAATTGATTTTATATTTCTTACCCTTGTAGTGCATGACCCGAAGCAACTCGGAAGATTTGGTAGAACTTGATCCTAAAATCGAGAGAACTGCTCTTCAAAATTTGAGATCGCGACCTAGACAAATTATGGCGACCATAGACGATGAGTCAATCGTTAAAATCAAGAAAGAAGGTCAAGAGGCTAACACTCAATTCATCGAGCAAGAAGATTTACTACACATGGCTAACAACGGGAATGAAGCAAATCGGACCATGTCCGACTATTCAAGGCCTACCCTTATTAGAGCTGACTCTAGCATTGCAAGGCCAACCGTCGTAGCTAATAATTTCCAAATTGCACCTAACATCATACAAATGGTGCAACAATATGTTCAGTTTGACGATCTCCAAGATGAAGATCCTAATGCCTACATCTCTAGTTTTCTAGAGATTTGTGATACGTTTAAAATCAACGGAGCCACGAATGATGCCATTCAACTGTGGCTATTTCCTTTCTCCTTAAGGGGAAGAGCAAAACAGTGGTTGAACTCCCTACTAAGAAATTCAATTACAACTTGGAATGAATTAGTAGAGAAATTTTTGGAGAAGTACTTCCCACCTCCAAAGACCGCTAAACTTCGGAATGATATTTCTTGTTTTGCTCAATTGGAAGCGAAGACGCTATATGATACTTGGGAGCGGTTTAAGGACTTGCTCAGGAGGTGCCTACATCATGGCCTCCCACTATGGATGCAGATTCAGACCTTCTACAATGGTTTCAATTTATCTACTAGACAGATGATTGATGCATCCGCAGGAGATACTTTGAACACAAAGACACCTGAGCAAGCACAAAACCTGATTGAAGGAATAGCGATGAACAATTATCAGTGGGAAACCACTAAAGCTAAGCAAAAGGCCATGGGAATTTATGAGGTGGACTTGACCACTGCTCTAGCAACCAAGGTGGACCTGTTGAGTAAGAAGATTGATGCACTCTCAGTTGGCCCTCAACAAGTGCAATCGGATGTAAGTGATTTTGGTATGCAGGGGTACGGAGCACAAGAACAACTGGAATAGGTAGATTATCTAGGAAATCCACCTAAGCAACAAAATAACCCCTACAGCAACACTTACAATCCAGGATGAAGGAATCACCCCAATTTCTCATAGGGAAACCAAAACTAAGGCCAGCAGAAGACTAACTTTGGCCCACCTGGATTTCAAAGACCATTTCCACCTCCTCTCCCTCAAGAAAAGAAGTCCAGTGTGGAAGAACTTCTCACAAAATACATTTAAGGCAATGAGGCTCGCTTATCCAACATTGAATCCTCGCTGAAGAATTAAGAGGCTTCAAATTGCAACCTTGAGAATCAAATTGGTCAACTTGCGAAGCTAATCTTTGAAAGACTGTAGGGATTGCTACCAAGAAATACATAACCCAATCCAAAGGAACATGTTAAGGCAGTGACACTTCGAAATGGGAAGGAGTTACATGCTGAGAGGAAGGTTAGCGAGGAGACTGGCAAGAGCAAGGAGGGGACGAAAGCAACAGAAGATGTAGAGTCATCAAAGGTGAAGGAATATCAACCACCTATCCCATATCCCCAAAGACTCCAGAAAGATCGCAATGACCAACAATTTAGTAAGTTCCTTGACCTCTTTAAACAACTGCATATTAACTTACCTCTTGTTGATGCCCTGTCACAGATGCCAAAGTATGCTAAGTTCTTGAAAGATTTGTTATCCAACAAGAGGAAGCTTGAGGAGCTTTCTACAGCCATCTTGGATGAAAAGTGTTCAGCGATTATGCAAAACAAGTTGCCCAAGAAGCCAAAAGACCTAGGAAGTTTTACAATTCCTTGTCATATTGGTAATCTGTTAATTGACAAAGCTTTAGCTGATTTGGGTGCTAGCATCAATTTAATGCCTTATAAATTTTTTAAGAAACTAGGATTAGGGGAACCTAAGCCCACACGCATGAGTTTGCAATTAGCTGATAGATCTGTAACGTATCCTAGAGGTATATTTGAGGATGTATTAGTCCGAGTGGGTAAATTCATTTTTCCAGTTGATTTTGTGATACTGGATATAGATGACGATTTTGAGTTACCCCTTATCTTAGGAAGACCATTTTTAGCTATCGCTAGGGCTATCATTGATGTTAGTGGTGGCAAGCTCATTCTTCGAGTAGGAGATGAAGAGATCATGTTTAAAATTTCGGAGGCTATGAAAAAATCTGTCGATCAGGATGATACTTGCTACCTTCTAGATGTTACTGACACTTTTGTTTCAAGTTATATGCAGGAAGTTTTTTTTAAGGATCCGTTGGAGAGTTGCTTGCAATTAGGCATGGAGGAAGCTTCAGAAGATCCTGTCAAATCCGAGGTGGTAGCCCAACTGGAGGTAAATAAACCTATCTCTATCGAGAAAGGGTTTGAAGAGTTTGAAAAGAGGAAGGAAGCACAGTTAAAACCTTCGATTGAGGAGCCACCAGTATTGGAGCTAAAGCAATTACCTGACTACCTGGAATATGCTTTCTTAGAGAAGGACTCCAAATTACCGATAATTATAGCATCCAATTTGGAACAAGAACAGAGAGAAAGGTTGCTGAAAGTACTCAAGGAGCATAAGAGGGCCATTGTTTGGAAAATATCCGATATTCGAGGTATCAATCCCTCCTTTTGTACTCATAAGATTTTAATGGAAGAAAACTATAAGCCGATTGTGCAGCCCCAGAGACACTTGAATCCAAACATGAAAGAGGTAGTCAAAAAGGAAGTTATTAAACTCCTTGATGCAGGTATGATATATCCTATCTCTGATAGTTCATGGGTGAGTCCAGTGCAAGTAGTTTAAAAAAAAAGTGGGATGACAGTAGTCCCTAATGAAAAGAACGAATTGATCCCAATGAGAACGGTAACAGGTTGGCGTGTATGTATCGATTATCGAAAGTTAAACGATGCTACACGTAAGGACCATTTCCCCCTACCTTTTATTGATCAAATGATAAAACGACTAGCTGGACATATGTTTTATTGTTTTTTGGATGGCTTATCTGGTTATTTTCAGATACCTATTGTACCGGAAGATCAAGAGAAGACCACTTTCACTTGTCCTTATGGCACCTTTGCTTATCGTAGAATGTCTTTTAGTCTTTGCAATGCATTGGCTACATTCCAGCGATGCATGTTAGCTATTTTTGATGATTTGATTGAGGACATAATGGAGGTATTTATGGATGATTTTTCAGTTTTTGGCAACTCATTTGACCTTTGTTTGAATAATTTGGACAAGGTACTCACCAGGTGTGAAGAGACCAATCTTGTCCTTAACTGGGAGAAGCGCCACTTCATGGTACAAGAAGGTATTGTGCTGGGCCATAAGATCTCTTATCGAAGAATTGAGGTGGATACTGCCAAAGTGGATGCGATTGCAAGACTCCCATCTCCAACTTCGGTTAAGGCCATAAGAAGCTTTTTAGGACATGCAGGTTTTTACAGGTGATTTATTAAGGATTTCTTGAAAATTGCCCGCCCTTTGACTAAGCTATTAGAGAAGGATGTGCCTTATGTTTTCTTTTAGGAGTGTTTGAAAGTTTTCAATATCCTTAAAGAGAAACTTACCAATGCTCCAATCATGGTAGTACCTGATTGGGCATTCCCCTTTGAGTTGATGTGTGATGCAAGTGATCACGCAGTCAGGGCAGTGCTGGGGCAAAGGCGAGACAAGCACTTTCAACCAATTCACTATGCTAGCAAAACTCTTACGAATGCTCAGGAGAACTATACTAATATAGAAAAAGAGTTGCTAGCAGTTGTTTTTGCCTTTGATAAGTTTCGCTCTTATTTGCTTCTATCTAAGGTGATTATTTATACTGATCATTCTACCCTTAGGTACTTGTTAGCGAAACCGGATGCAAAACCAAGATTGATTAGGTGGATCTTGTTGCTACAAGAGTTTGATGTGGAGATCAAAGATAAAAAAGGCGTTGAGAATTTAGCAGCAAATCACCTATCTTGATTGGAGAATCCAAACTTGGAAATGCTCGACGAGAATGAGATCAAAGATGAATTCCCTGAGGAGCGACTCTATGCCATCGCCCAGGTAAGTGATATGGAAATTCCTTGGTTCGCAGATATTGCTAATTTTTTAGCTGCTAGGATCATACCGAAGGGACTTCAACACCAGCAAAAGAAGAAATTCTTTTTTGAAGTGAAACATTATTTTTGGGATGATCCTTACCTATTTAAAGTATGTGCAGATCATGTCATTCGAAGGTGTGTACCACACCTTGAAGGTTGGCGAATTTTGAGCCATTGTCATTCGGGGCCTACGGGTAGGCATCATAGTGCCAATAGGACAGCTCATAAGGTCCTAGAGGCAGGATTCTATTGGCTTACCTTATTCAAAGATGCCTAGAGATATGTTGAGCGTTGTGATCGTTGCCAACGAGTGGGGAATATATCCCGTAGGGATGAAATGCCACAAAACCCCATCATCGAGGTTGAGGTATTTGATGTGTGGGGGATCGATTTCATGGGTCCTTTTCCGAACTCAAATGGAAATAAATATATCCTAGTAGCTATTGACAATGTCTTTAAGTGGGTGGAAGCTAAAGCCCTACCTACTAATGATGCTAGGGTAGTAAAAAAATTCTTGAAAGGCTTATTTTCTCTATTTGGTACCCCTAGGACAATTATAAGTGATAGGGGAACACACTTTTACAATGCTCAACTCGACCAAGTACTGAAACGTTATGGCGTTACACATAGGATAGTCACCCCGTACCACCTCTAAAGTAGTGGCCAAGTGGAAGTTGATAATCGCGACCTTAAGTGAATTCTTGAAAAAACCGTAGAGTATCATAGGAAAGATTAGTCAGAAAAGTTGGATGATACTCTATAGGCATATAGAACCGCTTACAAAACACCACTCGGGACTACACCCTACCGACTTGTATATAGCAAAGCTTGTCATTTACTGGTAGAGATAGAGCATAAGGCTTCTTGGGCAATTAAGAGTGCTAATGTCGATTTTGAGCGTGCAGGTTCTCACAGGAAACTTCAACTAAACGAGCTAAAGGAATGGCGAGCGAATGCATATGAGAACTCTAAATTATACAAGGAAAGGGCCAAAAAGTATCATGATCAGCAAATCAAACAAGGTCGACAATTTAAAGAAGGTGATCATGTTCTTTTGTATAATTATCGCATTTGTTTATTCCCAGGTAAATTGAAATTCAGGTGGTCTGGACCATTTATAATTACACGAGTTTTCCCGTATGGGACTGTTGAATTTACACACCCGGAGAAGGGCACATTTAAGGTAAATGGGCAACGGTTGAAGTTATACTTGAATGGAAACTTGGAGCATGTTGGACAAGAGGAGTTTTATCTCCATCCAACAGAACTAACATGAGAAGACGTATCACGTCGAGCTATCGATGTTAACTAAAGCGCTTCTTGGGAGGCAACCCATGTCTAACTCTGCTTCTACCTTCGTTATTTAAGTTTATTTTCTTTTTATCTAACTCTGCTTTGCTTCTTTTCTTTTTCTTTCAATTTTTCGTCATAGTTCTTTCCCCTTTTAGCTTTATTTTTGCTTTTTCTCTTTAGTTTTATTATTTTTATTTTTTTTTAAGTTTCCTTTATCTTTAAATTTAATTAAAAAAAAAAGTTACACGGGCGAGGGACACGGTTGTGTCCCAACCCGTGTCCATCCAGACCTTCAAAACTGCTCACCTACAGAAAGTTACACGGGCAAGGGATACGATCGTGTCCCAACCCGTGTGCGGCCAAAATTTCCCACCTGCGAACAGAATGTTATACGGGCGTGGGATACGGTTGTGTCCCAGCCCGTGTGCGTCCAGACTTCACAGTAGAGCTCAGAAAGTTACACAGGCGTGAGACACGGTCGTGTCCCAGCCCGTATCTGTCTAGTTTATATACACGGGAACAGAAAGTTACACGGGCATGGGACACGGTTGTGTCCCAACTCGTGTCCGTCAAGACTCCACACGACACACACAGAATGTTACACGGGCAAGGGACACGGTC
Source organism: Lumnitzera littorea (assembly GCA_024138015.1). NCBI lineage: Eukaryota > Viridiplantae > Streptophyta > Magnoliopsida > Myrtales > Combretaceae > Lumnitzera > Lumnitzera littorea. The sequence goes on along the minus strand of JAMXBB010000001.1, from coordinate 120,957,421 downwards.
GTATCCCAGCTCATGTCGACCTAAACTCACACAATTTTGCACACGACCGGTTTATTTAAATTAAACACACCCTCTCACACACTCACAATCAAACATATCTCTCTCATATTCCCTCTTATTCTCCCTCTTCTCTCCACAATTCTTGCATTCCGCATTTTGATCAAAGTAAGTTTTCCTCATTGATTTTACTCTTTCTTCCTCATGCTTAAGTAGTTTGGTTATTTGCATTTTTTTTTACTCTTGTGCGTATTAGTTTTTTCCATTTGGCCTGCAGATTTCTTTTGATTATTTATAAATGCCATGCATCATTGCTTTGAGTTTCTTCATCTTTTATGCAATAATGCTGCCTCATCTAATTAGATTTCATTATGCTCTCTCAATTCCGAATGTTATTGGCTAATTTGCTCATCCTTATTCATTCATACTAGTTAGGGTTAGCAATAAGAGAAACCAATTCTAGGTCATTTAGCGTCTTTTATATGTTGAGACGCCTATTTTTCACCGTTAATTGTTGTGTAGTAGAATTCGTTGGAAGTGTTTGCCACTCATTTCTTTTCCACCAACTCGTTTTCTAGTTGCACTTCATATGTTTGTTGAAATGCCCCACTGAGCATTCTGTGAGCATTCTTCCTTATTGCTCTTCTTTTCTTCTGCCTTCTTTAACTATGTGCGATACGGATGTACGTGTTTGATTTGGATTGTTGACTCTTTTTAGGTATTCAAATGGCTAATCGAGCTAAGCTTTCTGTTCGCCGAAAATCCAAATTTGCGGCATCCTCTTCATCACAATCCGGAGCAATAGTTGAACCACTGACTACTCTTCCCCCTATGGAGCACCCAATGCTCCAATTTAAGGAAGACTACCAAGTGCAACGATATTAACTATTTCAGACTAAGCCTTTTAGCGAGACCCTTCGGCTGGATTAGGATGTTCTCGCTCAATTAGAGCTTACCACCGAAATGAAGGAGCTCTTGGATAATACTATTTGGGAACGCTTGTTATCCTTTGAAGCTCCAATTTATAAAGAGCTGACCTTGGAATTTTTGTGCACTTATAAACTTGATAAGGAAAGTGTTACTAGCATGGGCCCAAAACGTAAATTACACTTCACTTTGAGTGGCCATCCATTCTACATGACCATTGCTCACCTGGGCAGATATCTTGGTCTATATGACGAGCAATATATACGAACGGACGAATTCCAATGTCTCTCGTGTCGTTTTCCTCATGGCGTCACAGCAAGGTCATTTTGGAATGAGATTACTGTTGGCGATGCCTATAATCCAGCCAGGAGTAAGGCCTCTCAATTAGTCAGGCCTCAATACCGGGTTCTTCACTGGCTCTTTTCCCATACATTGACTAGCCGAGGCCTTAGCACTGGGGTGGTGTCCAACAAAGATTGCCTCTATCTCTACAGTGTCATACATAAACATCACATTAATCTCGCTATCGAAATCGCCGAACTCTTCAGCCACCAAGCCACCACTACTCGAAAGAAAGGGCATATTTGCTGTGGCCCTTACATTACCTTACTAGTGCAGGTCATGCGGACTAAGGTTGTTGCTTGGCCCTCACTTACTTTCATTAGCCAAGTCACTCCTATGCGCCTCAATTCATTCCAACTCATGAACCTCTTACCAATAAGACGTTAAGGTCAACACTCTCGCAGCAGCACATCTCGGGGCTAGACGTTTTCAGCCAACTTTGAAGATAAATTTGATTTGTTGCTGTCTGAGGTTCGTTATATACGAGAAAGTGTGGATAAACTTCATATCCGCCAGGACAAAATGGAAGAATTTCTTAAAATGAAAGAGTCGGCTACCAATGACGAGGAGAGTGAGGAAGAGGATGATGAGGGTGAAGAGGAAGAGGCTGATGAGGGTGGAGAGGACGATATGGTTGGAGAAAGTGATGAGGATGTTGAGGCCAGTGATGACGATGATGATGCTACGATGGCTGAGGCACCATTTAATGAGGAGGATGAAGAGACGGATTCTGATCCCTCTTCTTAGTTCCAAATTTTTTGTGTTGTCTTTTGTTGATCAAGACTTGTGAACTCTGATATATATAATGATGATGCTTCTTCATTTTGCACTTCTTTTCGACTGGCAGGGAAGTATTAGTTTCTTTTCAGTACATATTTTTCCTTTTTCCCTGTGCTGCTTTTTCGTGTTGTTATGATTTTTCGTGGTACATTGGGGACAATGTACATAATTAGGTGTGGGGAAGGGATATATATGAATTTGTTACTGTTTAGGAAACTAATTATTCATATTTGACCCAATTAACTTTTAAGTTAACTTGCAATAGGTGATTAATAAGTATTGAATTCAATTGTGTTATCTTGATCATTATTGACCTTATGATACTTTACTAGAATTGATTAGTCAAATTTGTGGAGGGCAAAGTTACGAATTATTTAGCTTAGGATTTTAAGACTTGAGATTGGAGCAACATCACTAGTTGAGAGTTAGTCATTGTTATTTTTAAATTTACTTTTATGTATACCTTTCTCTTAGAAATTTTTAAAAGCCCTATAATTTTTAGCAAACAAACAAATGAAATTCTTTTTTTGAGAAACTCCTGAAAAATCATAATGATTGGAGGTCAAAAGTAATAATAAGTGTATGAATAGAAAAAATTGGTAAGGATTTGTCTTAGTCCGTCAGAAGAGCGAGATTGAGTCCCAATGCTAATTCTAATGAAAAAATTGATATGGATCGGCCTTAGTCCGTCAGAAGAGTAAGGTTCTTTCCCGCTATCAATATAAGGAATAAGTTGGTATGGATCGGTCTTGGTCCGTCAGAAGAGCGAGATTCTTTCCCTCTACCAACACAATTGTGCTTAAATAAGGTAAATTCAAAAGACCTCTCAACAAAAGCATGAACTAGGGGGATGATCAGAGGAAGAGTGGATGTAAAATGTGTTTGTTTTAGATTATGATGCTTGGTGAGATGAAAAAGAGAATTGTATACACTTTAGTCAAATGGACAAAATTTTTATGACTCTTTCTTGGATGGTGAGATGTTAAATCTAATTTTTAGTTTAAGAATCTTTGGTTAAATGGCTCGGGTAAACTTTGATTTTCATAAATTAACTAGTGAATTCTAGTATTAAGTATGGTTGAAGCATTCGAATATGGTCAGATGAAATTGGTTGACTTTATTATTGCAAGTTAGTTGAGAATGATTTTCTTACCCTTCTTTGGGTCAAGTGTATTTATTCACAGGTTTCTTAAATAGTGATAAATTTTGATTAGCGTTTCTTGTCCCGAAAGTTTGGTTTTGATTTATTTGCTTGAGGATAAGCAAATGCTCAAGTGTGAGGAAATTTGATAACTCTGATTTTAAACATATTTCGCATGGTGATTTTATAGTATTTTCCTTACATTTTTGGTTTTCTTTAAAGAAATTGATACTTAATTGAGTAAAATTTTGATTTCAAGGTTTGAACGCGTTCTAGGATCGAAAACGAAGAAAAGGAATCAAGTTTCACTCAATTCCGAGTTCAAACGAAGAAGTTATGAAGTTTTGAAGTTATGTAGAAAAATTTGCCTAGGTGCAGAAAGTTACATGACCATGTCCCAGGCCATGTCTGGTGACGAAAACAGAATCCTTATAATACATATATAAAAGGATATCTTAGGGTTTCAAAAGAAGAGAGATATTAGAGAAACCAACAAGACAAGAGAGAAGAGAAGAGACTTGAGGAGAAAGAGAAGAAAGAGGCGAGAACAACATCGACTTCAAGATTAGAGAGATTGTTCATCAATCAAAGGGGTTTTCCATGTTTTATTTTATGTTTTTGATGGAACTCGTTTTTAGATTTGTTATGATAGCTTAGAATTCGAATATTTAGGATTATGAAACTTAGGGTTTTATGTGACTTTTGAGTTGAATTATAAATTTCAATAAAGTTTCTATCTTTTCTTGATTCAATTATGTTGTTTAATTGTTGATTGATAATTCCAGAGTATCAATATATGATATTATACATGATGATTAAGAAATTGCATGTGTAATTAGATCTTAGCATAATTGGAAAGAATTACATGTATACTTAAAGATAAAATACATGTTTCTTCCGGAAAGTTGATTGTTTATATGGGAATTCATTATACATTAATGCAATTCTAAGTTATATTACTAAGTGAAGAGATTCCGGTAAATAATTTAGGATTAGGGTTAATATGCTTGAGAAAGATATTAGCTTCAATTGTGAATCTCTCCGGTCAAGAATAATAGAAACTGAATTGAATATATTTTAAGTGGTCACATGTTAAACACTAGAGGAAATAATTCCTAAATACGTTATTAATTTCTTGAAGTCGTTCGTAGTTTTATTGCTTTCTAATTTGCTTAATCAAGTCTCATAATTAGTTTAGATGGTTAATTTCAGTATTTTTAATTCATTCAACTCGACACAATTTTTTTGTTAGATAATAGAGCTAAGGTTAATATTAGTACTCAAAATCTCTGAGGGATCGACTTAGATTCACATCCGCTATATTAAAATTGATAGGTACACTTGCCTCATATCAGTTTGCACAGCAGAATCGTTACGACTTTGCCGTTTCAAGGTGTAACTGAAATAAAAAGCAATTAATAGCATCTAGTATGAAAGATCCTAATGTAGTTGTAGCAGAAGATCTCAGACCTATTTTAAATGTAAAAGAAAACCCTAATTCCAAAAGATTATCTTTTAGGGATACGATTCTCACTAATATCACTAGCACGTAAGAAACGTTCTGTTTCCAAGATGAATCCTTGGCCTTAGATATGGATCATGATGTGGATAAATCAAAAGAAGAAGCAGAAAGACTAAAGGCAAGCGCAATGGAGGTTGTTTGCTATGTGAACTTTTTGTTATGCTCCGAAACCATAGAGTTACAACAGTTTCACTGTGTAAACCAACCTATGATAATAACCGACCTCACAATCCCTATCATAGATATAATTTACACAAGGCGTTCGTGACTTCTTGCTTTGAAGTAAATAGTTCAATTAAAAGTTATACTAAAATTTACATAAAATCTAGAACCTTAAGTTATATATATATATATATATATATATACATACATACATACATAATTACATTCATATTGTCTTATAATCCTAAGAAATTAAACATACTATGGTAGTCTGTTAATGAGCATATCACCATACCGGTTCATAAACCTAAAAGTACTAACAAAACATTCAAAGACTCATTCGTACAGTCGGTTGATCCTCACTCTCCCACAGCTTCAAAAAAAAAAAAAGACCTTAGGATAATTATACCACAACTTATTAGTCAAAACTTGTGAGAAAATCAATAAGGATATGAGTAACCACAGCTTGGTAAATTAAGTTGTAGACTTATGAATACATAACAAACACAAATAGGGTTATCGAACAATTAATTATATAAAATGAAATAACCAAATTCCATCACACAACATGGTTTGGTTCATTATGAAATCAGAGTAATTTCACCTGCTTTAATCTAAGTTGAAGAATTTTCATGTTTATTCAATAGCTCACAATCAAACTTAGGTTGTGCGTTGGAGACACTGCTCTCCCCATCACTATCCTTTGAACTATTGTCCTCATCCTTACTACGACCTCTTTTCTTGTTACTTAGTTGGGCTAAGGATAAAGAAAAGACTATTATACTATCAAACGTTATCTTTTTCAAAGGTGTCGGCATTTGGTTAGAAAATTTTAATAATCCCTTAAAGAGTTACAATGCATGTCTAATTAGGATATTTAGGTCGGTTATGATTAAATACAATTTAGGGTAATCAAGCATTCTCACACCATTTAATTTACAATAATTACTAAAACACAACATAAATTTCAACACAAAGTCAAATACATACAAGTACATGCATATAATTGCCTACAAGCACAATCACATACAATTTTAAGTCTTTGAACACTTTAAAATAGTACTCCAAAATATAATAAAGTATTAAACCTAACTTACCTGATGTCCTAAGTTAGCTCACTTGATTTGCTGTAGGTCACTCGTTTATGCGTATCCTATAACATAAATACCATGTTTAGTATTTGTATCCCTATGATATATATAAATTTTAGGTTATGATTTGACCCAATTTCCCATATATATATTATTTATTACCGATTCACTCTAGATTAGTTAGGAATTGGTCTCTAAATTCGGTTCCAATTTAGATTCTAAATTCGATTACAGGTGTTATACTTAAATCTTAAGAATGCATTTTAAACTATAATGTGAAATCAATCATATTATGCTCAAGTATCCTAAGTATCACTTTTAGTTCCTAACCAGTATTCTAACCTATACGGCACACTCTAGTTTTTATTTATGTACCGAATTTACTCCTGATGTAAAATTTTTTTTATATTTTTCATATAATTACCATAATTTAAGTTTCCTATCAGATTTATTACATAATTCTATTAGTATTATATTATTAATTTTATCTTAGTATTTTCTATTTATTATAATTTCAATTCCACATATTACTAAAATTACATATATTTACTACATAATACTCATAATTATTACATCTAACCATCCAAATGCTACAATTACCATGCCACATTAGATATGAATATCTTAAAATGCCTAATTATACGCTAAATTAGTAATTATTTAATTAACCATTAATTATCCTCAAAATTACTAATTATATATATAATCTAAAGGCCTAAAAATTACTTAAAATTTTCAAAAATCCATTTCTGAAAAAAGGCTTCATAACACTATTTCACATCTTTTAAGTAGCTTACATAAAAATTTTGAGCTTAAAACTATACTCCTAAGATTATTTATTTGTAAATCGAACAAAACTCAAGTTTGTAGGATTTCTTAAAGACAGTATATTTCTAGGAATAATTACATCAAACTAAAATTTTTCCTTAAATCTAAATATATAAAGACATCAGAATACCGAATTTCATAATTTTCTAAATATAATCGGGTTGAAATTAGATTCACCTGGCTGTTGAACTTCCGGCCACTAGTGGTGGTCTTAGGGTTTTTGACAGCCTTAGGCGGTGGGGATAGGATGTGGTGGTAATGGTGGTAGTGATGGCGATTCACTTCTAGGTAGCTGTAGGTCGTGGATTTGATCTATAAGCCTTAATTGCACAAAATTTTTCCTAATTTTAGAACAAAACCTTAATTCTCTCTTTTTCGATTCTTTTTATTTTTCTTAGACTTCAAATAGACCAAATAAGCTTCAGTTGGAGTTTGGGTATTTATAAAGCTACATGGAGATTTTTCCTTAATTTTTAAGTTGACATTTAACTCTTATCTCTTTCTTTTTAGCTTTCTAATTGCCTTAATTCGATTGGTTATTTTTTTTTTTCTTAATCTTAGCATGCCATGACCTTGATTTGGAAAATTCTTCACTTTCTGATTTTTTTTCCTTGATTGTTTTGTGATTTTCTTTAATTATTTAGCATTAATTTGGTATTTTTTGGGCATTTTAAATAATTTTGAGTATTTTTATTTACACGCAAATACATATAGAGTATAAGTAAATATTCTTAAATATTATTTATGTTATTTTATAATTTTTAGTGTACATATAATTTATCTTTAACGATTTGTTAATTATCGGAACTCATTTTACACATTTTCAATAAATAACGGGTAATATACATATAATTTGATATTATAATATTCTATTATTTTATTATTTATTTTCCTAAATTTAAACTTACAGGATCGCTTTTACTAATATTTCTAACTTTATCTCAATTGGACACTTTAATCCAATCACCCTAAATTTTACATATTGAATATGAACTTTTAGTTGCAAAGCTTACACTTCTTGTCACGAACTAAGGACGGCCTAGTCGTGGCAGACGCCGTATACTGTACAAAGAACCCCTGATTGGTTACCCTTCCAATCAAGAACTCTTCATACAATATACAAGGCTCTACAACCACTAGTTTCCAAAGAACATCCAGACTCATTTGATATCATTACACAAACATATTTATATAAAATTTAAGGAACAAAGCTTACATTACGTAGCATTTAAGTATGTCTAGGTCTAATATATTAAGATAAACAAAAGTACATAAGTAGAAGTCTACATAAACTGTTCTCTCAGTACACATAGCAGCTCGCTCTTGCCCAAATCCCCAAGCTAACCTGTGGCATTCCTCGCCCTGTCTCTACGAACAAGCTATCCTGCAACAAAAGTCTAAAGGGGTATAAGCCTAAGCTTAGTGAGCAAAACCCTCAGCCACACCACAAACAAGTTTTAAGTACATTATATTCAATCATATGAATGAATGATCAACCAGAATGCCAAACAATACGTATAATTAACTAGTTCATATACGTAACTCAGATTTAACACCCTCCGAAGTCAGGGTTGGAGTATACACGGCACCAATCAGATCCGGGTATTATACTAGAACTTACTTTACTACGGAACCCCACGTTTCGTACTTATATCAAATAATTCTTTTATTTTCAGAAAACCCAAGTTCTAGTATAATTGTGAGTGGGCCCCCGCAGTCCACACTCACCCTTAAACGGAGGCCTCTAGACTCAACCCTTAGCCAGGCGGTTGGCGCCTCCAACGCCTAGTATTCCTGCGGGCCAGGGTAAGGTCATTTTGTACGAGTGCACCGTACAGAACCAAATAAATGAATAATATCAACCCCCGAATGGCCTCTCTTTACCTCCGTGTGATGTGACGGCCGGAATAGTATCCATGCTATGCATGTTAATGCATGTCTCAATTTCTTTTTATAGGTCGAGTATAATTAGGTTCAAATTATGTTATGACCATCCAATTGTGCACACAATCATTTTCTATACTACCATGCAACAAACATAGCATTATCAATATTTAAGATAAGTTCACAATTCAAAACATACCAACATACACAGGCATTTTTCCCAAACCCCACACAATAGTCAATTAACAATAGTATTTAAGTCCACTATCTACAATCACAAAACAAGCATCGAATCATTGGGTAAATACTCACTCGGCCATAGTGATTCGTTCTAATCGTAGTAGTTGATCGGGAGGTCCTCACGCTCCTTAGAGTCACCTGATCATTACGATTTGATAAGACTAGTAAGTAACTAATTTAACTAATACTTCTAAACATTTAATTACCTAATTTACTTAGACTATTATCAACTTTTACCCGGTTAGACTTTATTATTAATCGTATATAACTTTTTCGTTTTATTTTTGATATTTATAAATTTATAGTCATTTTTCATCGTTTTCAGACGTATATTCATACGGTAATGTTTGTTTTGGATGTTAAGATCCCTATTTTATATTATGAACTAGTTTATAGAAATTTTTAGCTATAATACTTAGGTATTGCTATTACTTATATTTATAACATTTATTCCTTAAATTCTTATAATTAAGGGATTTACTTTGTTATTACCAATTCATATACTAAATTAGGTATAATCTAATTTAGAAGGTGTATTAAAATTTTCTAATTTAAGTATCTAATTACCTACACTTTTCTTACTTTTCTCATTTTCTAAACCTATGCTTATGTCATTGCTTACATTATCTTTTCTTTATATCATTGCTTATGTCATCTTTTCTTTATGTCATCATATGCTTATGTCATCATCTACCTCATCATTTGATTACATAAGCATTACATCATGCTTATGTCACATGTACATGTCTTATGTACATTTATTTCTTACTTTATACTTATATACATATGCCTTATACTTATACTTATGTATATATACCTTATACATACATATACTTATACATCTATATATACTTATACCGTATTTATACATGTATACCTACTCATATACCTATACGGTTGGATGCCAAAGTTTTCCATAAGAAAATTCCTCTCAATTCCATCCTTTTGTAGTTCTATGTATGTATTTAGTATAGTATATACATATATAATTAGATATGGTCTTAAATTAGGTTATGTACATGATACATACTTATATATAAAGGTTCACATACTTGTATTTCTTTGGTATTTCTTTATGTACACATATCTAAGAGTACATACACATGTATTTCTTCCATTTCCTTCATGATTCTTCACTTTCTACACTTAAAGATGGAAACTTTGTTTCCTCTTCTTCAAGACTTCACTAAATACCTAAATACTTACCTAATCTACCTAATTAACTAACTAATGAATAACATAAAGTAACATAAAACAACTTAAGAACATACCTTTAATTTTGTTGAAGTTTAAGGAGACAAAAGGGAAAGGAATGAAAGTGAAAGAGGAGGGGGAGTTCACGAGTTCACGGCATGAAAGGGAGGTTTTGCTTTTGTTTCTTTTGTTTTGTTTCAATTATGGAAGACAACAAATGGTGGGGCCTAAGGAGCAAAATTGTGGACGGCAACAATTGCGAAGAAGAGAAAAGAAAAATCAAAAGGAAAAGAAAAGAAAATCATCATTAAGTTACTAAGATATTTTCCTTATCTCTTAAGACTTTTGACTTTTCAAAATGTTGACTTGGTCAACCCCTTTGACTTTGGTCAACATGCATTACCTTAGTCAACATTCCTTAAGTATGTTTAATTTTGTGCACATAATGTAGTAATTAAGGGAAATTAGAGGAAAAATGAAGGAAATGAGGGGAAATGAGGTATTTGATGAATTGATTAGTAAACATTGTTGATGAGATCTTACTTTAGGTCTTTATAGCTTATATATCTCATTTGATAAACTACTTTGAATAACAAATGCAAAAAGTACTAATTTGAGTATTAAAGTTCACTACATATAACCTAATCTTCAACTATTACCCTAACTCCAAGTGAAACTATCTTAATCATTTACTTAAGAAGTAAATATAATCTATGACTCGTTATCTTAATTTCTAATGAATTACTTAAGGATTCAAAGCATATAAGTATAAATAAGGGCCATCTCTAACCCTTTACTAGTGAATTGGACAAAAGGATAAGCATTATATTATCAATTAGGGTTTTAGGGTATATCATGTTGGATTAGTGCACATGTGTCTTTAAAATAATCATTTTTAGGGTTTCTATCACTTTTGAATAAAATCTTTAGCATTTAGAAACACTTAGGGTAGAACAATTCTTTACGCGATTGAGTAATTCTTTTAGGGTTTTTACTTTCATTAGCCTTGTCGACTCCAAAATTGTCTAACATAGTTGAGTCTATTACAAAAGCTAGGTTGATAATTTTAGGGGTTTACATTTCTTGCCTACAGAAATTGAGATACTAAATGTCCCCTAAAAAAATACCATTATAGCAAAGGTGCTTGGTCCAAATCTTGAGTGTAAAGCCCTATTTGATAAATTGACATGACTATGGAGAAAACTAAACCCATTCAAATTGATCAACGCAAGGCTAGGTTATTATTTAATATCTCTAGAGACTACCTCAGATTATCAGTACATGATAAAAAACGGGCCTTAGTTTATCAATTACAGATACTTGGCATTGAAAAAATGGGTACTAGGATTTCGAACAAATATTACTGAGTTTGACAATGTGATGGCTTGGGTTTGGATTTTTAGTTTACCATCAAAGTATTATTCTCCCCTAGCAATTAAGTGTATTGGGGAAAAGATTGTTCCGATGTTGAGGTACGATTGTTATACTGTTGGGCTTGAACATGGGAGGTTCGCGCGCATTTGTGTTCAATTGAACATAAATGTCCCGCTAAAACATACCATCATTATTAATGGGATCCCTTGAAGGATTTCCTAAGGTTTGTGAACGTTGTGACCTGATTAATCATAAGGATAATATATGCTCAATTTTGGAAACTGAGGCTAGGTTTAATCGGCCAAATGTAAGTCTATCATAGGAAGAGGATAAGGGTACGACGTTTGGTGATAGAGAAGGAATTTCGGGGAATGTGACAGGATGTGACTTTACTGTGAATGTGAGGGAAGGGGGAGTAGGGATACCGGGGGTTGCATGGGGAAAGGGCATGAACGAGACTCCAAAGAGGAGTCCTTACCCCCTACTACAGATGAGTCGATTATAAATGGAGGAGGGAAAAACATGTCAATGGATAAGGGAGAGTGGACTACACTCCAATATAAGAAAAAGGGTAAAAAAAAGAATTTAGAAAAAGAAACTTTTGAAAAAAGAGGATCTAATTCTTCTTCAGAACAGGATATGTCCTTTTAGAAAGGGATGTGAAGATCTTTGAAAGACATTAATAATAAAGAGTGTGAATACGAATAGACACTCCGTTTCTAAGAATTTAAAAGAAGAAAGCTCGTCGGCTAAAGGCCCTTCTTTGGCTTTTGCTTTCTCAGCTGTTCGAGATAACTCTTACTACGAAAAAACCCTCTTAAAAAAAAAACTTGCTTGTGAAAATGGTGCACCTTTTGGAAGTCACATTCTTGCTCCAACTCCTGAGAGATGACTCACCATGGTCGAAAGAGCATCCAGACACAAAGATCTGGGAGATGTTTACTCTACTAAGTTCAATTGCGAACAATGTAGCATAGAAGAAATTCCATATCCCCGAGATCTCGTTCAATCCAACTTACCCCTCAGAAAGGAGTTTTGTTCAAGACCAGAGATTGATCAGAACAAGAGTAGAAGGCATGTTAGTAGTGAAAATACTGATGATGAGAGACATGCTAACAGGGATGGACATACTAGATTTATATTAGAGGGGACATGCAAACCAGTGGTGGAGGCATTGTTATTACGCTTGGATACATTCGTGGAGGTGCAAAGGGTCCTGTTTACAGAGCTTTTGTAGAAGATCAAGGGAAGCAGTTTTGCCTGACAACATGGGAGATGCAGATGTTGATAGTGTAAACTACCTTTCGGCCATGTTGATGGAGGGTAGAGTTTGAGGAGGACCAGTCTCGTGCAAGGTAGGTTAAGGCGTTCTTCAATTTACTGAACCCCGAGTTAATGGATACCTTATCGTCATCGATGTGGCCAAAACCATTCAAGATCCTTGTATGGAATGCAAGAAGTACAAATTCGGACCAAAGGAGACATGTGATTCGTCATTTATGGATGCTCTATGATCCTCAGATTATTGTTGTGACTGAGACCTGGATGGGAAGAGATGGTAAGGATGCTCTTTGGGAGCATGTGGGTACAAATAGGATGATTTGTAAATAAGTAAATGGCTACAAGGGTGGTATTGTCGTGTTGAGGAATGAGGAGGATGCGGCAATCATCGAAAGAGTCTTATCAAGCCAACACGTCACTTTAGAAGCCTAGGTATGTCATTTTAACTCTTCTTGGTCGTTGTCTACTGTTATTACTTTTCTTAAATTTGAGGAAAGATGTCAATTATAGGAAGAGTTGAAAACTTTCTTGATCAATTATAGTGAGGCTTAAGTCATGATTGGTGACTTCATTGACATTCTCTTTAAGGAAGAGAAGTTAGGGGGTCAAATAGTTTGCTAGTTAAGAGCCAGTAGGTACCAAAGTTATATGGACAAATGTAGTATGTTAGACTTAGGCTTTGTAAAGCCCAAGTCACATGGTCTAAAAGAACAAAAAATTTGTGTGACTTAATTCAAACTAGGTTAGACAAGGCTTAGGCAAATGGAGGTTAGAGGGGGTTATATCCTTAGGGGAAGGTGTTTCCTTTGGCATCAAACCAATTAGATCATCTCCCCATCCTGCTAGTCCAAAAGCTAATAGACCCTTTAGGTTCCAGCCCATGTGGTTATAACATTTGAACTTCAAAGATTTTATTAGAAGTCAATGGGATGCCTTACAGTTTTGGTACCCAGAGGATTTACAAGATTTTATTACTTACTTAAGGAAGTGGAATGCTAAGGTTTTTATACTAATCCATGTATGCAAGGATAATATTAAGAAGAAGCTGGAGGAAGTGAGAAGACAACTATGAAATAGCCCTACCCAAGACCTAATTAATATGGAGAGATTCCTACAAGAAGAGCTTAAAGTAGTTCCACATTAAGAGGAGAAACTTTGGGCAACTGAGGCAATGTTGAGATGGATTATTGATATAGAGAAGAGTACTCGATTTTTCTAGGTAAATACCTTAGCTAGATGGTCAAAAGTGTACATTTGTAGACTATTTGATTCGATTAGAAATTGAGTATTGAATCCAGTAAAGGTCTAATCTCTGGGTCATATGCACTTTTCGAACTTATTTCCTATGGATAAGAGCTGGGTTAGAAGGGATCGTTTGGACTGGAGTGGTAGGCAGTAAGTCTTAACTGAAGGGGAGAAGTAGCTGTTAAGTCAAACTTGTACCTTTAAGGAAACTAAACAAGCTCTCTACTGTATAAGAAACCATAAAACTCTAAGGACGAATTACCTAAATGCAAAGTTTTTCAAAAGATGCTAGTTGCAATATAGTCAAAAGTATAATGGATTCTCATATTATGGTGCTATAACTGAATGAGACCTTAATAGTACTTATACCGAAGATTTTGGGTACTAATAGGCTGGAAGATTTTAGACCTATTAATCTTTGTACAACCATGTACAAAGTGGTTAGCAAATTATTGGTCAACCGTATTAGAGGTATACTTGATAGTTTGATTAATCCAAAATAAGCTAACTTCATCTTAGGTCGATCAGCGCGCGACAATATTATTATATTTCAAGAAGTCCTCCATTTACTTGATAGTAGGAGAGGGAACAGAGATTGGATATTAGTTAAGTTGGATCTTGAAAAGCCTTATGACTAAGTCGAGTAGGATTTTGTAAGAACCACACTCTAAAGTTTAAATTTTACGTAAGCTATAGTTGAAATTTGTGGCATTATGTCTTAGCACAACCTCCTTCCAAATTCTTTTTAATGGTTTTATGCTTGAGAGCTTTACGACTTCTAAAGGTGTAAGACAAAGGGATTCCCTTTTGCCTTATTTGTTTATTTTGGTCATGGAAATGTTTAATCGTAAGATCCATAAGTTGGTAGAAGCGAAGGAATTGATCCCAATTAAATTAAAAGGGTCAGAACTCTGCCTCTCACACCTATTCTTCACAGATGATATCGTTTTGTTGGGAGAAGCAATGGAAAAGAATGCTAAATGTATGTTGGAAGATAAAGAGAGGTTTGGAAAAGAATATTGACAAAAAGTTAATTTTGAGAAATCTTGCACAATCTTCTCTTAGAATACCAGTCGTTCTAAAAAAGAAGGCATCTATAATATGTTTAGGATTCAGATAAACTTCAATTTAAGGAGATATCTAGGGTTGCCGATGAAATTGGGGGGCAATATTAAAAGAACAAATTTAGACTTCATCATCGAGAAAACACGTCGCAAGCTAGCAGGTTAAAAGGCAAAGATGCTTAACATAGCTGGGCGAAAACTACTGACCACCTCCATGCTTGAAAGTATCTCATCGTATTATTCTCAAGCAATTCCTTTTCCCAAGAGTATTGCTAATCACCTTGAAAAAATCCATAAATACTTTGTTTGGAATAAAATTAAAAGCCGAAGGAGTTGAGCAGCCTTGAATTGATGGATGTGCTAAAAAGGAACCGAGCAAATTTTTGTAAACTTGCTTAGGAAGTTAAGAGAAAGAAATCCTTGTGAGCAGAAGTTATTAGAGCAAAGTATAAAATAAAGAAAGGGCAAAGAGGTATAAAGAAAGGTTCAGGGTTCTACCAAGTGCTCCAAGCAGTTATGAGTTAGGTGGACTGTAATTTTAAAGTCAAATTAAGAAATGGAGAGTCGACGAAGTTCTAGATTGATGATTGGTCAGCTAAAGGGAGACTTTCATCTTGGCTTTATAGGCCCTTAAACAAATTTGATTATCTTCTAACAATGAAACAGGTTTAAGAAGGAGTAGGCTGCTTAGAGAGGAAATTATCAGTTACCCCTTGGACCAACAAATTTGTAATATGATGGAGCAAGTTTTACTTATATAGGATGATCAGCACAGGGATATTATGTTCTAACCCAATGAAGTTAGTGGGGAGATTTATGCAAAATCAGTGTATACATGGTTGTGTAAGGATGTAGAGGAGGTAGATAATGGGATAAAATAGGACTAGATTTGGAAAAACGACAACCTACCCACACATTCGAATCCTATTGTAGAGGATTTTAATGGATGGTTTGCCTACTAGGTACAAATTACGAAGAAGAGGCATGAACGTGGATGTGGTATTTCTGTTATGTAGAGAAGAGGGGGAACTTATATGGTACCTATTTTTTTAGTATTATGTTGGTAGAGAAGGATGGCAAAGACTAGGTATTGACAATGTTACAGATGTTCAGAGTAAGAGTGAAATTGAGGATTGGTTAAGAGCATAAGTAAAGTGGAGAAGAAAGAATTGAAGAGACATTAGAGCGCCAAGATAAGTACATGTCCTATTCATCCTTTAAGGTATTTGGAGAGAAGGGAATCGGTTGGTTTTCAATAATACAAGCCCTTAAGAGCATTGGATGCAACATCTAAGAGTGGAACTAAATGAATGATGGAAGATGTACAGAGCCAATAAACTAGTATAGCAAAACCAGGTGCTGCCACATGGACTAAACCGGTTAGAGGGTAGTGAAGATAAACTATGATGGAGCTGTAGAGGAGAAGGGAAAGGCTAGAGGGATTGGTTTTATAGCAAGGGATGCGGATGGTAAAGTATTGGGAGGAGCTTTCAATAAGGTGGTTGATTCATTCTCGTTAGATGCAAAACTTTACGCTACTCTTGAAGGATTGGACTGGGCAAAAGTAAAGGAGTATAAGCGTATAGTGATAGAGTACGACTCTTAATTGATGATGGACTGGATTCAAAGACTAGATGTGAATGTACAAATATGTCATCGGGTGCTTGCAGGTTGTATTAATCCAATTTCTCACTTTGATGATATTGTCCTCTATAAGGTAAGCTGTGACTAAAACCAAATGGCTAATATCTTAGTAAAGAAAGGAATAAATATAGATGTGAGATTTGTTTCTGATGATGATTGTCCTGGTTTTCTGTTTTCTATTCTTGTTAATGATGTTAGTAGTACTTAAACTATGGTCGATGCATTTGAGTTGGGATGATGTTGTTTTGAGCCTTTGTTTTGTATAGGCCTTTGTTTGGTTTGTGTAATAGAGTATCATTACAACAAAAAAAAATAAAAAAGTCAATCTTTCTCCCCTAGGGTTGAACCTAATGCTAGAGACATTTGGCTATTATAATTTTTTTTTAAACTACAAATCGCTTGGTAAAACTATTATTTTTGCTAGACAACTATGATAATTAGGGATTGATTTGAGTTGAATTTAAATATACGCACTTGCCTCTTGATTTTGATATAAAAATCATAGTAATGTCTTTGTTTTTATAATATATATAATTAATTTTATTCCATCCTTATGGATTTTTCTCAACTAGGGTCATGAGTTATATTCTACTTATGCTAGGAATTTTTCTAAATTAATCATACCCACTTTATATGAGGGATGTACTTGTTTTTGAATCAGATATTTGATTCCCCTATCTCTTTAATATGATCTTTGGATCCTATATATATTTGTATTTCGATCAGTTTCATCAAATGAAGTTAATATTCTCTTGCCGAAGGAGGGGGAGAAAAGGTAATAGCTCCAATTCAAAGCCTTCTAATCAAAACTTGGGAAAGTATGA
The DNA here is from genome assembly GCA_024138015.1 of Lumnitzera littorea. NCBI lineage: Eukaryota > Viridiplantae > Streptophyta > Magnoliopsida > Myrtales > Combretaceae > Lumnitzera > Lumnitzera littorea. The sequence continues at coordinate 120,939,881 of JAMXBB010000001.1, read as the reverse complement.
AAACGGTCCTTGATCTTTAGCTAGTTTTTTGTTTGAAACTTAACTTTTTGATTTTTCTATTCAAATTAATCTTTTAGCCTTTTGCTATTTGAATGTTTCACCCTCTAACTTTTGTAGTTGAGACCTCCATTTTGGTTGGAGAAATTCTATTGTCCATGTTTATTAGTAATATTCTTTTTTACACATGAGAGCCAATATTGTTTTGATAAGTATCCATTCATTAATTAAAAAAAAAAAATTGACGTCATTATATTTTCATGAAATCATTAACTAAGATTAATTTGGACTAAAAAAAAAAAAGCTAAAAGCAAAAATTTCAAATCAAAATGTGCATGTTGCAGTCTGAAAAACGAAAAAGTGGAGGACTTACATACATATACACAAACTTACACATATATAAAGCAGTTGCAAGTGAGTGGATTTTTGCAATCTTTCTTTTAACAAATATCTTCTAGTCGAACAAGCAATATTACTACATTATTATTACCATCATCGTTCAAGTTTACCATTATTTCAATTTTTTCGTTATCCAAGATGAGAAAAATAATCTTCATTGTTATTGTCTCTTTTGGAGACATCCGATGAAATTTAAACCTTTATCGTTATTTTCTTAAGATGGAAAATAAACCGGAGTAATGCTTGCAAGCAAGAATCAAGACCCTACTGAATTAGCCCACGTATAACCTAGTTGACCCAAGAAGATAACTTAATATCGATTCGCCGGTCGATATACTCCCAACAGAGGATGGCTTTCGTACCATCTGTATGATACAGATTAGTCGTATCAAAGAAAAAATCATGACCCCAAGATCACACGTTCAAACTTGCACCACTTCCGGGTAACAATTGGTCCTTGTTTTTCAGCCGCAAGCGCAAGTATGTTCTTTTCCGGATTGGTGATCTCTGATAAAAGTAACATCCGATTTTTCCAGACTTTGAACATGAAAATTTATTATTCTAATGGCGTTCTTGGTGAAAGATTAGGTGGCGGTGGCTGTGATGGACCTGGACCCTACTTACATGTTTAGCATTTGAAGCTAGTCTAATTACAAGTTGCGATGAAACCGGTCATCAATCTGGGTATACAGCTGGATTTTATGCACCTACAGAGATGTCATGATTGGTGGCCCGTTATCACGGTGTGAGAAAACTCCATAGGGATAAAGCTACCACAAGCCCGAAGAAACAAAGCAGATATAATAAAGGGAACTCGAACTTGAATAAAAAAGTAACATTCATATCACTAGGTTATGAAACCTAGCCAAATTAGGTACTTGAAACAGCTCATTATCATTTTCGAGAGTAAAAGAAACTCCTTTCATGGAAGTTTTGGCACGTTAAAAGAGGCCTGTATGTTGATAACTCATACCAAATTTGAACCCAATTTACAAGTCCCTTTTTTGGGTCGAAAAGAAAGTTAAATCTATACATTTGATTCAATTTATATGCTGTTTTACTTTATCCAACTAGTTCGTATTGGTTATAAAACAAGCATTATAAAATTGAAATTGTAATATTAAATATTAAGAATAACTTGTCTTCACCAGCAAAATTAACTCGAAAACCTAATCACACGTTTTTTTCCTCCTAAACTCAAAAACTTTGGTTGTGTACACAAGCACAGGGTTATTTAGAGAAAAGACACCCTAACATGTATTCTACAAATCATCCACAACTTGGCCCTGCGTAGGGGGGTTATTTCACTGAAAGGATTTGCATTGAATAAATAATCATACTCACAGCTAAACTACCTACTAAAAAGCTAAAGATTACAAACTATATCAGCAGGCTCTGCTTCAAACTAAAACTAATTACTACACCTACATACATTACAGTGATGAATCCCATTGGTTCCTGCCTTGATAAGGCACCTGCCCTGGCAAGAAAAAGTCAAAAGAATTTTTTTAGTTCATCTACTCTGCATATAATCTGCTCGTGCATTATGCTCAGGGCCATCATTATTTACAGAACAAACTTATCTGATGCCAAATGGTCCCTTTAGGTACTTGTTAGTCATAAAAATCAAACGGAAAATTGTCAAAAGATGTGTGCAAAGCACATAATGCAAGTAAAGCAATTTCAAGAGCTCTCACATCATCAGAAAAGAGAGAATAAAAATAATGTCCTCAGCTATTTACCCATAAAATAAAACCATCTCCAACATTTCAAGTTCAAGTCCTAGAGTGTGTTTTTCAATTTTACTAGTATTTGGTAGATTCCTTTCAGCACATTATAGCATTCTATCAAGAATTTAATTATCAATTAATCAGGCAGAGGTGAGGATGTTATGACCAATCCACTCCTCAATCTGCCTATCCACCCATTGTTGATAGACCATTCTCTTTCAGTAAGAATCTAAAACAGCTGGAGCTTCACTAGAGACAAGTATGCAAAGGCGTTTAGATGCAGCTTATAGTCTCGTTCTAGTAAACAAAGTTCTAAAACATTTCAACCAGGAAAACCAGTTATGAAGTGTAGTCTGTTTGCTTCAACTGTTTTTTATTTATATCTCATTTGTATCTGTTCTATTTCCATACATCTGTCATGTGTCCGGCCCATTTCTATTCTACATTCCATGTATGTGAGCCATTATTTTTTTGGTATCTTTGTCAGCCAAACATGCCCTCAAACCAGTGTTAAAACAAAACCAAACAGGCAAACAATGAGGCAAGAAGACCCAAATACAGCATGTCAGAATTCCAATTGCACACAGTACATACAACATTACCTTATCAAAGGAAGCACCTCCGATGAATGCTGGTTAAATAACTTTACAGCACTGGACCAGTTCGCTTGCTAAGTAGAGATAGCCTGAAAATGGCCTTTCAATTCATCATAAAACCATCTGCACAGCAAGACAATATAATTCTCCATCAAAATAAGCCATAATTTGCAAACTTTACTAATGTATTTATTTAATAGAGGGGCATCTATGATTTGACCACTAAGAAGCATATTAAAAATAAGAATCGTTAAACTCAGCACAATAACATCTGCAAGATAATAGTCACAGTTCTCATCTCATATCTGATTTTTTCACAGGATCAAATCACATTACTACTCATGCCTATGCAGTATGTACAATATTAAATGCAAAATGTTGAGAAACAAGAGGTCATCAGCAAATATATCATATGAAGATCAACCAACATACTTGCAGATAAACAAAGGTCTGGATCCAGTTTCCGCTTCTGTCCCTAAATGGCTGTGTCTTTCAGTATACTTGGTTGGAGTCAGAACTTCACACGGCCCTTGAATCAAGCCAGCTAATAATGTATTATCATGATTAGATTCGAAAACCTGCAGCAGACAAAAATGAAGTACCTTCAGTATATGTGGGTTTATCCAATTGATTCTTGATATTCTAAAGCATCTGGCCAGAGATTGCAAAATTCCAACATATGCTATTTCCCAATGCATGCTTAACCAAAATGCAAGGAACAAAACAAAGTATTTCATAATCACACCGATGAGAAGTGCCAAAAACAGCTTCTAGCAAGATTACAAAATAGTTAGCCCATTGCACAACTTGTCAATGTAAAATGGGAAAGTCACCTCATTGTTGTCAGGGGCAAATGGATGACTGGCATTATTGGGCAAATCGCCAGGAAAATAGCACCTACTGACTCGAACCCACTTTAAACCAGTCTTGTTATCTTCCCACATTGCCTGCAATATACGATTAGAATTTTCCATCAAATTAAAAACGAAAACAAATAAAGGCTTACTGTCATAAGCAACAAACTCTAAGAGTCAGAAACGACCTAGTCCACAAGCACACAAGAATGAGTTGTCAAAAGAAAAAGAAAAGTCACCTGAAGCTTAAAGGGCACCAATTTGTTTTGATTAGAACGAAAAAGGACATGCTCCTTCAACTTATAGGTTACTCCCTCAATGCAGCAAGCTTGATAAAACAGCTTCCCATCCTCTATCTTGAGTAAATCACCATTCCACTTGACACTGTGTAAAAACTCTGAATAAAAACCAGCACACTCCCTTCTAGCAGAAACTGTATCGGTACTTTCCACTTGTTGAGTTTGTTTGGCACTTTGGTCATCAACTTTCACATCACACCTCTTCTTGGAGTCAACTTCATTTGTTGAAGAGCAATTTTCACTTTCTTTTGCCGCAGAATACTCTCCCTTACTTGCTCTAGAAAGCACCCCCTCACTACTTGGGGCTGCTGAGTTCTTTATGTCAGATGAATCATGTGCAGTTGGAGATTGATGAGATTCATGACCTACTAACTCAGTTTGTTTAGAAGAATGCTTCGAGTCCAATTGAGAAATTGTTCTCACTTCACCTGTGGACGGTTCAGATATATTGACATTTTCAATGGCTCTTTCATTTGATGAATCAGCAATAGCATGGGCATCACAAGCAGATCCTGCAAGTTTATTTGCAGCAGATTCAGAAGAGGGTTTCTGATCCATCTCCTTTCCAGAAGACAACACATCATGTTCTTGAGTTTCAGCCTTCACAATTTGTGAATCGGAAGAAGAGATAACATGATTACTGATGACGGTAGCAGAATGGGGAGGATCTTGTGGGGCAGAGCTCCCATTCAGTCTTACCTTCGGCTGCTCACCTTTTACATCTGCCTCTCTGCCGGCCCCCACTTTCTTTTCTGAAGAGGAATGAACAGAGGAAACAGTAGAGCTCACCTTTGGTATGCCCACATTTCTCATTACACGACCATATTTAGGGGGCAAGGGCTTCCCATGACTTATCGCCAAACACTTCTGACAGTGCCATTCAGCTTTTGGTATTGCTCTCTGATTTACTGACTGCAGGCATTTCAAATGGCACCCCTTCTCACAAGCATCACAGATAAGCACACTTTCCATATCATTGATAACAAGTTGGCATAGTTGACAGGTCAAAGACTTAGTCATATACTCTCGTGAAGGAGGAGTCCAAGTAGGACGCTCAGGAACCTTAGGGATTATAAACTTCTGAACAATTTTAGCAATGTCATAGTGATTAGAAAAGCTTGAACCTGATGAAACAAAAGTAGCACCCTGCGAAGTCTGATGATGCAGGCTGGACAAATGCCCAGATGCTGTTTGTGCTACAAATGGTCTACTTGTCCCCACATGAGGAGGCATGGTTAAATTTGAAGTTCTATCAACTCTGCCCAAAGCATGAGTAGGCATATTATTTTCGAGGCCAGGTTTAGCTGGTAAGGCAGTGCTTTGAGCAGACCACATAGAGGCACCAAGTGATGGTTGATTTGGAGAAGAATGTGCTGTAAGAAACAGCCAAAACCATTATAATAAGTACCCAGAATATAAAAAAAGAAATCAGCATCTTTCAGTTCTGATAAAAGGGGAAAGAAAGCAGCACTGGTGAATGTGATGTACTAGGCAAGAACATATCAATTGCTTGTAGGAAAAGGAGTGAACCGTCAGTATTTACTTTCTCTTGGGGGAAAGGGTAGTTAAGAATTGAAGAGTACAGAAAGCTAAGCAGATTACCCTGAAAGTGCAATGGCTTCCCAGGACCAGTGGGTCCTCCAACCATAGTATCCTGTGTTCTCTCAACTTTCAGTGGCACTTGTGTGCTTCCAATATTTCCACCAACTGTTGCAGACGGAAACACATTACTCCTTATCTCACTTTGATGTGACTGATAAGGCAGGGAAACAGAGTTGCCACCAGCTGTAACCAATGAGGACGAAAGTGGGATGACACCTGGTGAAGCTGGAGCCTGGCTAGATTTATCTGAAGATAGTGTGTACACAGTTCCACGGCCTTCGGATGTTGGGAGTAAGTTTGGCTGTAAACTAGCCGGCATATAGGTTGTGGGATGCGAGGGGAACTTTCTTGATTCCTCCATCTGGTAAAGCAAAATCAAATCAAATATAATTAGACTCTCAATTACATCGCATGTATGTCTACAAATATCTAAGCATGTGTTCTTCACAACTAGTGAATATCATAGAATAATCTGGCCTCTCAACTAGTTAAAAGCACAGATCTCTTTATAAGGCCATAGTAAGATAGAAGCAAAAGGAACATAACTGTTTGAATACAGATCTATGTTTGACTTAACTAAAACTCTATTAGATACGCAATTGGGAGATAAGCTATGGATAGTGTTCATCCACTGTTAAAGCAGAGGACGTAGAGGCACAGTAACCCCTCTCACGTTAGCAAATTAAATATGCAGTAAACAAGCAACACTCCCCTCCTATGAATAACTTGTCTCTAGTACATTTCTATGATAGAGACATTTAGAGGAAATCCAGTAACGGATGAATGCTACAAAATGCAATCAATTTGGACACACAATTAGTCCCAACACCAAGACCTTTCTACATCACAATCACACAAGAAAATTTCAGAAGTCTAACAAACAATATAAGAGTTCCTAATCAAGTCGGGCACTACAAGAATACGCAAGCCTTATTTTCCACCAAGTGGGATCTACTACTTGGGTACAGTATGGCTGTTTTGTACTTGCGCTCTATCATAAACCATATATTCATTAATCAACACACGAACTAAAGAAATGAAATTCCCTAAAATGCAACTCAATGAGTCAATATCACACAATCCACCCAACAAAATACATCCAATATCAAGAATATTATCAACAACCAATCCTCATAGGACATTTTCTCATTCAAAAACCAAACAAAGCACGGATCCAAACTATCCAAACCCTTACCTTCCTCTTAGCAAAAGTAATCTTCTCCGCAATTGACAACTTTGGAACCTTAAACCCTAACCTCTGATCCTTAACCTTCCCATTCAACCCTAAATCCTCAATCACCTTCCCGACAGCTTCACTCTCCACAATATCCTTGGGCGCGAAGTTCTCGATCATCGAGACAAGCTTCTCTCTCGCTTCAGCCATCAAACTGACCTCCTCCGCCGTCGGATCCTTACCTCCACGTATCCTTCCCATCGCCGCCAAAACAAGAACAATCTCCGCAACCCTAGAAAGCTCTTCTCCAGAGGACTCATATTTCACCTTCTTCGCAGCAACAACCTCTCCGTTCTCTCCACTCGAAACCATCGAAATCGCTCTCTTTTCACCATTCCTCGTGTCCAGAACCTCCGGTTTCGGATCAGACACATCTGGAAGAGAAAGAGGAGTGGATGATTCCATGGATTAGAGAGAGAACGGAACTTCTTCCATAGAGACCTGCAGAGAGAAGACATTATAGGGAGTGTCAAAGACACAGAGAGAGGGACAAGGAGAGGGGGGGAGAGAGAGAAACCCTAGGAGAGAAAGAGAGGGAAAATAAAAAGGGGTTTTGATTTGAAAGAAAATGAGAATTACCTACTAACCTTCTATTTTTTTGGCGGGTAAATTCAATTATTGCGTGAAAAAATATATATAATGCGGGTGTGTTATTTGTAAGCGATAATAAGAAGTGTGAATGAGTGCGTGCGAAAGAGGGAGAGAGAGAGAGAGAGAGAGGAGAGAGAGAGTTTGATATGCAGAGAAGAGAGTAGAGAGGAAGCCAAACCGGTTTAGGTGTTTGGGATTATAAGTGAAATGAGGTGGTTTTGGGTTGGGTTCGGGGAAATTAGGACACGAGTTGGACATTTTGGGAATTTGGGGGGTTTTGAGTTTATGGGCCGGGTTTCCGACACTTCGACTTTGGTTTTGATGGGTCAACTTTGCCTACGATTTTGTGTCTGTACCAGGGGTTGATAAAAATGAAATTAAAACAGAAAGAGTTTTCTCACCCCTTTTACTTTATTTTATATATATGCCAATGTTGTTTTTCTTTTTAATTATATAACTTGAGTCGTATGCCTTTTCCCTTTGTAAATCTATATCTTTTTTAAAAAAAAATTATTTCACCTAAAAGTGATTAAGTAATCTTATTGGAACTCAAAACCTACTCATAGTCATATAAGCTTCTAATAAATGTTAAAAATCAAAGAGTAAATTCTAATTTCAATTTTCTTAAAACCACTCCCATAAAATAGGGGTGTAATTGAACCGAGCTGATTCACAAATTATTCGAATTCTATTTAATGATAATCAAGTCAAACACGAGCTTAAGCTATTTAAGTAAAAGATCATATTAAGCTTATGTTTTAAAATATTAAACTCATCAAATTGGTTAGTTTAATTGAACTTAATATAACTTTTAATTTTTGTAAACACAAACAAGTCGGAGATTATTTGAAAAATTTATAAAAAATTCGATCAACACAATTATACCCTCACTCACAAATAGCATATAAGGAATAACTTTTCCATACCGTGTACTTTTATATATATATATAGAGAGAGAGAGAGAGAGAGAGAGTATTGGTTTAGGGTATCCCACATCTATTATATAAAAGTTATTAATTTATATAATATTAAATGTAATAAAATATAATATTTTAATTCAAAATATATGCTCGAAATTATTTGAAACTTGTTTATTTTATTATATTATGGTTTTAACATTGTATTAGTAAAAACACTATGATAAATTTAGTACCATTACTTGTTTCAAACAGGTGGATCTAGATCTTATACTAGACTACCATTTTGTAGTAGCACCTTGAAATTGTTTATGGTTATATTATGAGAAATATGTTATCAAAAAAATATGTGACTAAAATGTTGAAGATTGCCATTCAGTATACAAGTAAAAGAATAAGGACAAAAATTGTCAAGTTGTTCAACAACTTATCTCAGAATTTTCATGTTACAAGAATGTTAATTTAAAAATTTCACAAGTTTCACATGATGCTTTTTTGTGCTATAAGTTTTGTATGTTACAGATTTTAAGGTGATTCTTGTATTTGATGGGATTGGTTCCTTCATTTATATACTTATACCTACATGTGAAGATACAAATAAGGATTCATAGTTTTATACTCAATTCACCCTATACTTACCATATACTAGAGTTTTTAAGCATATTTTTTACTTTGAATTTTACTCATATAAAGGCTAATTAAATGAAGCTTTTAGTAGGTCAACCTTGTTGTCATGTTTCCTTATAAATTTAATTGTTGTAACAGAGTAAAGCAGAGCTTAGGTAAATGGATAAAAAGAATACGAATGCAAAGGGAGAAAAAGGTATGCACACTTGGATCATATAACCATTAAAAGAAAAAGAATATAGATACGTAAGATGAAAAGTTTAAGAATTAAAATATATATGTTAAATTTTTATCTTTTAATTGGTATGAATATTGTGCTTTCTTAAGAAAGGAAATTGTTTGAATCCTTCCTTTTCTATTGATTGTATTAGTTGACATCTATGATGGGGTGTAATGTAACATTTTTGAAAGAGTTATAACTCTTTTTAATACATATATGATAAGTTACATCTATACAATTATAAAATTATGTGACTTATCTAAAAGATATACAAGAAGAGTTGCATCACTTTTGAAGAGGCATCTTATACTTTACAAATAAAGAAGACTACTGAATGATCTATGAGTCTTTTGCTAATTTGATAATATCATTCCTAAGAGAAATTGTGAGACTGTCCTACAAAATCCTCCATTGTTATATATTCAAACAAGGTATATAGGTTATGGATTGTGAGTGGTTTTTTTTGGTGGTGATGACATTTCAACCGCAAATATATATTTGGAACATTATTGATTATATTAGTGATTCAAATAGGGTTTGTAATCAATTTCCATTGCATATCTATAAAAGATTAGTGGATTTACCTCAGTTTATTTTTCTATAAACCAATATTGGTATAAGAGCCATATAATTGTTTCCTACACAATTTTGATTCTCTGAGTAGTGAAAATTTTTCTTTCATGGTTTAAGATGTTCCTTTTTTGAGAATTGTTATCCTCTTTGAACGTTCTTTTTTACAGAAATATACTAAAAAATTAATAACAAAGATAAAGAGAAAAAGATAACACAATTCGTCCACAATATATTACTTCATGGTATCATGGAATTTTTCTATATACATGTGTATATGAAGTAGTTGTATAAGATAACAATTGTTGATTGGTTTTACATATATTATATATAAAATATGATATCAGAATGCATGGGGTTGACTTTCAAGAGGTTTACAATGTTGTTTTTCAATTTTTTGAAATGAGAGAAAAGTCTGATGTGAAAAAAAAGAAGAGATGCGAACGATGAATATGAGAAATATTGTTAGCGTCCCTTCGCGGTTAACCGCTTGGCTAACGGTGGTCTTCGCAAATTGGCATTTAATTTAAAAAAAAAAATCATGGACAAAGAAAGCTCTTGATTTAATAATGAACTTATTGGTTGCATTGTTAATTCTCAACCACGTCTTACCCTAAGATACTTTTGTGATACGGAACGGAGTATGCTGTAAACATGAATCCTTGAATGGGTATTCTAACTCAATGTTCTGTTGCTAGGAAACGAGTAAGCGAAGGGGTTTGAATATGAACGTGGATAAATCTCACACACTAAAACACAAACCCAAATAGAGTTGAGCTGGAAATGAGGTTTGATATGACCTACTAACACTAAATTGCACTAGGGATTCAAATGAAGATTAGATGCATTTTTCCAACTCACTCAAGTGAAAGTTTTATCGTAATCTTATGTAGGAAGATTGATAAGAAATGGGGATTAAAGAGGAGTAATAACACTCAATAATTGGGTTCGGAGCAAGCAAGCACACTCATGAATGGGGAAAGATCTAAGAATATTCCTACTTTTTAATTATCTAACTATGTTGATTGCTAATTACAAATGTTGCTATTTATAGTAAATCTTAAAACTCTAATGATAAAATTGTAAACAATTACAAGATCTTAAACCCTAAAAATTAGGCCCATGACTAAAATAAAAAAAATACTTACAAATGTACAAAAATATGCATTTTAGCATAAAGGTTAACATGCGGGTCATCCAAGCTATCTTGAAATGAATAGGATCCGAATTGGTTGAGGTCGATTATTGGATGTCCTAGTTCAGGTTAGAGTCATTGAAGTCGTACAATGTTTAGCTAAGCTACCTGTAAGGTCGATCCACAGTTGTTGAAATCTAGGATTGGTCGGCACTAGATCCTTTGTGCCGTATTAAGCTAGTCTTTGGGATTAAGATCTCAATTGTTTGGTCCTTGGTCTACTTGGTAGCCGACAGTTATAGAGCTATCTTTCTTTCCCTTCTTAGCCTTCTAGCATCAAATCGACCTTAAGTAGGGTAGGTAGGCCTCTACTTGGAGCAAGTCAGCCATGGCTTAGCTGACTTAGAGATAGTCGTAGATCGATTCTTATCATCACTATAAGGTTAAAAAGAAGTCATCCTCAAATTTAAGCAATGAGCATGGGTCTAGATGCCAAACAAGCTCCTCTTTCATTTTCTTTTCATTATGTGCACTAAGTTGTTTTAGATCTCCTCAACACTCATAGGAGTCAAGTAGTAGCTCTTCCCATCCTTCCAAACTATGTAAGTGTTAAAGAAGTCATCATGAATCACTCTCCAGTCATACTCCTAAGTTCAGCTAAGAATTAAATTTTTCGAACTCATAGGCATCACATCGAAATCAAGCTTACCTTCATACTGCCCTACCTTAAATGCTACATGAGCTCTCTTATGCACATGGACCATAAGCTTATCATTAAACCACTTCAGTTCATAAGGTCAAAGATACGGGTAGGTCAGCAGTTTCATCCTTGTGATTAGCTTAGTAGAAATGATGCTGGTGTAACTATCTTCATTAACAATTAGGGAACAAGTCTTCCCATTCACCAAACATTAGATCTAGAATAAGTTCTCCCTTTAACTTGGGTTATTTGGTAGGCTCTAAGAATTCTCACATCTCAGGGTAAACGTTTATTGTTCCCTCACTCTTCGATCTCTTATCACTTTAGCTCTCTACTTGAGTGTTCAGTCCTTTAACTTTCAAAATCATGACTCTTTTATTCAAACATTGAGAGGTAATATGTCCATATCCCAAGCACTTGAAGCACTTAACTTCTTGAGGCTTAGTGCCAGGCACTCTCTTTACCTTCTTCATTTCAGCTCGGTCAACTAAACTCTTCTTTCTCAATTTTCTTCTTTGGTCTTTTCTTCTTGTCATACCTCTCAAGCTCAAGGCTATCTTATTGAGGTCGACTGGTTAGTCTTTGGTGCCTCCTGCTCTTCTAACATTTTACTCTCAATACTAGGTTAATCAGCTCGTCCAATGAATTGAACAGTTGTAGCTCGACCATGTCTGTAATGTCATCCCTTAGACTGCTTAGGATCCTAACAATAGTTTAATCCTATGGCTCAGTAATTTCACATCCGGTCATCAAGGTCTCGAACTCTTACGAGTATGCCTCAATAGTGTTTCGACCTTATCTTAAGTGTTGGAAAGCACGAAGCATCTCTTGTTAAAAGTAGGCCAATACAAAGCATTAGTTCATCAAACATTTCATGAGCCTCTAAGTTCTTATTGGTTCTTCCCCTTCGCCATCTTACTTAGCAATCAACTGATCCCACCACAGACTTGCATACTCAACAAACTCTAACGAAGGTAGCTTAACCTTAGTTCTGTCATCACACTTATAGCATTTAAACAACTTCTCAACTCAGGAAACCCAATCTAAGAACTCTTTAGGTCGGCTATTGCCACTAAAGGTCAGCAGTTTAAGCTTAATGTTCTCAACTCCTCGACTATGTGCTCGAGGCTCACAATGTACCTCTGAGCTAATTTGATTACTAGGACTTACCGCAAGATGTAGTAATAATAGGTCCTTCAAGGTATCGAAGAATGAAGGAATTAATAAGTTAATAAACACAGTAGCTTCCGTAAAGCTACTTAAAGGATATGATGCACTAATGAACATGATACGACTTAGTATTTTACCTGATATAGCGTACAAGTTAATATTATAGTTTACCTATTACTAATCTCGAGCTACTTGGTAAGATTAAAGAAGAGTATGAAAAGGAAGGGTATCTCGTAAGAACAAGAATATTCATTAACTGTAAGGTCAGTTAGTAAGTTTGCGACTATAGTATAAAGGACTATTTATAGTAAGTCTTTTAAGACAATAATACAATAATGGAAAATTACATAAAGGACAATGTAAAAAAGAGATTCCTATTATATACGAAAAGGGAAAATAAGTCAAAGGACAAAAAGGAATATAGTATAAATATCAGAAAAGTAGGAATAAGTGGTGGCCTATCAATGGATTTGTGTTTTGGGATCTTAAGGCGTTGTGGTTAAGTTGAGCTAAGCTAATGTTAGGGCTATTATTGACAAACTGTACTTGGAGTTGCTGAGGTGATTGAATGACACTATAGTTTAGTAGGCTAGAAGAGTACAGCTCAGCGTATAATATCTTTAGACTCAGCATTTAGCAAGTAGGCCTCTACACTTAGCAAGTTAGCCTCAACACTCAACAGGTCAACAACTGGGCAAAAGTCAGAGTAGAGTAAAGTGTGTCTGAGCTATGTCCTTAGGGAGTTCTTCCATAGCTCTTCCATGTATTGAAGCTTGTTCTCAACAAGCCAACAAGAGAGAATCCTCCTTGTAAGGAATTACAAACCTTAGAGGTGAGCACGAGTAAGAGGTCCGGAGGTCAGCAATCCATCAATTCCCTAGGGTTATCGAAGATTTACCCTAAAATCTTGGTCTTCTTCTTCTTCCAGTACAAAGGGAGTCAGGTCGGTGACATTAAAAGTTGGAGACACTTTATATCCTTTAAGTAGTTCTAACTCTTAGGCATTATCATTGATGCGTTGAAGAATTTTGAAAAGTTCGTCCAACCTAAGAGATAACTTGTTTGTTCTGTTCCCTAGGAATTGTTCTTTGCTAAGGTGGATCTAAACAAAGTCTCCTAGGTTATAAATAACTCACTTCTACCATGGCTTCCTTACTCTCTCTATTGGGCTACTATCTTAGCTAATTGCTTAACAACCTTCCGATGCAGTTTCTGAAACTCCTCGGCATTGTAAGCCTGATTAACTTTATCCTTTAGAGGTCATGCTAATGATTATGTCCAAGTTAATTCTGTAGACAACCTTGAAAGGTGACCTTCCTGTTGAGCTACGAGTGAAGCGACTGTAAGCGAACTCAATGATAGGCAGGCATATATCCCAATCATGTAGATGCTTCCTAACAATAGCTCGAAGGAGGTTGCTAACTGTTCTATTCACAACCTTTGCTTGCCATCTGTTTGCAAATGGTAAGAAGTACTAAACATGAGCTTAGTGCCTAGTTTCTTCCGTAGTGTTTGCTAGAAGAAGCTCATGAACTTCGAATCATAATCAAATACAATACTCCTTGGAACTCTATGTAGTTACACAATCTTCTTTAAAAAGAGGTTAGCAACAAATAAAGCATTATTAGTTTTGTGGCAAGGGATAAAGTGACTCATTTTGCTAAACCAATCGACCACCACCAAAATAAAATCATGTTTTCGAGGTGTTCTAGGTAGGCCGAGCATGAAATCCATACTTAAATCAATCCATAGTTGCTCGAATATGGGTAAAGATGTATATTCTCCACATAGTTCATTTCTTCCCTTCGCTCATTTTGTACATCTTGCAATGTTCAAGAATCCTTTATCATTCTAGGCTAATAAAAGTGTTCTTTCAACAACTTAGCAATTCTCTTCTTGCAAAAAATGGTCGATTAAGCCCTCGGCATAGGCTTCCTGAACAAGTAATTCTCTAGCTAAGTTGCTCAGCACACACGCCTGTTAGCCTTTCATTAGGAACCCTTGGCTCAAGTAGAACTCATCCACAGCTCCTCTAATAGTGCACTTGGACACTAAGGGTCCGATGAGAAAAGGCGTTGGCCACGATATTTGCACTTCCATTCTTGTACTTGATGACATAGCAAAAGATTTCCAAGAACTCAACCCATTTAGCATGACGTCGAGAGAGTTTTTGTTGGCCTTGGATGTGTTTGAGGGACTCATGGTCTATGTAGATGATAAACTCTTTCATTAGCAAATATTGTGCCAATTTTGAAGAGCTCGAACAAGGGTGTAAAATTCCTTATTATACACCAAGTAATTCAAAGCAATACCTATGAACTTCTTATCGAAAAATGCAACAAGTCGACATTCTTGCATAAGGACGACACCGGCACCCACTCCTGAAGCATTACACTCCAATTCAAAAACTTTCTCGAAGTCAGGCAAGGTAAATATTAAGGTAAAAGTCAACTTGGACTTGATCTCGTCAAAATTACTCTAACCTTTCTCATACCATTTGAATTTAGAGTTTTTTTTTTTTTTTGTCAACTTGATCAATAGGGCAGTTAGGAAACTAAAGTTCCTAATGAATCTACAATAAAATGAGTCTATACCACAAAAACTCCCAACTTTGGCAATATTAGTCGACATCGGCCATTCGTGAATAGCTTGGACTTTCTCATCATTAACTCTAATTCCTCTGCCAAAGACAATATATCCAAGGAATACTACCTCACTCTGACAAAATACGTATTTCTTCAAATTACCAAATAATTACTTGGTACAAAGGATATCAAATATAGATATCAAGTACATGACGCAAGAAATGAGGTCGGCACTATAAACACCCCATTTTTGTTTCTTGTAATTTTAAAGTTTTTTTTTTTTTAGAATAGGGAAAAAGAGCCATGATTTAGAAAAATAAAAAAAAAATAGAAATTTTAGAAAATATACAAAAAAAAAGAGCATTTAGAAAAATACAAAAATAGAATTTTTAGGAGAGTAGATTTTCTTTATAGGAAAATTAAAATTTCTTATTTTTAAAATAGATTTACAAAAATATTTTTTAGAAAAAAATAAGATTCTAAAGTTATATTGTGTTGTTAGACGGATTAATTTAATTTTGTGGTTTTTTCTTTTATAGAATAGCTTAGACTATTTTAGATTATATACATTTTGTTTGCAATAAGTAAGAGGACATGAGCCAATAGCCCATTTGGTACTACACTTGATCTTAATAAGGGGAATGAGCTGGAGATCTTAGGTTCGAGACTCACATTAGGCACTTTGTGCCTTTTATTTTACTTGTGGTCCCCGCAACCCCCTCACCCCCAACCCAACCTCGCCCGCCCCTTAGGGGCGTTGCCATGTAATGAGCATCTATTAGGTAGTGCATCATGCTTAGACACATGGCAAGATGCTGGAGATCTTAAGTTCGAGACTCACATTAGGCACTTTGTGCCTTTTATTTTAATTGTGGCCCCTGCAACCCCCTCACCCCCAACCCAACCTCGCCCGCCCCTTGGGGGCGCTGCCATGTATTGAGCATCTATTAGGCAGTGCATCATGCTTAGACACATGGCAAGATGCCATTGGCTCACATAGCTAATGTAGCACTACGATAGCACCTCTTTCTTTCTCTTTCCCTTCCTTTACCTCTTTTTCTTGCCCATACCCACCACTTTGCCATAATCTTTTGCAAGATTTCCATACTCACACACACGATTAAATGCTATATCCATGTTTTACGTACGTCCTACTTCGAATTGGGACCAAAAACACGTTGATATTCATCCATTTGTGCTTCTAAATCGAAGCTTGAAATGGGGAAAAAATCAAAATCCGAGATTCTAATTGTTGCTTAATCCTTCAAATCTAAACCTTGATAACATGTATGGAAGCTTCCTTTCTTCTTTTTCAGTAAGAGTATCAACTTTATTACTCAAATGATCACTCAAATCATGCATTTTCCATTTAAATCAAAGAATTAAGTCAACACCCATTTACTTCGAGTTTTTTTTTTTTTTAATTCAATGCGTTTTGGCTACTTTCCTTACATGATTGACCTTGAAAACTATAAAAGGGGACTCATTGAAGCTCGGAGGATCATCGATTCTTATTCAAACACACTTAAATCCACATTTAAAACAAACTCTCAAGTTGTTTCTCTCTCTAAGGGTTTTAACCCTCCCTCTCTATAGCAAATCGTTCAAGCACGTAGGTCTTTAATGAAATATAACTCCATGTTTGAGTTCCCCATGCGAAGAGCTTCCCAAACACTACAACCCCATCGTTTGCTATAACCTTTAGTACCCCTAAGCAAACCATCACCGCTAAGCCCTAACCATTTCTTAAGAAACACTGCCTTAGCCACCACGTTGAGCCAAAATAACCTTACCATGAGACTTGCAACAGTCCAAAACCCTTACCAACACACTCTATTCACCTCCAGTAACTACCCTAAGCGACGGTAGTTGCCACCATCGTGTGAAGGTTTTCAAACCACCACTAAACAACTAGGTTGGGCCATGACACCTTCACCAGACCATCATTGTCCAATAAGTCACCCATGAAACCCCATTACCCACTTGAAAATCACCTCGAATCACCTTGTGGAGCAGCACTATTCGTTGTTACCTTCATCTCCTTCGGTAGCACTTGCCAAGTACATAACTCAGGTCGAGCAATCCAAGTCCAACTTGACGACTCGCACAAACCTACCCACAAGGCTCACCTTGGTCCGACCTTGTTTTGTTTGTTTTTTTTTCTTTTTCTTTTGTTTGTTTCATCTACTCATTTATTTCATGTACATATTGTAATTTTTTTTTTTAAAAAAAAAAGAGAATAGAAAAAAGAGAAGAAAAAAAAAAGGAAAAGGAAAGGAAAGCCTAACTTAGTTTATTTATTTATTTATTTATTTTTGCTTTGGTAAAAAAAAAAGTAATTTTAAATATATATATAAAGTTTTATCACCTAGAAAACTTACTTTCCAAAATAAAATTAAAAAATCCTTTTCAAAGTTAGGGCTCTTTAGAATTTGAAAAAAAGATTAAGACCCTTTTAAAAAATTTTTCTCAACATAAAAGAATAAAATGCCTAAGATAAGTAAACATGGCCAAATTTTCAAAATTAAAACGAATTTACCCATTAAAGTTTTATAGAATGAACTTCGAAAAATCTAATCCTTATTAGAGGGTAGGTAAGCATTTACAAGATGACTTAAAATGGGGAAATTTTTTATTTTTCCCCTTGTAAATAATTTCAATTTGTTATTTTTTGTGCAAATAGAATTAGTTTATTGTAAATTTAGAATTAGTTAAAAAGGGTAATTTGAAAAACAAATTTAAATTTAAAAAGTTAAAAGTGATACTCGTTAAAGGTTTAATAGGTTAGCCCCCAAACTCAAATATCTAATTTTCAAAAACCATTTTTAAAAAATTGTTTTTTTTTTATTTTTTAGTAGATTAGTGGCTAAATTAAATTGATCCACCCAATTGATTTAACCTAACCTTTTTTATTTTTTTTTTACCTTGATCTAGTGGCGATTCCAAACTTTTCAAAATAAAAAAAGAACCAAATTTTTTCTTAACTTTAAGTCGAAGGTTAGTATTAAATGAGTTAAGATTTAATACTAATTGAGTTAAGAAAAAAAATAATAACTATGAAAAATGCAAGCTTGGTAAGCACTATATACCAAAATATCATCAAAGTAAACAACAACACGTTTGCCAATCAAAGATCTCAAAACATGATTCATGAGTCACATAAAGGTTCTTAGCAAGTTCATAAGACTAAATAGCATCACCATCCACCCGAATAGACTGTTCTTTGTTTTAAAAGCAGTCTTCCACTTATCTCCAAGCCTCATTTGGATATGATGATAGCTACTCTTCAAGTCAATCTTCAAAAATACTTGTGCACTATGCAATTTATTGAGTATATCATCCAATTGGGGGATCAAATATCGATACTTGATAGTGATTTTGTTAACTACTCAACTATTAATCTACATTCTCTATAAGCCATCTTTCTTCGGTATTAGGATAGTCGGCACAACATAGGGGCTTATGCTCTCTTAAACATATTTGCACTAAATCAACTCATTAACTTGTTTCTTCAGCTCAGCTGCTTGCTTAGGATCGAGTCTATAGGCAGGTCGATTAAGTATAGCAGCTTCAGGCTAGAGGTCATTGCAATGATCTATACCTTTAACGGGGTTAAACCTCTTGACAACTCGACAGGAAACAAGTTAGCATATTTTCGAGCAATGTTTACACCTCGACAGGTATTGCTCTAACTTCCTTTAACTCCATAATCTTCTGACTAATGAAAGTGAACACTTTTTTGTCTTAATATCTTTGGAAAATTAGGCTTAGGAAATCACTAAGGACTTCCTCTATAGTGATCTAGAAATCTTCTATTGCGACTCTTAGACCTATCTAGGGCTCATTGGGGTTAGTATAACCTTCTTCTCATCCTTTTAGAACATATAGGTGTTTCGATACCCATCATAGAGTACTTGGCGATCAAAGAGCCATAATAAGCCCAACAGTATGTGTAAAGCACACATAGGTAGGACGTTGCACAACACCTCATCCTTATATTAATCACCAATAGTTTTTAGCACTATAACTTGCTCGGTAACAGGCAATCTTCCCTTCTCATTAAATTAGTGAATCTTCTAAGGCTTAGGATGAGGATAGGTTGGCAATTTCAAAGCCTTCACCACTCCTTATGCTATGATATTGGTACAACTTCCTCCATTTGTGATTAAGCACATAGATTGTCATTCACTCAACAATTCGTATGGCAAAGATTCTCTCTCTATTCATTTTCCCTTGTGACACTAGTACTAAGAATTCTTCAAACAACTAAATCGAGATATTTCTCTCCTAGCTTGAGTTAAGTAAGGGCTTTAAGATCCTCAAAGAACTTGTCAAAACACAGCTCTACATTCTCTTCTACTTCTCCTTCACTAGTGCTTTCTAATTTGAACTAAGGGTTCTCTCCTTCGATGGTCATAACACAACGATTTGGACATTGACTTACCACGTGTCTAAAACTTAGGCACTTGAAACACTTTATCTTTCAAGTCTTCCTACTTGAGCTTTGACCTTACTCTTATCTAATCTCAGGCTCCTTGGCCTTAATCTTCCTTCGCCATCATTAAGTTTGCTTACCATCTAACCTTAGTGGTTTACCTCAGAACTGTGCTGAGCTTGGTCATATCTAGGTTGGCTTGGCAAGCCTAATTAGTTACCCTACACTTGACTGAGCTAATTTCACCTTTGCCTTTGGAGCCTTTGTGCTACTTAAATAGTCTCATCTAGATTTCCAACCCTTAACACCTCCACTATATTACCAATCTCATATCTTAGTCTATAAATGAACCTTGCTATTATCTGCCCTTTGGTTCATTAACATCACAATAGATCATCAGCAATTGGAACTCTTGAATATATTTATCCACAAATCAGCTGCCTACTTAAGTTCCTAAAGAAGTCAGAATGTGTCTTGTTCATAATGTATTGGCACAAATCTACTCCTCAAAACTCTCTTCATCTTGTTCCATTTTTAGATTTCATGTCAAGTTCACTTGCATACATTCTGTAATTTCTTTCACTATATTACTATATTCCCAGAAAATTCTAAAGCAGCTACTCAAATATGTACCGAGTCCTTGTAATTATAAAAGTCAAATATCTTTTCAATATTCTCTTCTTGGTCCAGATAGTCATCAACACTACAAAACCCATTAAAACTCGAAATTTGCACTTTGAGATGCTTGACTTCTTTTGGAGTACAAAGTTCACATTCTTCAAATCCATCATATTGCTCCTCCTCCCCATACTCCTCAACTTCATCTAACTCAAGTCTCCTCCTCATAACTCTTTCTATATGCTAAGGTGGAGCAAGGTTCACATTAATAGCTTATGGGGCTCAATGCTCACATACTTGTCTTCTTGGCTTATCTCTCACTTCTTGACCTCATTCATTAACTTTCTCTTGAGGCCTAGTCTCTATTACCCTCAATACAGAATTAGCCAAGTTGGCTACAATAGCAGCATGGTCTTGCAATTGTTCATCAATAGTTCGCAAGTTTGTTAGGTAACACGACCGCAACCATGAGCATCACTTTAAGCATCATTAATCTTTTGTTAAACATTAGGATTCAATATTCTCAATACAAAACTTCAAAAATCCACTACTTTGATAGAAAATTACACACAACTTTGATAATATGATCCCATACAGTAACTTAAGGACTTCCTCTGTTTTTCCATTAAAGAACAGAGTATAATAGAACACACATTATAACAAGAAGTAACTACTACAATACTTAGCTTTCAACCGCAACCTTAAGCTTTGATACTAAGATTATATAATATGCCTAAGAGCTAAGTTAATCATTAGGGCTTATCGTAGGATGTAGTAATAATGGGTCCTTTGAGGTATTGAAGAATGAAGGAATTGATAAGTTGACAAATATAGTAGTTTCCGTAAAGCTACTCGAAGGATATAACATACCAATGAATACAATACGAGTTAGTATTTTGCCTTATATGATGCATAAGTTAATACTAAGGTCCACTTGCTATTAATCTCAAGCTACTCAACAAGATTAAATAAGAGTATGAGAAAGGAAATGTACTCGGAGAAAGATATCTCGCAAGAACAAGAATATTTATTAACTATAAGGTCAGTCAGTAAGTTTGCGGCTACAGTATAAATGACTATTTATAGTAAGTCATTTAAGGCAACAATATAATAATGGAAAATTACATAAAAGACAATGTAAGAAAAAGATTCCTAACATATACAAAAATGGTAAATAAGACAAGGGACAAAAAGGAATATAGTATATGTTATGCCTCAAAGCGGCAGAGTCATAATAATCCCGCTATGTAAACCATTCTAAGATAGAAACTGACCTTACGGTTACTATTTTAGAATCGATTTATATAAGGTGTCCACGACTAACTCACTTTGAAGTAAATAGTTCATAAATAAACATGTTTTTTACCTATGAAATTATGAAAAATACATATTTACACTAAAATAATCTAAGTATGTTTACAAGATTTAGTAGCCTAATTATAATCTACTTGAGAA
Source organism: Lumnitzera littorea (assembly GCA_024138015.1). Classification (NCBI taxonomy): domain Eukaryota; kingdom Viridiplantae; phylum Streptophyta; class Magnoliopsida; order Myrtales; family Combretaceae; genus Lumnitzera; species Lumnitzera littorea. Next base: position 120,918,147 of record JAMXBB010000001.1, on the reverse strand, counting down.
ATACGTAAATTATTATTAAAAGCTTTAAAGATAAAATATAAACTTGAGAGTGCAATTACTCCTTAGGTTATTATCTTCACTCCCCAAGATCCAATAGTTGCTAGCTTTAAGGTAGTTATATAGTCGCTTCTTAACTAACACCTGCAACAACATCTATAGGGATGTGAGCAATTAACAGCTTAGCAAGTTGGGATGGAGGCTTAAAACCATACATCATATACAAGTAGGGTTCTCAACCAAATTAGTTAGATGTAATACATATTCAAGCAAATGTGATTGCATAACGTTATCCAGTCTATCGTGAGATTAAAGAAATTACACCCACTCTAATCCAAGTTGAGGAGTTTCTATGTTTATGCAATAACTCACGACCAAACCAAGGCTTGTATAATTGAGATATCGCTCCTTCTGGTTCTACTTTCAAACTATTGACTTTACCCTTACTATGACCTCTTCACCTATCACTTAGTTCGATTAAGGATGAAGAAGGGACTTGTTATACTATCTAGCGCTATCGTTTCAAAGGGGTTGATATTTGGCTAGAGAACTCTAATGTTTCCCCTAATGAGTTACTATGTAAGTCTGATTTAAAGTTACAAGTCATGTATTTAATTAGATCCAATTTAAAGTATTCAATCATTTCAAACAAATCATATAAATATAGGCTAGAGCAGTAAACTAGAATTATATCATCAAACTCATAAACAAGCACATACAGGCATGTACACAACCAAGTATAGTTTCAAGCCTTTAAGTATTATAAATTAGTACTCTAAAATACAATAACATATTAATCCCAATTTACCTAAACTCCCCGCTTGCTTACTCAAAGTGCGAGTTGCACAAGCAATTGCTGGTAATCCCTATAATATAAATGTTGTTTTAGTACTCATATAACTACCTTATATAAGCTTTATTCGATATTTCTTTATGTTATCTTTAGCTTAGGGTTTTGATTATACCTAATTATTTAGGTTTTTTTATAGATATTTTACAATTATTCTTAATTTAGGCTAAGTTATGGTTCAATTTCTGAATCAATTTCTGAATAAATTTCTAATTTAAGCTCTAATTCAGTTTTTTATTACGGGTTTTATATGCAAACCTTAAAACCTTATTTCGAACCATTATGTGAAATTAATCACATTACACTTGAGTATTTTAAATCTCATATTTGACTCCTAATTAATATTTTAGCTTGTACGGTATATTATATTCCTAATTTAACTATCAAACTAGTTCCGATGTGAGAATATCCTATATTTTCTATATAATTTACTAAACTCTCATTCCAAATCAGATTTATATCATATTCCTATTATTATAATGTCATAAAATTTTATCTAATATTTTTCGCTCATTTAATTCCTATATATACATATTGTGTACTATTACATATTATACACTTATATCACCTATTTAACACTTCTAACGTTACATATATTATCTTTTACTACCAATAACATATCAAATGTCTAATTATATCCTAAATCATAATTTTATACCTAATTATCCTAAATTACAAAATTAACTTAAATATACCCCTTTACCTACATATTTAGTACATATTATGTATAAACGTTAGGTAAATATATAATAATCAGTATCTAAGCTCCATTAAAACTACGAAAATTATATTATACTCAGTAAATTATGGTTGTTGTATTATGATTATGGAAAGTACTAAAATATTTTAATATGTTATTTTTCGAAATATTGATTTTAGGTCTAATTTTTGCTAAAAATTAGCTTAAATTAGGTAATGACCAAATAAAATTATAAGATTCAAACTAAATATTTCTAAAATCATAAATAAGCTTTAGAAGTCATTACAAATTAGATTCATTAAGGAATTTAAATAAAAACCTTTTTTTCATACGAAAAATATGGTAGATTCAACAAAAAATAATTTTAATAAATACTAAACATATAGTTTATCAAAAATTATTTTTATGTAAATTAAATATATTGTATGAGGAATATGTACACCAAAAATAGCTCAAAATAAAGTTATTTACTATTTTTGAAAATTTATACAAAATTCGTTGGAATCGAGCCTGTTCTTATGGAACCTATCTAAGCACTTCTAATTTAAAAAAAAATGATTTGATATTACAATTTTACATACAAAAATACTCAAGGAAACCAAATTTCATAATTTTCCTTGTATGATTGATATTTTTAGTAAATTAAACAAATTCGGAAGGGAAATCGAAACTTACCGATTGAAGAGCCTCCAGCCACCAACAGTGGCTCCACTGTTGTCAACACCACCAAGCTGTAGATTTTCTATTAAGTGGCGGTAGTCGTTCCTCTTTAGGTGTTCATCAAGTGTGGGTTCTCTTTATATGCCCTAAATACATATTATTTTGTTATTTTTTTTGTAAAAACACACTCTCCTCTCTTCTTCATCTCTCTCTAATTTTTTTTTTCTGGTTTCTAAGTAACCAAATGGGGTTTGATAAGGGTTTCATGAATTTATAGAAGTGTTCCAGGGTGTTTTTGCATTTTCTACTTGCCATGTGTTCACTCTCTTTTCCTTTTTCACTTTCTAAATTACCTAATCCTATTTATTGGATTTCTATCTTCCATTTCTACCTTGCTATGCCTGTATTCTGAACAATTGCATGCTTTTCCATATTTTTCTTGAATTTTATTTATTTATTTAGTATTATTTTAGCATATTTCGAGTATTTTAGGTATTTTCACGTATTTTAACTTATAAATAAATATATATGGTACAAATAAATATTTCTAAATATTATTTATGTTATTTTATGATTTTTAGCATACATATAATTTATCTTTATTGATTTGTTAGTTTTCGAAACTCATTTTACGTGTTTTCGATAAATAATGGGAAATTTACAATTAATTCAATATTGTAATAATTAATTATTTTATGATTTATTTTCCTAAATCTAAACTCATATTATCACTTTTACTCATATTATCACTTTTACTAATATTCCTAGCTTCGTTATAAAATTTGGGCTTGATTGGACAATTTACTCGTTATCTTAAACTTTACGGATTGAACCCCGAACACCATATTACAGGGCTTATTATACAAATGTCAAAAAAAGTAGGGGACTAGCAGTAGCCCGTTAATGGGTTCGTGTTTTGGGATCTTTGGGCACTATGGCTGAGGTAAGCTGATGTTAGGGTTGCTGGTAACAAACTGTATTTAGAGCTAATGAGGTGATTGAATGATGTTGTAATTTAATAGGCTGGAAGAGTAGAGCCCAATGTACAGTATCCTCAAACTCGGCACCTAGCAAGTTAGCCTCCACGCTCAGTAGGTCGGCAACTAGGCAAGAGTCTAAGCAAAGCAGAGAGTATCCAAGCTATGTCCTTAGGGAGTTCTTCTACGACTCTTCCATGTACTAAAGCTTATTTTCGGTAGGTTGATAAGAGAGAATCCTCCTTATGAGGGATTGCAGGCTTTGGAATCAAGCGTGAGTGAGAGGTCCAGAGGTGAACAATCCATCAGTGCATCCCTTCCATTACGAGCAAGTCGGTTAACCTCAGATCTACCGCTTCTATTGAAGCTCTGCTTAACCAAATCTCTTATTGGCTCTTACTCTCTTCTTTAAGCTCTTTAGTTTACCTCAAAATCAATACTCATGTCATTGTTTCTCCTTGGCTCTAGTTGTTCTCCTCTTCTACATGGCTTAACAGCTTGTCTAGGTTGTAGCCGATCATTCTTAAGCTTATTAGAGTCATTCTGGCTGGTCAGTACTCAATCTCTTCTTTCACCTCGTCCAACATGTCAATGGCATCTCACTAATCTAGTGAGCTCTTGAATTAACTTAGTAAGGTTTTGAATATGATACTCTAAGTCATCAACGTGTCTCCTTAAGCTACCACGAAGACTGTCACCATTGATATTCACACTATCTTTAGACATTCTTATCCATGTAGAAAATTCTACCTAGAGATTTTAACAAACATATAATACATTCAACTTAGAACCACTAGAATCTTAAGTTAGCAGTCACTCATAATTGAAGAACACTACTAAAAAAATTCCAAAAACACTATTGCTAACAAAATACAACTAACAACAACCCAAAAACTACTACTACTCAATTTCTACAGCTACCCACAACTAACAAACACTACTTCAACTATTATAGTACTACTAAAACATATTATAACCATAAACAACTACTAAAATTACTGTTATATGACTCAATAACCCAGTACAAACAACGTAATACCATGACCACTACAAACATGAGCAACACGCCACACTATAGAATGCCAGTTAACAGAAATGTTCAAACCACAAGTTGAACTTTGAAGGACACTAACACACGTGTCTCTCCAAAGCTCTTATACTAAAATGATACGGATCGAAGTCCACAGCAAACATGAATCCTAAAATGGGTACTCTAACTCAATGGTTTGTAGCAAGGAAATGAGTAACTGAAGGGGTTTGAATGTAAATGTAGATGGATCTCACACACCAAAGCATAAACATAAATGGAGTTGAGCTGAAAATGGGGTTCGATGTGACTTACAAACACTAAAACTCACTCAGGGTTTAAATGAGAGTTAGATATAACTCACCAACTCGCTCAAATGAAAGGTTCACCACAATTTTATGTATGAAGATTGATAAAAATTGGGGATTAAAGAGGAGTAATAGCACTCAATAATTAGGTTCGAAGTAAGCAAGCATACTCACGAGTGGGGAAAGATCCAAGTATATTCTTACTTTTTAATTGTCTAACTGTGCTGGCTGCTATTTACAATTGTAAATAATTATAAGGCCTTAAACCTTAAAGATTAAGCTTACGACTAAAATAAAGAAAATATTTACAAGTTTACAAAACTATGCATTTTAGTAGGAAGGTCGGCATGTAGGTCATCCGCACTGTCTTAGAATGAGTAGGATCTAAACTGGTTGAGGTCAGCAGTTGGATATCCTAGTTTAGATTGGAGTTGTTAAAGTCTTGCAATGCTTAGTCAAATAGCTTGTAAGGTTGACCCACAGTTGTCAAGCTTTAAAGATTTGTCGACACTTGATCCTTTGTGCTATGTTGAGCTAGTCTTCGAGATTAGGATCTCGATTATTTGGTCCTTGGTCTATTTAGCAGCCAACAGAGCTGTTGTTGAGCTATCTTTCTTTTCCTTCTCAACCTTCTAGTATTAGCTCGGCCTTAAGTGGAGTAGGGAGGCCTCGGCTTGGAACAAGTCTACCGTGGCTTAAAGATAATTGTAAGATGATTCCAATCACTTTTGTACAATGATATTATGTAATATATTTCTATGTTATGCATATATCTTTCATAATGCTTAGATTTCTCCTATGTGAAAAAAATTCACATTTTCTTTGAGAGATACTTATGAATAAATAAATTATGAAGGATAATTGAATTTTGTTTATGATGATGATTAGGTATAATAATGTCATGATATAAGTATATTTATAATTGATTCGAAGTTTAAGATTGAATTTTATTTATAATTATTTTTTTGTGCAAAATTATGTTAAATATGATGATAATTAAGTACGTAACTACGGATAATGATTTAGAGCTTTGGGAATTTTCAATTATGTATCATGTATGAAATTGTCATTTAGTTCGATATGTTACTTTGTACATGTTGTATGTGTTGCGCCAATTTAATTTATGTGTCTATATGAAATAGAAACCAATTTCAAGATGGGTTCCACTTCTAAAAACATCATTGCTAAGTTGAACAAAGAAAAACTCAATGGTGACAATTTTGACATTTGGCATTAGAAAGTTCAATATATACTTAAGGAACAAGAGATACTAGAAACCATGAACCATGTCGTATTAGAGCCTAAAACTGGAACAACAACCCAACATAAGGGATCTTGAGGCTTATAATGCTTAGAAAAGAAAGAATGGCATTGCTTGCATTGCATTACTAAGTAGCATGCAAGATGACATTATGTATCAATTTGAGCAATATCTTATGGCAAAAGAGATATGGGATGTTCTTAAGGAGAAATTTGGGGGTACCTTTGTAAGAAAATTTAGAAGGCTTACAATTAAGTTTGACACTTATAGGAAGTGCCAAAATCATACAATGAGGTTGCATTTAAGAGTAATGTCAAACATGATTAGGGAATTGAAATCTACTAGACATACCTTAACTAATGAACAACAAGTGCAAGCTATAATTCAGTCCATTCCGGATAATTTGGAACACATGAGGGTGAATATGACTTATAATGAAAACATTTGATGATATTTCACGTCACCTTGAATTGGAGGATGAGCGCTCAGAAGCTGCTAAGTCCACTAGAAATGTGTTTATTGCTAAATCCACTTCAAATGGAGCCTCGGGTTCTAAAAAGAAGAGAGGTCGCAAGAACAACAAGAATGGAAATGGGACCGGACCAGTAAACAAGAAAACCAAGAAATATCAATTCAAGAGAGGTAAGTGTGGTGGTAAGAAAGATAAGGCAAAAATGAAATGCTTCAATTGTGGACGATTGGGAAACTTCGCTCGTAAGTGCACTGAGTCAAAGAAGGTACGATATTCTAATCTATATTATCTTTATGCTTCTAGTTATGTATTACTTATTGAATCTCATCCTATATGGATTGTAGACTCAAAAGCCATAGACCACGTAGCTAGAGATCATGGAGCTTTCATAGAGTATCATCAGATATCAAGATGGATATATGTTGGTAACAGCACCAAAGTTGAAGTCAAAAGCATAGGCAATTGCAAGTTAGACTTACGTTATGGAAAAACTCTCTTCCTACATGATGTCCTTTTTGCCTTAGAGATTCGACAAAACTTGTTTTTCATTTGAACACTTTTAGGATTAGGGTATAGTCTTAATTTTCATGACAATAATGTTGATATTTACTTAGGAACTATGTTTTATGGATCTGGTTTATGTTGAATGGTTTTATTATATTAGATGTTGAACTAAATAACAAAAGACTTAATGGTAGTTTTTCTTTTATAGCATCATTTGAAAATACTATTATCAATGCGAATATTTGGCATGCCATATTAGGTCACATTGAGCAACATCGAATAAATAGATTAGTTAGAGAAGGTTTTTTAGGCTTACTAGCTAAAATCGAATTGTCTATATGTGAATTTTGTCTAGCTGAAAAATCAACAAGAAAACTTTTTGGCAAAGCAATTCGATTGACTTACCCATTGCAATTCATATATTCTAATATTTGTAGTCCTACAAATGTGAGGGCAAGGAATGGATCCTCATATTTCATTATATTTGTAGATAATTATATACGTTTTGGTTATGTTTATCCAATTTCTCACAAATCTGAAGCATTGGATTGCTTTAAAAGATTTTCAAATTTAGTTAAGAAAAGGTAAAAGCCTTAAGGACTGATAAGGGACATAAATATTTATCTAAGCATTTTAAAGAACTATGCAATGAAAAGGGAATTACCAGACAATTAACTATTCTCGAAACCCCGCAACAAAATGGTGTTACTGAAAGAAGGAATATAACATTAATGGAGATGGTTAGGTCCATGATAGTACAAGCAAATTTACCCTTCTCTATTTGGGGAGATGCCTTATTAACTGCCGCTTATGTACTTAACCGAGTACTCCTTCTACTCCTTATGAATTATAGATTGGTAGAAAACCTAAGACCTTAGGTGTTTATAGCTTATGTTCGTATTCCTTTCATATAATATGGAAAATTAAGTCCAAAGGTAAAGAAATGTATCTTCATCAGATATTCAAAACATTTAAAAGGTTATATATTTTTAGGTGAAAATACAAATGGAATTGTGGCTAAATTAGAATCGCGAGATACCACTTTTTTAGAGAATGATTTTCTTAGTAAGGGTCACATTGACAAGAACATTGATTTTTACAAAACTAATGATCTAATAAATGAAGTTAGTCCCACTAACATTATTAGAGAAAAACTAAGTTCTTCTCAAATTATTAAGCCAAGTGGGAGAGTGACTTTATCTAATGAATTGGTTCCATGAGAACAATGATTACATAAAAGTATCCCTCATTGCCACTTTGAGATTAAGGGAGAGGCTTTTATGATTTCACCAGATGATGATGAGGAGCTTAAGAGCTTACAAGAAGCTCTTTCGAGTATTGCTAAGGAAAAATGGAGAAGTGTAATAGAAGAGGAAATGGAGTCTATGAAATCTAACCATGTATGGATTTGGTTAATCTCCCACTAGGACACAAAGCAATTGGAAACAAATAGGTTCTCAAAATTAAATGTAAAGTGGATGGATCTATATAGAGATATAAGGCATGCCTTATAGCAAAAGGATACACTCAAAAGAAGGGTATAAATTATGAAGAAACCTTCTCTCTTGTGGTGAGGTTTAATTCTATTCGCCTTATTTTGGCTACAGTTACAAAATTGGATTTAGAACTTCACTAAATGAATGTTAAGCTAGCATTTCCTAGAGAGTTAGTAAGAAGGAAACATGTATAGCCTTATCGACAATGGATGCTGAATTTGTGGCATCATCAGCAGTAGTCTAAGAAGTAGTTTGGCTCAGATGGTTCATGCAACACATAAGATTTCTTTCTAAAGAGTCAAAACCAATAGTAATCAATTATGAGAGTCAAGCGATGATTGCTTATACAAAGGATCCCAAATACCATTGTAGGACCAAACACAAAGATGTTAAATACAATTTCATAAGGAGCATTATAGCTAAAAAAGAAGTTACTTTGCAGTATATTTCAACACATAGGACAATTGCCGATCCTCTCACTAAAACTATACCTAGAGATGTTTATTTAAGACATGTTAGATCTTTAGGTTTGCGTCAATAGCAAATGATATGGATCTATGGATGAAGACATGAACCCAATATTATGCGTAACCAACCAATGGATCTGCGTTGCAAGATGACCCGAAAAATAAATGGAAGTCAATAGTTTAACATTCGTGTGCACTGACTATGGATATGACACTTCATAGAACCATACATGGACCTAAGCTAATACTTGATATAATGCATGAACATTAAGCCTAGGTGTAGACACCCCATTTTTGCACCACACCCACCGCCCCCTACCCCCTTCCCTTTTTATTTTTTTTAAAAAAAATTTTAGAATAGGATAAAAGGGTCCTAAATTAGGAAAAATACAAAAAAATGGAAAGTAAGAAATTTAGAAAAATTTAAAAAAAATTTAGGAAAAGGAAAAAAAAAAAGAAATACAAAAAATAGAAAATTACAAAAAAAAAAAAACCGAAAAGTCACAAAATAGAAAAAATAGAGGATTTAGAAAGTTTAGAAAATAATAAATTTTTAGATAGTATGATAGAATGGATTTTTTAAAATTTAAATAAAAAATAAGGAGAGAATCATTTAACTTGGCGTTAGATTTGAATTTAACTCAAGTTGACCTTATTCATATGTTCAACGGTAAAACACTTGAGCATTTCATTGGGTTTGGCTAGAAGTCTTAGGTTTGAACCTCATTAAAGGCATAAGAATGCCTTTTGATTTTATTTTTTATTTTTTCCACACGCAATACACCGCCACGTGTTAAGAAATCATTAGGCCATGTGTCAAATCGTGACACATGGCGCTTCATGATTGGGTATCGACAACATGCTTTCTTTCTTCTTATCCTCTTTCCTTTTCTTTCCCTCCCTTTCTTACACTGAAAAACAGTACATCTAACTCACACATACTATCTACCATCAGACCTACAAGCCTCTCTCTTTCTCTCTGGAATCCATACACCGAACCACATACACATGACACCTTAACCCCTACGACATCTCTGTCTCCCAGCTACTTACTATCCAATCATTGTACACATTGAACCACCATCAACTAATCCTATTCATTGAACATACACCCCATCGCACAACACCCACATACACGGAACCACACATATATACACATACACAACAACCGATTATTGTGGCAACAGTACGATCCACACCCAACTCCACCCTCATCCTCTCTCTTTCGAACATTTCCTTGTCTCTTTCGAAAAGCATACATATGCCATTGCTGCTATGGCCCACTCCCAATCCTTCTCTCTCAACTGACGAACCACATCACATATAAATCCATCGCTCCCTCCCATACATGCAATCGCATACCCTCACCAACTCAACAGCATACCATAACTACAATGATGCCTAACACTAAAATCCAATCCAACGACCCCATGTGTAGCCACCCATCGACTCGCTCTCTCTCTTAATCTAAATGCATGCCAAAACCACCGTCAATACCTTAATCCATACCGTACATCCTTACCCAATGTCGGTCATCAATAGCCCTACCATCGAATCCCACAACCACGCATACCCAAGCCTAATGCCTGCATCTACCCTAAAACACCCTACGACCTACTGTTGTACACCCTCAGCATACACCAGATCCCCCACTAATGTTCCCCAAACGCGACACAACCCCAACCGAAAACCTACAAACCCAAACACACAAACCAATACCATCGTAATCACTGCACACATCATTAACCATTGCCCAAGCACGAACCACCCCTAAATCACCACCTTAGGCTACGGTGCTTGGGCAAACCCACGATCTTCAAATCCAATAACCACAAAAGTGACTGTTCCCAATCGTTTTAGTCACCAAAACAACCTCCAAAGCACTACTTTAGTCACTACCATCATTGACCTAGTCTAACCTATCAAAGTCCAACCCATACCCCTGCTCCATGTCTACTACATTGACCCACCTTTGATTTTCGGTTCAACCTTCTTGCAATTTGGATTGCTCTTTTTTATTTTTTTATTTATCATATTGGAAATGTAACCCCCAAAAAAGAAAAAGAAAAAAGGAAAAAAAGAAGAAGAAGAGAAAAGAAGGAAAAAAGGAAGAAGTACTTAGTTTTATTTTTATTTATTTTCACATTTTAACAAAAAAAAAATAAAAGTAAAAATAAAAAGTATATAAAAAATAATAATAATAAATTTTAAAGTTATTTTATCACTTAAAAAACCAATTTTCCAATAAAATAAAAATAAATCAACCATTTTTTAAACTAGGGCACTTTAGAATTTAAAAAAATAAAACACCAATTAGGGCCTTTAGAAAATTTTCTTAATTAGCATCAAACTAGGTAAAAATGTAGACCCAATCTTTTTTCAAAACTAAAATCACTTAACCCGCTATATTTTCAGTAAATTAACTACAGAAGTTTGATTCCGAATAATGAGTATGTAAGCACTCGTACACAAATGCAAAATGACTTAAAATGACTTAAAACATGGAAATTTTTTTTTCCATCTTTTGTAAATAATTTATCACTTTATCTTTTTCTTTAGAATTAAATTAAGTTGCATGTAGATAGATTTCATTATAAGGGTATATTGAAATGTAAATTTAAATTCGGAGAAACTAATGACATGTTTACTTTATAAAATTAGAATTCTATTCCCTCCTTATTTCTTATTATGATATTCACTTGGTTTTTTGTCATGGAATCATAATTCTGTAAGAATCCCTATTACTCCTATTACTTGAAATCAAGTAATAGGGATTTCTTAATTCAATTAAGAAATCATGATTTCTCACTATTACCACTACTACCACAATTGCTACTGCTATTGCCGCTACCACCGCCGCCATCACCACCACCGCCATCACTAACCACCACTACTATTATCACCATCGCGCCACCACTATCGCCAACCACCACCACCTATTACTTTAGGATTAGTTGAAAAAAAAAAATGAACCGAGGACAATTTTGTTATTAAAGTTATATTACATATCTATTCTTAAATTGTTTATATATTTAAGTAAAAAAAGTAATATGTATTATACTCTTATTCAATTCCTTATAGAATTCCAATTCCATTCCTTTTTATTCTATTCTATAAAGTAAACGAGTCGTAAAAGTGGTACCCGTTTAGGGTTTAAAAAATTAGCCCTCGGATCTAGATATTTAGTTTTCAAAAATTGTTTTAACAAAAAATTTGGTTTTATCGAAAGATTAGTAGCTAAGTTATAATCAATCCATTCAATTAATTATAACTTAACTCTTTTTCCTGATTTTGATCGAGCGATAACTTTAAAACGTTTTCAAAGTTAAAATAAGCGATTTTCTTTAAACTCTAGTTAATAGTCAGTATTAAATGAGTAAGGTTTAATATTGATCAGTTTAAATAAGACTTATTTATAAAAACCAAGAGAAAAAATAGACTCAACACTAGAGTTGTTCGCCACAATTTTTGTTAAAGGAATTGATAAAAACAAGTAGAAGAGAGCTTCTAAGAGAAAAAACTCAAAGGGTTTTTCGTTAATGTTGTAAATCTGTTAAAACCCTATACAAGTGTCCTATTTATACATAGTGGCAAAATTGTAATTAAGATGATTAAAAGGATGCTCCAATGGCATTCTAGTCAATATAAAATAAACATGAGGATAGTAGGAATAATACAAGAAAATATAAACAAAAATAAGTAACCAAATGAGATATCCGAGGTGAAGAGATGATGAGCTAGGCCGAACAGACATGGCTGAATCAAGCAAGCCATGCCGAGTCGAGCAAGCCATTCGAGCCGAACATGTCTTCCATACATAAAGCTTCTAAATAGGTATTTGGCACATACAGAATCCATGAGCAAGTCGCTAACAAAGCTCGAAGCTCAGAAATTAATTTACCCAATCTCCTGTACCATATCATTCCCTCCCCCTTAGAGAAGTTTCAGCTTGAAACTTGGTAAGGGGTGGCTCCAAATCCCACCAGGATCAAATACCAACCTACAAAAATAAAATATAAGCATAGAAAAGTACTCTAGCTCCTCTTATGGGAATCAAGCTATGGGGCCCCTGACTCGCAGCTAGGCTTGAGGACTAAAGGGGTTAGCACGACGAATCCTTATATTCTAACTAACCCTTGCCGAGGCCAAGTACCTTATTGCCGAGTCACCTCTAGTGCCGTGCCGTATGACTATCCATTGTTGTGTGGTATGCCGAGTTAACAATTACTCTCTGTTGCCGAGTCAACCAATTACTTAGTCTCTTCGTTGTCGAGAAGCTGAGAGAGAAAGCCAGACTAACTAAGCGATCCTTGCTCGAACAAACCCTTGCATCTGTATTTTTTGTCTGCATCTCCTAACGACCTTGCCAATGCTACATCGCCACGTGTACAATATTGCATATAGAATTTGTAATACTAATGATTATTTTCCTTATATATTCATTTTTGCCCCTTTATAACCCCCCCCCCCCCTCTCTCTCTCTCTCTCTTAGGAAATGTCCTTTTTGTCTTTTTCCTTTTGGGCAAGTTTCCCTAGTTTGCAGGTATAAATATCCTTGTACTTGTAGTTGTAAGTCATCAGATAATCTTTAATACACCTTTGAGTGCTTTTCTCCCTATGTAAACACTGTTGTTTACTTTCGGCATTACTTTTATCCGTTCCCTTAAGCAAGGTTAGATGGCGAGCAACCTTATTTGATCAATTCGTACGTCATATCGAATTGTGCCGTGAGTCCTTGGAAGTTTCATTAGTGCGTTATATCCTCTAGAGCTGTTCGTGGGTTTTGCTTACTGTTTTCGTCCTTTGTTTTCACCCTTTCGTACATTTCCTCATTGACTCTTTTCGAGCTTTCTGCAAGCTTGGATCTATTCAGCGGCCGGCCTTATCTGTTCTTGGTCACAGTTCACATCATCTTAGTATCAGAGTAGAGGTTTTGTGTGAACTATAGTTAACTCTTCTTAGATTTCTGTTATACTTTATTTTTGCCTGTTTGAAACAAAGTCAGTTATTGAGTTCATTTGACTGTGGTATTATTAATTGTTCACTTTCTGAAGTGTTTGTTTAAATTTTGAATTTATGAGGAAAAATGATAGACTCAAATATGAATATTGATACCGGTGATGATAGTGGAGTTATCCACCATGGGCATCAGTCTTAAGGAACTCCCAGAAGCACTGACGAAAGACTCGATGAGATAGTTAACCTCCTGGTAGATTTGACCCGAGCTATTCATGCACTGTCTTGTCGATCCACTGAGGCCACGTAAAACACTCCACAAGCTACTCAACCTGTTAGAGGTCAAAACCTAACTCAACCATTTCGAGGTGGAGGAGTTGGCAAACAAGTAAGACGAAAGATAGACCTGAGAGAGCTTGATAAGGAAGAAGAAGAGTATTTTGAAGAGAAGTGTGTACGAGTCTCTAGAGCATCTGACCATGTGAAACTTCGGATTCCGAGTTTCAATGGGTCTAGGAATGTCGATGAGTACCTAGATTAGGAAGAGAAGGTAGAGCGTGTGTTTGATTATTACTAGTATGAGGATTACGAGAAAGTGAGGATTGCTCCTGTTGAATTTTCTTGATATGCCGCCATGTAGTGGAAGAATTTTCAGGCCATGTGAAGAAGAAAGGGGTACCGAGAGATTAATACTTGGCCCAAGATGAAGAGGGTGCTCAGAAATAGATTCGTGCTGGAAACATATCTCTAAGATACTTTCACATGAACTATTGATGAATATGTTCAAGAATTCCAAATGCTTATAATAAGATGCAAAGTGGAGGAACCACCTGCCCGAACAGTTTCAAGATTTGTCACTAAGTTGAGAGGAGACGTTTGAGACATTATGGAACTCTAGTGATTTAACATAATGGATGAAGCTGTTAGGATTGCCCAATGGGTAGAGAGGTAAAGAAGAAGTCGAGTAGCGACCAGAGTGCTGACTAGTCGTCCAGGATAGGCAAGTAACCTGACACTACCGAGTACCGAGCCGAGAAGTAGGATAGATGTCAAAGCCAAGTAGAAAAGTCTGTCCGAAGATCTAGTGTCAACCTGAACGTATGAGAAAGGGAAAGGGTTTGGTAAGAAGACTAGCTGGATCAAATGTTTTTAAGTGCTAGGGGTTCGGACACATGACTGCTTAGTGTCCAAACCTAAGGACAATGGTCATTAAGAGAGACACCTCGAAGTTAGATGTAGAGAGTACAGATGAAGAACCCGAGGATGAGGAGGTTCCTGCCAAGAATGAGAATATCAAGAAAGAGTTGATCGAGGAAGACGTATATGCTAAGAACTTAGACATGCTAAGAACTTAGACCAGCTATTCATGGTTGTCTGACGCAGTATGAGCGTGGAACCTTCATGAGAGGAGGAGCAAAGAGAGAACTTATTTCATATCACTTGTAAGGTGAATGAACAGACGTACACCCTCATTGTGGACAGTGGAAGCTGCACCAATGTGGTGTTAGCCAACCTCATCTGAAAATCGAGGTTGCTAATTGTTGAGCATCCAAAGTCATACAAGTTGCAATGATTAAGTGACAAGGGAACATTGTACGTCACTCAGCAAGTACTACTGCCGATCACATCGGCAAGTACTACTACTTACTCCGACTAGATTCTCTACAACATACTGCTCATGTGCGCTTCCTATGTGTTGGTAGGAAGACCATGGCTATTTGATAGGAGAGTCATCCACGACGGTTATAGGAATACCTATATGTTTGAGAAGGATGATCAAAAGATCACGTTGAATTCGATGCCACCAAGAGAGGTTCATAGACAAAACTTGCTCGTAAATCGAAAAAGGCTTTGGTGATGAGTAGAGCCGAGCTCCGAGAAGCCATTAACTTCAATGAGCCGACCCTTATGTTGGTCAGGTAATTACTGGAAATGAAGGAGTGGAATGATTTACCCCAAGAAGTAAAGGAACTGTTGGATGAATATGCTGACTTATTCTCAGAACAGTTGCCAGTAGGCTTGCCCTCGACTTGAGGCATAGAGCATTGTATTGACTTAGTACCTGACGTTATATTGCCAAATAAGCCAACTTATCGCATGAATACCAAGTAGGCTTCAGAACTAGAGGGGCTGGCACGATAAATCCTTATGTTCCAACTAACCCTTGTCGAAGCCAAGTACCTTCTTACCGAGTCACCTTTAGTGCCGTGTTGTATGACTGCCCATTGTTGTATGGTATGCCGAGTTAACAATTACTCTTTGTTGCTGAGTCGACCAATTACTCGGCCTCTTCCTTATAGAGAAGCTGAGAGAGAAAGCCGGACTGACTAGGCCATCCCTACTCAGACAAACCCATGCATTCGTACTTTTTTCTACATCTCCTAATGACCTTACCAATGTTGCATTGCCACGTATATAGTATCATATGTAGAATCTGTAGCATAAATGATTATTTTCCTTGTATATTCATTTTTGCCCCTTTATAACATGTACATTGCCCTCCTTAGGAAATGTCCTTTTTGTCTTTTCCCTTTTAGGCAAATTGCACTAGTTTGCAGGTATAAATGCCTTTGTACTTGTAGTTGTAAGTCATCAGATAATCTTCAATACACCTTTGAGTACCTTCCTCCCTGTGTAAACACTGTTGTTTACATAGTAATCTCATTGGACCAATTCATGCATCACATTGAATTGTGCCGCAAGTTCTCAGAAGTTCCATTGGTGCATCATATCCTTTGGAGCTGTTTGTGGGCTTTGCTTACTATTTTCATCCTTTATTTTCACCCTTTCGTATCTTTCCCCATTGACTCTTTTCAAGCTTTCTGTAAGCTAGGCCTCATTCAACGACCGGCCTTGTCTGTTATTGGTCACAATTTGCATTATCCTCCACTAATATTATCATTAGCAAGTGCTCCTTCCATTCGTCATGAACCCGATTAACCAAACTCTTCTTTAGGGACCTTTCCTTCTATTCATCATGAATCCAGTCAACTTCACTCAGGTAGCCCTAGCAACTATCAATCAAGGGGAATAACACTTTGGGCCTAAGCATCATATCATGAGCTCGAAGAACATGTAAGATCACATACTCCTTTTTTACCTAAGGAAATCATTAAAGCTTCACGCTTTCTCAATGTTAGCCTCACAACATCATGCTTGTCGAGCCTGATTTTTTTGTTTCTTTTATTTAAAATTCATGTTCTCATTTCCAATTAATACTAAACCCTAACCCATTTAATATTAACCCTCGACTAAAGAAATTAGGAAATTCCGGTTTTTTTATTGAAAATTATTTTTGGAATCGCCACTCGACCGAAGTTGGAAAAAGAAAAAGAAACCGTAATCAATTGGGTGAATTGATCATGATTTGGTTACCGATCTTTGATTTCAATTTTAAATGAAGAATCAGAGAGTTCCAAGTTCGGGGGCTAACCTATTAAACCCTTAACGGGTACTACTATTTATTTACCGAAATTAGGATTATTTTTTTAATTATAATATTTTTAAAGAAAAAAAATAAAATAAAATAAAAAAGCTAAGTTTCTACATATTTTATCATCGCCTCGAAGGTGCCTATGTACCCGCTAGCAAGGATCAGACGATCATTGTTCTCTCAAAAAATCTTTAGTGTGTTGATTGATTTTAATTTTTGAAAACCGGCTGAGTCTACGTTTTAGTTGATTCGATTTAAAAAAAAATATATAAACGGTCTTAACTCTAAAGTGTTTTTGTTTTTTGTTTTTTGTTTTTTTTTTAAAAAATGCTCTAACGATCCTATTTAAAAAAAAAGGTCTTTTAATAATTTTTATTTAAAGAAAAAGTAACTTTCTACGTGATAAACCAAATCTTAAGATATGACCAATCTTAACAATCCCTAAACTAATATATACGGCTATCTATTAAAATAAATTAATTCCATATGATACACTTATATAAGAACTAATACTAAACTAACATATACATATAATATATATTATGTTAACTAATAAAGTATAATTAATAACATATGTATGTAATAAAACCTAATTTTAATAATCCCTTATCTAATATCTATATATATCTTTATATCTATATTATTACTTATTAAATAAACATTCACTTAAACCAATATAATATACTTACTCTATATTACAAAGAAAACTAATGATACACACAACCTAAATTATTATTATTTACATAGACTATGCTAAATCACTTAAGGCTCTAATAACAATAAAATATGATATAAGATAATATAGTATAATATAATATAATATAAATAAATTTTTTTTTAAAAAAAAGAAAAAAAATTTGAAAGAACTAAACACGGCTGAACCTGCTTAACATCCATTGCAATGCTGTTTGTTGGATGTACGCTGCTGCTATAGCGTGGAGTTGATCAGTTTTCAAGCATTGGATGTCGCAGTACTGCTGTTCGGTTTAAGCGTAAAGGGGCTGTGTATGGACAGTGCTAAACGGGACGTGGTTGTTTGTGATAGTGGATCGCAGCGTGGCTAGGAATTGTTAAGGGTGTTTGTGGCGGTGGATAGTGCTTGTTCAATGGGGGTGTGTAGACGTGCAGATCAATAACAGAAGTGCCTTGTAGTAACGTAATGCTGTTTGTGAATGTGCGAACTAAAACTAGTCGTATGTGGAATTGGAGTTGCAGCTGCGTGAAGAGGATGTACAGTAGCGTCATAGATTGCTGCCACGCGAATGTGTTACTTACTGCGGACGTTGGGATGGTGTTGTGTCCATGCTGCTCAGTCGGTAAACTGTGTATATGCTGGAGCTCACGCGTGAATCTAGTCGATGGAGTTGTGTGCTTGGTCGCTGGTCATGGATGGAGCTATAGGCAGTGCATAGACTACTGCGTGCGTTTGACTTGTTCGAAGTGTTTGTTTGCTGTTCGTCAAGGGCAACAGCTTGGAAGATGTTGGAGCGGAGATTGGGTTTGTTGCAGGCCGTGGGGTTAGATGAATAATGGATGGACTTGGACAAAGCGTGTATATTTTTGTGTTCCCTCCCGTTGTTGTTTTTTTTTTTTTTCTTTTATAAAGCCCAAATCAAATCTTATCATATCTATTGTATCTGATTTGATAATCATTAAACTAGATCTAAATTAATTCAAATCTAATTTAACAAGATCAAACTAAATTCAAATGATTTAATAAAATATGAATCCCGTTTTCATCTTGCTTTTGTAAAGATAGAAAAATAAAAATATAAATGCCTGCTGAGACTCGAACTCATGACCTCAAATTAAATCCAACCCGAATACTCCAATACTTATCCATTAGACTGTTAACCTATGTCTTGACATTCAGTTTAATTAAATTATGATTAAACTATCCGATTCTCTAAAATAAAAATTTTTAACTAAACTAAAACTAAAATTATTTGTTCCGAATATAAGTTACTTCCTAAAAATCTATAAAACTCTTTATAATAATTTTTTTTCTTTTCTTATTTTTATGGTATTTTTTGCTATTTTCGTTATTTGTTAATTTTTATTATTTTGCATTTTTTATTAATTTTTTGTTATTTTTTTGAATTAGAACATTTTTTGTAAAAATAAAAATTAGAACTATAGAAGGGTAAAAATTAGGTATCTACAATGCTCAATAGCTTTTACCTCTTTTACTTCCTCACAACTCAATTCCTTCTCTTCCCATCTATATACTTCAAAATTTTCTAACGTGATAACACTAAGGATAAGAGCAACACATCCTAAATAAAAATATTTATCACCATGACCTCGGAAAACACCAATATACAATCGATAGCACCTCATAGGTATAATATTACTACAACACATATCACCTCCTGACAACCCCAACAATGGATCAAGATAAAAGAATTTGACGAGTAGAAGACTAATATAGTAATACTTGTGGTCATTGATAGCACCAAGTGTTAATGGCAATGAGAGCACTTTAGGAATATGTTCATTAAGTTGCAACTCATCTTGTCCTTCCTTATCAACCCCCTTCTTATTCTCAACTCCTACTCCTTTTCCTTCCATTTCCTCCTCTTCAATGTATTTTGATTGAGTAATCATTTGCAACCTTATTTCTTCCCTCATCTCCTTGAGCTTGATAATTATATTCTCTAATTGTTCCAACACATAAGGGGAAATAGGATTTAGGGCTTGATAATAAGATTTTGTTCTCAATCTTCGTGCATATCGATGCCTGTTTGAGCTCTGGATGCCATGTTGAATAAATTCTAGTTCAACAATGCTCAAATAAAATCAAGAAATTGGACTCTTTTTTTTTTTTTTTTTTTAACTTATTTACTTTCACTTTCTATCATAAGAAACACCTCGGCACTTCAAAGCTCGGTTTTAATGTCACACAAGGACAACAACTATCGACCAAGATCCAATTCAATTACGCACACTTCTTACAGTAGTTCGGCAACATTGGGGAAAAGGACAACTCGGTTAATTACTTTACGACACAGCAATAAAGCTCAGTTCTCTTGGCACACAACAGCCCAAGAATGTCCAGCACCATCACTTCACCTCGACAAATTCCATAACTCGGTTCGATTGATGGTAGCTTGGACAACACACCCGCAGCTATCTACTAGCCAAGCTCGGTGATAGACAGCACACTTAGGTCGGCAATGGTGTTCACCTTCGACAGCTCAGATACGCACAAACACGTCAGATTCAGCTTAGCGATACTACTATTTCACGCGTAGCTCAGTACGTATACAAAAGCAACAAAGAAGCTTAGTGATTGAGGTTCAGTATGGCACGCTTCAAGATACAGCTCAGTAATCGAGTATATGACACACTTTAGGTCAACAACTTGAAGTAACTCTGCTTGATCAAGCTCTTGCGACAGCTCAGAAATCAAATAGTTACACAACCCAATTCAGCTCAGTACCAACCAATTCAGTTCGGCCATAGGAATTACTAGCTCAGATCTGTAGCTCACATCGGAATTTCTCAAGTTCAGTTCGGTAATCTTCTTTAAAAAGAATAGAACAGCTCGGCGTCACTCCTGCTCTTCAATTCAGCTCGATTCCTTGTATATCCAGTTTAGCTCGGTTGTTTCTTAAGGAAAGAAAAGATCAGCACAAACACAATTAGCTCGATACAAGATATAACAACCTACTCTTGGATAGCAGCTGGTTCAACATTGCACTTTTACTCAAAATAGCTCAGTCAACTCTAAATAGAAGCTCCGATCACTATCAATTAGCTGGGCAATTGGAAAAGCAATATAGCTCGTCTTCTTGCGCTTGGACTCTTTGCACATCCAATTTAGCTCGGTCGTTTCTCAAAAAAGGAAAAGATCAGCACAGGACAAGCACTACTTTAAAGCTCAGCCCACTACTTTGGATCGCAGCAGCCCTGAGCACGGATGCCTCAATGTATGTCGCTCGGATCTTCAATTTCAGTTCGATACACTACGTCAGTTTGCTCGGATATTAGAATCGGCTCGGACGAATAATGTATCGGCTCCGACAGAGCAAGTAGATAGCTTGGCACGGCTAGCAGCTTGGCGCAACTCCAAGTTTGACACACATAAACAGCTCAGCTGCTCGGCACCTAAGTTAACACTTGTCAACTTGGATTAGAATTCACTAAAGAGTGGAAACTCCTATAGTCAAAGCAACTCTGCAAAGTTATTCAGCTCGAACTTTGAATTTGCAATGGCTTTGAGCTCGATCACTACCTCAATCGAGCTCGACACTTCTTGAAGAATGATCAACACGGTTTAAAGCAAGATAACTTAGTTTCAGACGCGCACAACAATATAGTAATCTACTTCTGCTCGGCAATTCCTAAAGCAAGGTTAGCATAACACACGAGTTCCACACGCGCGCGAGACAACTCACTTCGGCACACTTTCAAACACAATAGATATCTCCTTCGATAGAAATTGAATAGCATGCAATGATCATTGTACCATCCAACTCAGCTCAGAATTATCAAATCAACCACCACAGCGAGCTCAACAACTTCCACCGTCCTACACTCGCAACAGCAGCTCGGTAATGGGTTCATTGCACAAGCAATTTCACTGGTCACCTGCAACACTCCTAACAACACCCATAATTCTGCAGAACATACACTTACAAAAACAACCAACATACGATTCTCAAAGGCGTGAAATGATGGCACCACCACTCTACCACACTTCGAACACAATACGTTCACCACCAACTCAACTCCATCGACCACCATACCCCAATGCACAGACTCACTTGTGCACCATCCACTACCGTTATTATCACACACTTCAATCTCCTAGACAACAACACAGCCTACTAACACAACTGAAATCACCATTACCACCCAAAATTTCCTCTGTTATACGCTACACACGGTACCACACGAAACCACTCTACAGTACCCACTGCTATTCCTCACTTGCACTCTTACCATAAGAAATTGCAGCACACCCACGATAGCAACAGACACCAGACACTAAGCAACACAAATCACAACATCCTAATTTTAGCTTTCCTATCGCAGCTCCTCTTTCTCCTTTTTTTTTTTTTTATAATTAATAATAATATAATGAAATCTTAACACAAGGAAAAAGACATCAAATACTAATTCTATCTACAGGTTCACACAAACATTTACAGAGTTTTGATGCCTTTAAATAATATTGCTCGAGCACTTTCATAAGGAATGAATTGTAAATTAAGTTTCTGGTTAATAAATCCTTCGACAATGTGACACGAACCAGTAAATAAGTCTTCTTTTAATAGTATCTCCTTCTCTTCACTTTCGAACCTTTCCACAAAAGTAAGAAATCCCTAAAGGATGAAGTCTTAGAGCTCTAATACCAAGATGATACGAATCCATAAATGAACACACAAATCCAGCATCATGTGTAACCAATGGATGAGTTCGGGTTGCAAGATGACCCTAAAAATAAATGGAAGTTGATGGTTTAATAATCCTGTATACTAACTCTATGTATATGATACACCATAGAACCACACATGAACGAAAACTAGTACCCGATATGACACACGAACACTAAGGCTAGGGTTTCTTGCCACAATCTTTGCTAAAGAGATTGATAAGAGCGGCTAAAGTAGAGTATTCCTAAAGAAAAGACTTATTTTCATTAATATTGTAAATCTGTTAAAACTCTATACAAGTATCATATTTATACATAATAGCAAAATTGTAATTAAGATAACTAAAAGGATGCTCTAGTGGCATTCTCATAAATACAAAATAAACATAAAGGTAGTATAGGAATAATACAAGAAATAGGAAGTCTCAATAATATAAACAAAAATAAGTAACCAAATGAGATATTAGAGGTGAAAAGGTGATGAGCTGGGTCGAATAGATATGGCCAGACCGAGCAAGTCATCCGAATCGATCATATCTATTTGAGAAGAGCTCATAAATAGGTCTTCCATATGTAAAGCTTCCAAATAGGTCTTCGGTACATAAGGAATGCATAAGCAAGTTGCCAACAAAGCCCGAAGCTCAAAAATTGATTTGCCTGGTCTCTTATACCATATCGATAAAGATATTATTTGTGTTGATTTAATGATATTGCATTATTTTGGTAAACACATATGTAATTTATTAAGTTTGTCTAAGATAAAATATGATTGACCTTCTCATACAAGTAATTGCCTTCGACGCTTGTGAGCGTGTCAAGATGAGACTACAATAAAATTTTAAGTCGCTTTAACAAGAGTTAAGATAAGGTGTGTTGTTAATGCCAATATAGATAATCTACTATCCATACAACTTGTAAGATTTAAGGTGTGAGAATCTATGACATACGCTTTATTAAGGAGAATATGAACACCATATCATATGATTTTATGTAATTAACGTGCTAAGACAACCAAACCAAAGGAATTGAGCAAATGGATCCCTACTTCCTCAATGTGTGAGTCATTTTTTCTTAAAATTATATATATTTTAAACTAGTGCCTTTATGACTTTTGTCGATATTGCAAAATAATTAAATGATGTTGCTACTTTAGTATGTTACCTACGTTCGTGAATAATTCGGCTATATGGGACATGTTTAGGAAAGCAATTATTTATTTGTTAAGTGATATTTGTTCGAAAAGGAAGATATAATTTTTCTACATTGATACATATATTTATAGGTCAACCCATTAAGTTATCCTTAAGGATTTAAGCTTAATTGTGGATATATGTATATTGTTACGATCAATCAAGAGTCAAGCATGCTCTTTCAATTTTATTAAGGGATTAGAGATGTGTTGACTGATGTAGAGATATATATATATTTAGGGCACAACAAAACACAATATCTAGGGTACTAATCACTATGTCATCCTTAACAAGTGCATAGAGTTTTCGAAATCTTATAGCTCGTTTAAACGTATGCTTATAGGTCACACAACCTATTTGCCAATAGTATTTAAGATGTAGATATTGAGGATTTGCTTTCCCATCATGTGTAAGTGGGATGTATTAGTTGACAGCCATGATGAGGTGTAATATAACATTTTTGGAAGAGTTATAACTCTTCATAATACATGAACAATGAGTTGTATCTATACAATTATGAAATAATGTGACTTATTTAAAGGATATTCGGGAAGGGTTGTTACTTCCAAAAAGGCATCTTATATTTTGTAAATAAAAAAGACCACTGAATGGTCTCAAGTCTTTTGTCAATTTGATCATATAATTCCTAAGAGAAATTGTGAGAGAGTGTCATACAAAATCCTTCATTATTATACATTCAAATAAGGCATATAGGTTGTGGATCGTGGGTGGTTTTCAGTGGTGATTACATTCTGACCGTAAGTATATACTAAGAGCATTATTGATTGTGTTAGTGATTCAACTAGTGTTTGTGATCAATTTCCAATGCACATCTACAAGAGGTTAATAGATTTATCTTGGTTTATTTTTCATAATTATAAACCAATAGATTGTGTAAACTATATATACACACATGCTGAGCTTGATTTTTCCCTAGTTTTACTTATTTTCCTTAACCCAATTAGTGTTAAACCCTAACTCATTTAATACTAACCATCGACTAAAAGTAAAAAAAAAAAAACTTAATTTTTCTATTTTGAAAAGTTTTGAATCGCCACTCAATTGGGGTTAGAAAAATATAGGTTAGGTCAAATCAATTTTAACCTAGCCACTGGTCTATTGGAAAAACTAATTTTTAAAACAATTTTTGAAAATTAAAGGTTTTGGATCAGGTGGTTAACCTATTAAACCCTTAATAGGTACTGCTTTTAATCTTCCAAATTTAATTCCATTTCTTAAAAGACTATTTAAAGAATATTATCTATTTCACAAGTAGACATTGAAATTATATCTATTGGAAAATTATTTACAAGGGGGGAAAATAATTTTTTTTTCATATTTTAAATCACCCCATACATATAAGTACCTACATTCCGCTATTCAAGGATCATATTTTCATAGTTCATTTTGGGAGAACTTTTACACGTATTGGTTTATTTTTATTTTTAAACGATAGCCAGATTTATATTTTTAATCAATTAACTTTATTTAAGAAAAATTCTAAAAAGGTCCTAATTTGGTGTATTTAGTTTTTAAAATTCTAAAATATCTTAATTTTGAAAATGGTTGATTTTATTTTATTTTTTTGTTGAAAATTAAATTTTTTAAGTGATAAAATGTTATTTAATTAATTTGTTTTATTTTAATTTTTTTTATATATATTTTTTACCAAAGCATAAATAACTAGAAAAATAGACTTTTCCCCCTTTTTTCTTTCTTCCTTTTTTTTTTCTTTGTCTTTTTATTTTTTATTTTTTAGGCTTTCTAATTACAAATAGGATACAATCATAAAAAATAAATAATGAAAAAAAAAATACAATGTGAAATAAAGGAAAAAGAAAAAGAGAAGGCCATACTTAGATTGGACGCAGGTCAAAGCTGGTTCTAACGCAAATCATCGGGTTAAAGCACAAGTTATATTGTAATAGTGAAGAGGAGTAGCGACATCAAAGGCTTGTTCAAGGGCGATTTAGTGGTCGAAACTCGAGGGAAACCTTGGTTTTATGTGGATTTGATTGAATATTGGGGATTTATTGAAAGTAGAGTGGTGTTTTGTAACGGTTTATGCAATGATGCATGGTGGCTGTGAGTCATGGTGTTTAGCATTGTAAGTGGTGATTGTTAGGAGTGAGTTAGAGGTATAGCTTGAGGTTTTAAGGGATGGAGAGTTGCATGGTGGTGTTATTTTGAAGTAGGGAGTGGCGGACAAAGGGTTTCAAAGGGGTTTGAAAGTGGTGGTTAAGGTTTGTAGGTGGCGTTGTGACTAGTGAGTTGAAGAGCACGATCCACGTCGAAAGGATTGGTAATGGAAAGCTCAGGACCTGGGCAAGCCTTTGGAACCAATAGCTTTGCTTGAGATTAATTGTGGTTAAGTGGGTTTTAGAGAGAGAGAATCACAAAAAGTTTAGATAAATAGTGATCTCAAGGGAGTGTGTTTAAGTGTGCTTGGATAATTTCTGATGAGAGTTGATGCTAAAACGAGTCTCTAAACCCTCTATTTATACAAATGTAACATGAATCAAGATTAGGAAGTCAAAGAGGATGTTGAGTTTCAAAGACCAACATTCAAGGGTTTTGATCAAGTTAACTCCAATAATGACTGTAATTTGTATGAAATCATCGATCAAAATGAGTTATAAAGGTCTGATATTACTAAAACAAAAAAAAAAAAAAAAAAACCAAAGGAAGCTTTGAAATTCATTGCTACGCTTAAATCAAGCTCGAGGTTAATGTCACGGGTCTGAGTTTTCTTTCAAGTTTGAGGATAGATTTGATTAATTAAATTATTGAAATAATTCGTAAAGAAGAGTTCAATTTGAAGTATTCCATATCTACTTTGCAATTGCACCACTAATTTGGTGAAATTGCAAAGGGAAGATATTGAAAAAAGGCTAAGAAGTAGGTTATCCAAAGAGGGGAGTTGCAAGAAAGCAGGGGAAAAGAAAAAAAAAAGAAGGAAAAAGGAATGCTAACGTAGTGCTACGTCAGTCATGTGGACTAATAGTTGGTTGCTACGTGGCATGACAAACACCTAACCCTTGTTGCATTGTGACATGTGGTATGGATGTAGAGCAAAAGAAAAGAAGAAAAAATATACTTTATGTATTTAGCTAGCATCGAACCTAAGACTTATAACTCATTTCCAATATCAAGACCAAAGGTAGTACCATATGGGCTATTAGCCCATGCCATGTTAACCTATGCAATTGAATTGTATTTAACTTAAAACGGTCTAAGCTATTCTATAAAATGAAATATTACTTGACTAAAAATAAGATGTTTACAACACATACCTAACCCTTCTAATATATGTATATACTCCTTGAGGATCTTACAATTGTTAACTGCCATAAGCCACTTACCTAATAATTTAAGTATCCAATGATGACCAATTCACTTTCAATGCTAACTTTTGCAATATATTTGGAGATTAATTTTAGCTTTTTTTCCTCTTCTTTTTTTTTTTTATTTATTTTACATCGACAAAATATACTACACTAAAGGTGAGTAGGTTATCTTACTATATAGGATACTCATCCATACCTCACTTAACTAAATAGGTTTCAAGTGAGAGAAGAAGGTCACAAAATAGGTTTCGACTAGCAATTTATTGAAACTTACTCTTACAGGGTAAGTTATAGATATGATATTAGGATACCTTATACCCTCCAAAGACCCTATACTGTAATGAATATAGGATACAGATTTCAGGTCTCATGTACTCACCTCATAATAATAATTGAATATTACTAATAAATAGAAAATTAATACTATTACAATTTTTTAACCTTAAAGAAAATAACAACAAAAACCCAATATATAATTAAAACCCCAAGACTATATGCCATTATGTCTACTGTCTCTTCTTCTTGTTTTTCTTTTTTCTTTTTAGATAAAACTTTCTCTCTTTCTTTGCTATCTCATTTATACTCTATTTTTCCCCCCTTCTTTTGCTAACCCTATTGTAGTAAGGTATTAAAAACGATTCAATTTTTAACATATTGTTCAATGTATTTCATTAGAGTTGCTTAATACATGATTTTTATATTTGGTGTATAACAATTTTATAAATTTGATAAATATTTCATTTTGATGATTTGAAAAAAAAAAAAAGATAAAAAGAATAATTTAGCATCACCCAATTAAAATGGTTTAAGGTTATAGGAATATTTTTTATTATACCCATCAAAGTTTCGTATTGTTACAATTAAATATGTTGCAAATATAAGAACTTTTCAAATTGTTATCATTTAGTCCATTAGTATAGTTACGAATTTGATATTGATTATATGTCTATACAAAATTCTAAAAAAAGATAAAGTAAAAAAAACAAAAAACAAAAAAAGAAGTTCTACGAAGTACCTTATACCTTATAGTATCTATAAGTTATAGGATGGTTTTGATGTGTCACAAGGTAGGTTTCAGTTACAAAAATTTAGGAACCTAACTAGTTTAGGTTCAGGATTTTTTGCTCGTCTAAAAAGCGGATCAAATGAACTTGATCTGTTTAACCCGTAAGCCAAAGTACGTCGATTTGGATTGGCTCGTTTATCATATTTACACTATTAGCTTACGAGTCAACCTATTTAATCTGCTCTTTAAATAGATCAGGCCAAGATTTTTTGGCTTGTCTAAAAGGTGAGCCAAATAAATTCGGCTCGTTTAACCTATTTATAAGCTTTCAATACTTTATCCACTTGCACATACCCATTCTATGTCCGTTCACCCCTATACTACTTAGTAAATTCATATCTACACCTCATTCAGCGTTTTTAAAAAGTTGTAAGTCTTCGTATCTTCGTATATCTTTTATAAGTGTAAATGTATGATTACAAAAAATAATTCATAGTGATGGATGTGATATGTCATGTCCTATATTGCTTTCTATATGTATCTTATATTTTGTGATTAAATATCATCTTATATGTTTTATATAGTTTTTTTTTTTCCTAAAACGACGTTACAACTATTCGAAATTAGTTAATAACTAGAATTAGTTAGGAATTAATTAGCAAAAATCAGATGGAAAATCGGAGATATGTCTCCTTGTATAAGTTTTAAGAGCACCGTTTCATTCATCCGATAGGAAAAACAAAAATTAAAGTGAAGTTTATTTTAAAAAACATGATATTACAATTATACCATATGTCATTGACCTTTTCTTCCTTTTTCCCAAGTAAGCTTCTATTTTTGTTATTCATTTTTGTGGTCATAGGGGTGCTAATAGCTAATATTCATAAGCTCTAGGAGTTTTCAATCAATAAAGGGCTTAATCGAATCATTTTGTAAAGTTAGATGACTCACTCATCTTGATTAACGTGTGTCTATTGAATTTATATATTATAAAGGTACCGAGAACATTATTTTACTATAAAACATTGTTATTTCTGCGTTTGTAAGATCATTAAGAGTACTATTTCATTATAAAACATTACTATTTGTGCCCCGAACATCCTTAAGCGATCAGCTCATCCTTCAAATACTCCTAGGATGTGATCAAAGCAAAGAACCAGCTACAGAATCATCCCAAGAAACATATAACCAGTTTTTATCAACTTGATTCCTTGCACACGTTTGTTCAAGATAGAACGCTGTGTGTTTAGCCCCTTAACTCCTGCTGATAAACGACACCTCCCTAGCATGATGAGCGAATGCAGGTCACTTGATATTTTCCCAAAATTTACCTCAAAGTAATGCCCATACCATGCTGCAACAACAGCTCCTTCTCAGGACGCATTTGTTTCACGAAAAATGTTTTCTAATTTCTCGAATGTTTGTCAAAATATTCTTATCACCCGAGAGAGGAGCCGAATTAATGAAATCAACTCACCAAACAAGGCGCATAATTTCTTAGGCCATATGGAAGAAAGTTCTGCCTCTCTCTTCAATACATGTTGAAAGCATGTGCAATCTCACATGACGATGAGAAAATAATCACAAACCTAAATTATTGCTTACTGGAAAAGCAACATTTTGACAAACCTTTGCAAGAATGAAGTTCAGCTCCTGACAAGTCACAACTTCCTCTCTCTCTCTCTCTCTCTCGCTCTCTCTCACTATAAAACATTTGCATTTATCTTTCCTAAAATTACATCCTTTTGCCTTTTTAGACCAAGTCTCTCTCACACAAACAAAAATTACAATTACGAAATTTAATGTCTTCAACGGAGAAGAACTATTAATACACACTATTTTAAATAAGAAAAGGAGGTAGAAGCTGGCAAAAATTAGGCAAACCCTATGATCCACACAGACAAATGATCTTGACGGCATACTCTCACTGATAGGAGCTGATCAACGAGGATCTATCCATTGGTTTTACATTAGAAGCAAGAACCGCTTTCTCGAGTTTTGCTCCCCTCTGGCTCTGTCAATTTATGTATCTTGGATGTTCATAGTGGAAGGCTTGACTGGTTAAATCATAAGAAGTAGTCTGGAGCCGGTTTTTTGGCCGGGGCCCCTCTTGAGTCCTGCATTCATAGGGGCAGGCTAACATTAAAAAAAAACTTATTGGAAGCAACTAAAGGAGCAAAACTAACGACCTACTCAGAATCTTATTTTCATGTGAAGTCCCATGTCCTGACAAAACCCAATAATGAACCCCCCCCCAGCTCATGCATTCAGATAGTTCTTTCTAATTTGCCTTGGAAAATAACAAGCTAACAATGCCATTGATGCAATAAACGATCTTTATAGTTAAAAAGATACACAAACCTGTGGAGCAGCTTCAAAGACACGGAATTGCTTGTTCAAATTTTCATCTAGCTCTAGAATGGCAGCTACATTACCACATCTGCAGAAGACTATAATGAATAAAAAGCATCAAACCAAGAGCAACAAGAGAAAATTCTGTCAATCATATACCTGTAGCAGTAATTTGGAGCTGACCAGACCGTAACTATCTGATGATTGAACATCCACTTATATCCTTCCATCACTAGTTGGTGAGCACGACATATATAGTCAATGTTGTTTGTGTGGTTAAAAGAAGAGACAACACTGCCACCAAACAGAAAACCAGCACCACGGGGACTCAAACCCCAGCCATCCACGATATCTTCGGGATCAGACCATAAGAGATCACACATGGCACCATCATGTGGCACTTCTTGCTTCCGATCAATTATTCGAATCTGAATCAAGCATTATGCAAATTGTTCTAGATAAAAAAACTTCCAAGAAATCCACATGATAAGGATGAGAGTATCCTACCTGGTCTAATGTGGATATGGCAGGAGAGAGACCACCATGGACACTAAAAATCTTGTTCTCGATGAGTGCTGATAAACTGTAATTAATACTGACAATTAAAAGCTACAGGAAGAGCACAGATCCTGATGACAGGATAATATACACAAATGCTCCGAGGAATATAGCCATAGACGATATATTTTATGCACATTCTTCATTTTCAGCAGAAAGGTGATAAAAAGAAATTCTGACATACCTAAGATAATCAAATATGTCAGTGCAATATCTCCAAACATTTGCAGAGCCATATTTGCGGAGGCACTCATCATAGAAACCATACACCTGTTACAGAAGAATGAAGATAATGAGCCAGGGAATCTCAATGAGTGAATCCCCTAGAAGGTAAGGAAGGATAAATTAGAGACCACACAATACTTGACCTGAGTAATCTGCCGGCTTTCATGGTTTCCTCTAATAAGCGTAATTCGATCTGGGTATCTCACCTATATCAAGTCAAATATTGAAGAGATTAATGAACAACTAAAACAAATTAGAATGACAATCTATGAAATCAATCGCTTCAAATCATATCAAAACACAGAGCATTTGAGTTGCTACTTTTAATACCCTGCTCCCAAAAGAAATAACTAGGCACCAGCAAGGATAAAGATATAGTATCTGAAAAGTTTTTTATTTTTAATTTGCTAAGTGAAAAAACCGGTGAAAGTGGCTGTAAACTGGATGCAGCAGATGTCAACACCAGCCATAGAGGATCATATAATACCGGTAGAGCTTGTAATGAGACTTAGCATTTAATCCATGAGCCATCTTTTTGGAGCTGAATGTGACAAAAGCAACGGCTACCTTCCTTTCACTAAAACAATTTAGCCATCATTCCAATTCAGCTCTGCATCATGCCTTTTGCATAACAATCGATGAAGAAAAATATTTCTCTACAACCAAACCATATTTTTGCAGGTGTATCTAGGAAGTGAAGTGTTACAAGATTGGGTTTATAATCTGTTTTTGGTCATTCCAAGGTGATATCATAAAGTATTTTAGTTTTATAAGACATTCTACCTAGCATCCCTATGGTTGAAAGTCAAAATAGGGCTCATTTAGATGGAAGCCCAGGTTCTTGGAATTAATTTAAAGTAAATCCACTTTAGAATGTAGGGCTCATTTAGAGAGAACCCAAGATCTTTTTGGAGGTGTTTTTCTGAAAGTTTTTCTGCAATAAATTCAGCTGGTTACAACAGAGACATATGTACAACATTTTTACAGCATTTGGCATAACAAACCACTTACACCATAAGTACAAAAGAGGAAACAAACATGAAAACCAGAACATATTCATAATTGCAACTTAAAAAATAAAATAATAAAAAAAAACACCACCACCACCACTAACACATAAAAACATAGACAACACGTGCAAAAATTCTGCCTAACTAGTTGATGACATTTTCTTGCATGTAACATTGCTTCCTCTTCCAAAATGTGCCTGACCTCCAGCGCTAGCAATGGATATTGGCTGCAAAATTCCTTGGCTTGTTGTTGTATGCATCTCAGCTTTCTTTGCTGCCTCTTTCTCAATTTCTGCATCTGCTTGTTTGTCTTATATTCTTAACAGAAAGGTTTCTTGCACTTTTGGCCAGAGATATACGGTTCATCACAATTAAAGCAAAGCCCTTTCACACTTCGTTCTTCCATTTCCTTGTAACTAAGTTTCCTCACAAAAGGGTTATGCATGGCTGAAATTGACAGTTTTCTTCCTTACCACATCATAGTTCCCACCTTATCCATCTCTACTGTCTCATTTTTTGGAAAAACTCTTCATTCATACAATTGCACCAAACTTGTGACATGACCCAGATCACAGAGTGGTGGAGGTCCAGTTTGACTGCAACCGCCTCTTTCAACCCACTGATAAAAATGGCTACTTCTTGTTCTGAAGTAAGAGAACTTGCTCAGCTGACACTTGTTCAAAACAAAGCTGACAATCTTCAGTGAATCCAGTTTGGCAAAGTTCCACCAACTGACCTAACTGGTTACCCCTTGGAGGTGGTCTGAATCTAAGATTCCATTGATTCTTAAACTCTTCCTTCAGCAAATTTGGATGATCACGCTCCAAATTCTAAAACCAGAGTTCAGCAACTCCTGAATATAATGAAGTTACCAGAATCTTTTTGTCTTATGGTCTCCTTTGATGGCAAAAGAAATGTGAATAACCCATCTAAAGGATCTGAAGTCCCATCATTGCATGGAAAATGCAATTTGGAGAATTTCAGTACAATGATCCCTGCCGCGTGATGTCCTGTCCATACATATCTCCTCTCTCCTCAATTATGATTATTCATTCCTTCTCCAATCTCTCTATCCTCCACAAACAAAGAATTCAAGTCTTGCAGTAATTCCTCCAACTGTTGTGAGATCTCTTGACATGTGGCTTCATTCTGGAGTTTCTCTAGTTCCTTCTCTCTGTGCTCACACATCATATCTAAGAATACCTTCAAATTCATCCAAAGACATGGGAAATCACCCATAGAGGCAGGTTCTAATGCAAAATGTTAGTGGATCAGGTATGCACTCTGGTTTTTGGTTGTTCCAGGGTGAAATCCTCAAGTATTTTAGTTTTACGAGACTTTCCAACTTGCTTCGTTATGGTTGAAAGTAAAATAGGATTCACTTTGAGAACCCCAGATCCCTTGGGACTTTCTTACAGTATATCGGCCTTAGAATGTAGGGCTTATTATAGTGAACCCAAGACCTCTTTGGAGCTGTTTCTCTAAAAGTTTTTCTAAAATGACTTCAGCTGTACACAACACATACATATGTAGAAGATTTATACAGCACCTGGGGTAACTACCACAACACAATCATAATTGCCAAAAAAAAAGAAAAAAAAGAAAGAAAGAAAACAAAAGAACACATAAACATTGACAACATGCATGAAATTCTGTCTAAGTAGCTGATGGCCTTTTTTTTTGCATGCAACATGAAGTGATCAACTTCTCACTGGTTCATCTAATACAATGAAGTCAAAGCCAGTGGCTGGAGATGCTGAAACTTCTCAAGGAAAGACGGAATGTGATAATAGTTTGATGTATAACAACCTTGACATACAGTCCATCATAGTGACACCTTGCAAAGTATGGAATAGAGTAGATTCTACAGATGCAGGCAAAAAAATCTAGGTTCTTCCTTCAACTTTACAGTTGAAACAACAAATGATTGGGTAAAGCTCAGAACTGAATACAATTGAGATATCAGCAAAATCTGGCATACAAAAACAAGTCTTGCAAGAACAGTTAAGTTGAAGAGAAACCACAGCATTCTGAATCCTAAAAATATAAGCATATGCAAGGCTGAAAAACTCCCCATTAGGAAATGTTACCATCAAAATCAAAAAGAAGAAAAGAATTTTTCCACTTTGTACAACAGTAACGAGATGGTTCCAACCAAGAACACAACCCCTTTACACCTAAGTATCTAACTTGTATCAGATCCATCACTCAAGTCATTTATTGACATCTTGAAACATGTGAGCAACTTGCAAGTCTACACTGGAAGTTTCCAAACTTCAGCAAACAGATTCTGTTATCTCAAAAAAATCATACTAGCAAGGAAAGAGGAAAATATTCCTTTTCCTCTTTTTCCCCAGTGCAAGAAGTGAGATAATGGACATGAGAGGTTAAACTTCAGCCCTTTGCTGGCCCATAAAAAAGTCACCCTTTAAATTTGTAAGTTGCAATATTATATGCAATTGTCCAAATGCAAGTTTAAGAAAACCAAACACAAGTTTATCAAATCAAATTTACCATAAACTGATTGAAGAATAGCAACCAGTAAAATTACCAACCTTCAAAGCAAGGAGGAGGAGGAATGTCTCGACAGAGTAAAATCCTCGATCTACAAAATCCCCAAGAAATAAGTAGTTGGTCTTTGGACAATCACCTCCAACTTTAAAAAGTTCTTTCATATCATAAAACTGGCCATGAATATCTCCACATATCTGTGTCAAGATTTCAGTGATTACTAGGACAAGAACACAGCATGCTGAAGAACGAAAATTTAACTGGAGGTTGCTCAAAATATTATGGAGCAAGGCATAAAGAAAATCAATAGATTAGATTTTAGGATATATCTTTTCAAAAAATAATTTCACTGAAATTAAATTCCAATGTATATTCTTTTGGTATGTGCATTCTGATGATATATTTTTCAAGTATTATTGCAAACATCGTTGTATTAAACTAGATTATGCCCTCAAAACAACTCAACTAATGAAGAAAACACTGCACTATCAAACCACATTATCACCAAATCTACACAAGCAGTCCCACGTCCTAATGTCATCCCTAATTCCCTGACATTAAATCACAAACTTTCACCTAAAAAGTTAAGCAATTACTTTAACTCCCAGAAATTGAAAACAAACCCATGGTTCACCACCAAAATCATGCATTTATTTCGCGGAAACACATTTCCATACTTTGTTTTTCTTTTTTTTCTTTTTTTTTTTTAATAAAGTACTTTACAATCATCAAATATTATTAAGTAAACCTAGGAGTTTACTGTTACTAGGTGCTTTTAGCGATAAGTGATACTAGAAGGTGAAGGTAGTTGATAGCTGGCGGTACAGTTGGATATATCTGCAGCTCCTAAGATCACCGCAACAATATTCGATAATTGAAAATCTTTGATCATAACAAATGCCAGAAAAGACCAGAAAACGTTTTCTGCAAATCAAACACGCCCCAAAACCCTAAATACAGAGCCTCCATAGTCCCAGTTACTCATTACAGCAAACAGGTGATAGCATTAGCAAATATAGTCTTCTCCTCGCCGTGGTTGGACTACCAAAAAGGATCCACGATTCAACACCAAATCCAACACCCTAAATCCAGAAACATCACCTTAGACCTACTTATAATCTCTTCAACACGGTTCGATTAAGCAACCAAAACTCCGAAAACGACCCATAATTCAACATTAAATCTGAAGGCCCAAAGACACAAACTTTACTCCTCAAAACCCACATACATGTCAGAAAAAACAGGTAGTACCATTATCAACTAGACTATCGAACTATACAGCGAGAGTCGATAAAACCAAAAGGTTGTCGAATTAATAGGAAAAGAAAAAGAAGGTTATTGTATTTATTTACCGTAACAGGAGCGTCGACTCTTTGAACGTTGCTCTCTTCTACGAGGATTTCCATGGCTTTCAAGCACAAAGCTTTAACTTCGGATTCTTTGAGAGGTTCGCATCTTTTCAGCTGCTCTATTTGTCTGTCGAGGTCTGACATCCCTATCTCCCTCCCTCCCTCCCTCCCTCCCTCTCTCTCTCTCTCTCCGTCAGAGAGGTCTTGCAGTCGCCGGAGACAAAGCGCCGGAGCCGATCTAAGCGACTCAACAGTGGTTCTCTTGCTTAAGAGGAGTTGGTGTTCTACGTGTTGGCTGTACGTAATATAGGAACTGTTTTACTGGTTCAAATATTTTTAAAACTATTTCTTCTTTTTTCTCAAAAAAAGGTAGAAGTGTTTGTGGTTTCTACTACGACCATTGAGCGTTGTATGATTAAATTGTATATGTTGTTAATATTAACTTGTTTCTCTAAAATATCTATTATATTATTAAAGTGGCATTTTTTATAATATAATTAAATTGCTTTTTTATTTGATATTTTATTTTGCCCAAAAAAAAAAACTCCTGAATACTTCAATAATTTTTAATAAATCTTCGATATATCAAAATTATTACAATTCCATAAAGTAATATAATATTAAAATGATATTTTTTTACAATTAATCCTCAAAACCTCTATCCAAAAAATAATTTTCTTTTATAATTCCAAGTTCCATAATTCACCATCTTTTTATTGTGAAATTATTTGCATTCCCTTTTATTCTTTCTTTATCTCACTCTCTTACTTATTTTGATAAACTGTCACATTCCGAACGCTGTCAAATTATAACAATCTGTTGTATATATTAATTTTATGCCAAAAATTATCCACTACGATAAACCTCTTTGAAACATTCATGGTTCCATATATATGTATATTAACATTTATATTCACAACAACTTATATTTACAATAAGGTTAAGTATAAAATATTTATAAAAGTATATAAGTGTATGATACGACTCAAAAATAGGAACCTAATCAACCAAATGATCTAGTTGATCTTACGAAAAATAAAAGTTCCAAAAGCATAGTCTTCATCAATTCTATCTCACTCCGGCTTAGATATACCCTTTTTGCACACTTAGAGGTGATTGTTATGTAACATGATTACTCAAATTCTACAAGCAAATTTATAAAAGAATAAACAAACTACAGTTTAGTAAGGGACAAGAGGCAAAAAGCATATACAAGTTGAATAGTACAATAAAGTTATCAAACAATTATTATGTGAATATATGAATAAGTAATGTATCATTTGCACGATGTTATTAGGTCTGTTGTAAAGTTAAAGAAATTTCACCCATTCTAACTCAATTTGAGGCGTTGCAATATAACGGCTACAATTACAGCTAATTCTAAGCTTGTGTAATGGAGACTCTTGCTTTGCCTACTACTATGTCTGAACCTAACACTTTCAAACTTACTGAAACCTCCTCTTCTATCATTTAACTCAACTAAAGGTAAGGAAAAGCTAGTTCACTACAGAGAAACCTAACCGTCCCTTAATAGGATGCAATGCATGTCTGTATATAATTTTAGTTCGTGTTTAAATTAATCTAGTCAAGGAAGATTAACCAATTCACAACACACCAAATAAGGTCAATTAACACAGCAAAACATATAGCTCAGCTATCAATTAACATTTCGATAACCAAGCACAAGTGTAACATATATACAAATAACTACTTACAACCACAAGTTAGCATATACTCTAGTCTTCACAAATCCCACTTACATATATTGAGCTTACTCCAACAAGTATGTCACGTCAATGATTCACCTCCAACAAGTATGTCACGTCAATGATTCACTTACTTAGAAATTTTATATATATATCAAAACTCAGATTCAGTTTTCGTAAGATGTACGAAAACGTTAGGGTTTCATTTAGTTTTTCATATCATTATATAACTAAATTGAAATGGTACTTATATAGTTATTTAATAAAGTTACTTATAAATATATATATTTATATATATACACATATTACATCTATATATACTTCCCAAAGTGTATTACTTGTATATTAATATAGGTACACACACACACATATGTATATATATATATATATATATATATTCTTAAGTATTATATTCTATTACATAAGTTATACTAAATTATTTTATATTATTAAATATAAGTAATTTTACTACTACTTATAATATATCATTTCAATTATGTTAAAACGTACTTTTCATTATTCATATTATGTTTCAATTACAGAAAAGTCATCGTAGGATGGTATTTTCCATAATATAACAAGAAATATCTATTTTATTATCTAAAGTAATCTAGTTTTAATAAAGTTAATATCATTGAGTTCGTATGAACTTTATTATACGTATTACATATTTCGTTCAAAAGATAATTTCTAGAGGGTATTTATAATCCTAGCATATAGTTAAAGACATATAACAAGTAACATCACATTAATATCGTAGTATATATAAATAAAATACATTTTTACATAATTTTAAGGTAAAACATTATAAATCGTATATTATCTATCCTTATTATGTATATATCATAACTTGATGCGTATAATATTACTAAACATATAAAAAAAAAAAGTAATCCTATCTGGTCAGAGTATATTTAATTATAATTTAATCAAATAATTAACATATTTTATCATATTATTACTAAATGCATGTCCCGATTACCAATTTAAGCCATTTAACTAGGAAATTTCATAATAAATAGCACAAATCGTCAAATAATTCTACAAAAATTCCTATAAACTCAGAACAAAGATATAGAATTTAACCAGTAACTTGTTTTATGCAATTGGATTTATCGCCTATATATGTAAAATTACAATT
This sequence comes from Lumnitzera littorea, assembly GCA_024138015.1. Classification (NCBI taxonomy): domain Eukaryota; kingdom Viridiplantae; phylum Streptophyta; class Magnoliopsida; order Myrtales; family Combretaceae; genus Lumnitzera; species Lumnitzera littorea. Next base: position 120,879,264 of record JAMXBB010000001.1, on the reverse strand, counting down.
TTGCCCATAAATCATGGTTAATTAGGCAAATAATATTATTTTTATGCAAAATAAATTTCAATCTATCCTACTATCATTACAAGTATCCAGAAGTCATTATATATGAATTTCATCAATTATTTCAATAAAACCTAAATTATCATAGAAAATGCTTATTTTAGTTATTTTAGGGCTAAAAATACAAATAATAATATACATGTAAAAATTAAAATCGAGCTACATAGAATCAAACTAGGTAAAATAAGAGTCTTATAGAAAAATTTTGAGCCTCAAATAATATCGTTTGATATATTTATTTTTTATTAAAAAATTCAGGTAAATAGCACATTTCCTGATGAAGTATATAAAATATTTAATATTTTTTTATCAAAATAATTATTCCACATAAAATTAAATCTAAAATAACCTCAGAATAATTTTTTTTCTTAATTTTCCTAATTCATTTAATATTTTTTAGAAAATAGAGAAAAACATGATAGATTTTCGAACCTAATGTTCATCGGAGCTATTGTAGCTAGTGGCCAAAGGGGTAATGTCAGCAATGAAGTGCACGAGGACCACTAGTGGTGGCTAACAAAGCTTCACAACAAGTAGTAGTTTGGATGGAGAACCAACCTATGGCGGTACCTTCTTTGTTTTTTCTAATTTTTTTCCAAATATTTTTTTGGTGTCCTAGGTTTTAAAATGCCTAAAATGATGTCCTAAGTCCTATTGATAGTTGCTAGAGACGGTTGGGGTTTTCTTAATTATTAATCATTTTTTTTAATTACAAGTGTAAAAACTTAAGTAGGATGTGTTAATTTTTTTTTTATCAATTTGCTTTTAATGTAGCTAGTTCTTCATTTTAAGATGCTCCATGTTAATTCCTAGTGAATCTAAGTTGTTTTCCTTTTTTTTTTTATAATTATTAGATGATATTTTAAGGTATTTTGGTATTTTATGTTAATATTTAATGACTTTGTTAATATACGAGTATATTTCCTATACATATAATACATGTAATGAGTAATTATATTTATGTAATGATGTTTTACTTATATTATTAATATTTAAGATATATTTTCATTTTAATTTCGCAAATTTATCGCTTATTCTATATAATTATATAATTTCATGTTAATTTATGGGTATATTTAATATATATACCGAGCATACTCATAAATATATATTCATATAGTATTTTGTACAATATTATTCTTTTTTATAGCTTAAATAACTTAACTCTAAAGCTTCATCACATTTGGGCTTCAATTTTAGAAGTTCCGATAAGTTTTACGTTATATTGAATAATTGTACTTTTAAGGCTAAAATTGGGGTTTTAGAAAATTGTTTTCAAAATCTAATTTCACTTGAACACTTTGATTGACTTTTCTAATCTATTCGTAAAGTTTAGTTTCAATCGAATAAGTTTTTCTAAAGGTTTTAAATTTCGGTATAGTTGGCCTAAAAGCCTAAAAGTGATTTTAGGAGCTCATATTTTCATCCCACCTTAAGAAAAAAATTTTGTCCTCAAAACTTTCTCATAACTAAAATTATAAAGTCAATTACTTGGAGGATTAACTCGATTTATAATAAGAGATTGTTGACCTATGATTCTGAAGAGCTATGGATACTTTTCTTTAATTGTAGCTCTCGATTCCTAAGTTACTTATGCTTCCAAACCGTTACCTCACTGTACTTTAACGTACTCTACTTCTTTGTTTCTTAATTTTTGTTACGCCCTAAAGTCGTAGAATCGTAATAGTCTCGCTGTATAAACCAACCTATGACAATAACTGACCTTACAATGGCTATCATAGGTATAATCTACATAAAGCATCTACAACTTCTCACTTTGAAGTAAACAATTCAATTAAGACTTTAGCTAAAATTTACAAGAAAAGTTAAAACCTTAAGTCATATAAATATTTACATTTACATTATTGTAAAATTCCCAAAAGATTCTACATAATACAACAGTCTACTAACTTACATATCATATATCAATTCATAATCCCAGAGATACTAACAAGACATTAGAAACTTGATCATTTGGCCAGTTGATCCTCACTCTCCCATAGCTTCAAAAGAGAACTAACATTTGGATAATTGTATTGTAGCATAGTAATCAGAACTTAGAACCTACAAGAGAATCTACTTGGGTATGAGCAACCACAGCTCAGTAAGTTAAGTTGGAAACTTATGAAAGTAAAACAAACACAAGCAAAGTTATCAAACAATTAATTATATATAATGCAACAAGTAAGTGTCATCATACAATGTGGTTTGATTCGTTGTGAAATTAGAGTAAGTTCACTTGCTCTAATCTAAATTGAGGAGTTTCTATTAATATAATAGCTCACAACTAAACCTAAGTTTATGCAATGAAGACATCGCTCCCTCTAAGACTATTCTTCAAACCAATGCCTTTATCTTTACTGCAACCTCCTCTTTTGTCACTTAGTTCGGCTAAGAATGAGGAGAAAACCATTATGTTATCCAGTATTATCTTTTCCGAAAGTGTCGATATTTGGTTAGAAAACTTTAATGATCCCCTAAAGGGTTATAATGTATGTCAAATTAGAGTACTTAGGTCAGTTATAATTAAGCACCGTTGAGGGTAATCAAATAATTTCACACCATTCAATTCACATCAATCATCGAACACAATATAGAATACAACATAAAATCAGATACACAAGCACATACATATATAACTACTTACAAGTCTTCAAGTACTTTAAAATAGTACTCCAAAATACGATAAAGCATTAAACCCAACTTACTTGGAATCTTTGGTTGCTCACTCAACTCGTCGTAGGTCGACTTGTCTTCGTGTTTCCTATAATATAAATACTTTTTTAGTATTTATGTCTTTATGATATATTTATATTTTTTAAGTTATGATTTAACTCAACTTTTCATATATACATATTATTCATTACTAACTCATCCTAGGTTAGTTTAGGATTCGGTTTTCGAATCCGATTTTGATTCAAGTTCTAAACTGGTTTTAACTACTAGTATTATACGTAAATCCTAAAAATACGTTCTGAACTCTAATGTGAAATTAATCACATTATGTTCAAATATCCTAATTATCATTTTTGGTCCAAAATCACTATTCTATTATAACCAGTACACTTTAATCCTCATTAATGTATTGAATTTACCCCCAACATGAGAAAATTTTATATTTTTCATATAATTACTTAAATTTATATTTCGTACTAAATTTATTACATATTAATATTATTATTATATTATCTATTTTAACCTAATATTTATATTTATCGTAATTCCAATTCCATATATTAGCAAAATTACATATATTTATTATATAATACCGTAATAATCACATCTAACACCTTAAATACCACAATTATCATACCACATTAGATATGAACATCCTAAAATCCCTAATTATATACTAAATCAGTAATTGTTTAATTTATCGTTAATTAACCCAAAAAATCCCTAATTATATATATATATATATATATATATTTTAAGGGCCTAAATATCACTTAAAATTTTCAAAAATTAATTTATGAAAAATAACTTTATAGCACTATTCTATATCACTTAAGTAGTCTACACAAAAAAATCAAGCTCAAAACTATACTCCTAAGTCTATTTATTTTTAATTTGAAACATGTTCGGTTTTGCATTATTTCTTGAGCACCCTATATTTCTAGATGTAATTAAACCTAATCAATATTTGTCCCTAAATTTACATGCAATAAAACATCAGAATAATAAAATTCATAATTTTTTAGATAAAATTAATAATTTTAATAAATTACACAAAAGGGGGCTAAATTTAAGACTCATCGAACTTTTGGACTTTTGGCCACCAGCGGCAGTCTAGGGAGTGTCAATTGGTCCAGGCAGTGGATGTGGGATGTGTGGTGGCAGCGGTTTGGTTCTAATTGGTGGTGGTTCGTAGGTTTAGTCTAATTGCTTCTATTACACAAATTTTTTTGTAAATTTTTGAAAAACCCTAATTCTCTCACTTTTTTGGTTCTCTCCAATTTTCTCACTTCACAAATTGCCTAAATGAGCTCGTAAATAAATTTGGGTATTTACAGAACTCTAGGGAAATATTGGTGCATTAATTAGACTTGACATTTGCTTTATCCACTTCCAAATTACCTTTCTAAGTGGATTAATTTAATTAGGCAAATTTTTTCTTTCTTCTTTGACTTACCACGACTTGATTCTGGATAATTCTTCACTTCTCTGATATTTCCTTGATTTTTTTTTATCATTTTCTTTAATTATTTAGCAATTTCCAAGCATTTTAGGTAAATTCACGTATTATTATCTACATGTAAATACATATGGAGTATAAGTAAATATTCCTAAATATTATTTATGTTATTTTATGATTTTTAGTCTGCATATAATTTATCTTTAGCAACTCGTTAGTTATTGGAACTTATTTTACGCATTTTCGATAAATTACGGGTAATATACTTAAAATTTGTTATTATAATATTCCGTTATTTTATTACTTATTTTTTAAAATTCAAACTTACGGTATCACTTTTAATAATATTTTTAACTTTATTTTATAATTGACGCTTGATCGAATCTTTTAACCAATTGCCCTAAATTTAATGTACTAAGTCTAATCTTACAGTTACAGGGCTTACAACTTCTAAACATGATTATCCAATATTTTGATGGGTCTATCTTTAAAAGTCAAATTTTCTCGAAGCTCTACCGGTTTCAACTCCATTATTGCATTAGATTCTTTACAAATTTCCTCAACGTTGAAACATGAAATACATTATGATATCTGGATAAACTAAGTGGTAGTGTAAGTCAATACAATAATCTACCCACCTTTTCTAATATTTCAAAAGGTCCTATATGTCTTAGGCTCAATTTTCCTTTAGATCTGAATCGCTTGAGTCCTTTAAATAGGCTTATCTTTATATATATGTGATCTCCAATTTCGAATTCTAATGGTCTCCTCTTTATATTTGCTAAACTTTTGTATCTATCTTAGGCTTCCTTCATCTTCTAGAGAATTATCTGTACTTTCTCATTCATTTGAGATATCAAATCAAGTCTTAATACCACATGCTCTTTATTTTCCTAATACAAAGAAGATTAACATTTTCATTCGTATAAAGCTTCATACATTATAGGGATTAAGGATTAATCACATGCTCTCAAACCTGAGGACTCACTCAGATAGTTTGTCGAGCTGTCTGAAGTGAGTTGAGCGTTGTGGAGTAGTGCATACCCCAGTTTGATTTGCAAAGCTACTTTACTTCTTACATCATCCAAGAAGCTGCTGAGGTGACCAGTCAATACACCGAACCTACTCCCTTGCCACACACCATTCTAAGCATCGAATCAGGATGTAGCCAACCTCACCAATACCAAAGCCAAGCAGACGATAGTTAGGAGCCGATCATCAAAGGCTGACCTGAAAATGAGTTGCCCCTGAATTAACCCCATTCCAATCCTATTTGCCTAAGCTACCAAACTCCAAATGCCGACCTAACCTAATTGAGATCCACCCTTGCTTGGCTAACAGTTCCATGGGGGCTACAGAATGAGCAAACTGCATGCACGCTGTCCTTTTCTAACATCTATATTGTCTTTTTCTAACAATGGATATTCTTTTGTACAATTACATTGATACCCCTGTAAATTATTCTCCTTTTCCTTAGCTAGTAGAAATTCTTTTCTGTAATTTCCTGTAACCTAGGACTTACTCAAATTGGGTACTATAAATACTTGCAAATTGCAATAGTTACAACAATTATGACATTCAATTTTTCATACAAACTCTCTCTAAGTGTTTTATCGCTTACTCTCGAGCTACTCTTATTTAGCCTTTTGATCGTGGATTGGTGGCAAGTAACCTTTGGTCACACTTATGTCTCGTATCAAGTGTGTCTTAAGCTCGTATGAGGCATTAGTATACGGGAACCCTTGCTCATCTTTTGACTATCATTTACCTTTCGAGCCATCCTACGGCCCAAACCTACCTCATTGGTTACGTGTGATATTAGGTACTATAAATACTTGCAAATTGCAATAGCCACAACGGTTATGACATTCAATTTTTCATACAAACTCTCTTGAGTTAAGTGTTTTACCACTTACTCTCGAGCTACTCTTATCTAGCCCTTTAAGCATAGATTAGTGGCGAGTAACCTTTGATCACACTTATGTCTCATATCAAGTGTGTCCTGAGCTCGTATGAGGTGTTAGTGTACGGGAACCCTTGCTCATCCTTTGACTATCATTTACCTTTCAAGCCATCCCGCGGCCCAAACCTACCTCATTAGTTACGTGTGATATTGGGTACATGTGTTCATCCATGAATCCGTATCATCCTGGCATTAGAGCTTGGTTACGTTCAAAGCTGGATTTTGTTATTGCATTCTTTGAGTGTTTTGTTACTACTCTCGTATGATAAAGGTTATATTGTTAACATTGGAGTTTGGTAGTTGAGAATTGTTCAGTGCTCTATTTTTTTTCCTTTATTTTTGATATGTAAAAGAGAGTGTGGATGATTGTTTATTTGTTGTGAAATTGTCATAGTGTTGGAAGTATTGGTTATTGATCTGTTGTTGTTATGCATGGAAAGAACATCAAGTGGAATTATTAGACATCAATTTTGTAGAGTAACAGACAATGTCAAATTTAAGTGTACAAGGAACTCCGGGAAACCAAGAAAGTGGTACTCAACAGGGTCAAGGGTAAGAAGGAAGCTTCACACCTTAGTTAGTGGGTGGTCGCTTAGATAGGTTTACCGACTTGATAGCTAGTTTGGTGACTGTTATCCAAGAAGATAGGTAACAAGCTAAAAATAGGCCCACTAAAAAACATAAGAAGTAAAAATGAGGCAATAGTCAATTTGGGCGAGTTAATGCCCTAGCTCGACTACCCCAAGTTAAAGGAATTGGTAAGGATGTTAGACAAAGGTTAGCACTTGAAGAGATTGAGGAAGAAGGGGAAGGAGATGACGAAGTAAAGGAGTATTACGAGGCCAAAAATAGAAATGTACGAGCCTTTAGAGTTGAAGGTTTGAGAATGCATATTCTAAGTTTTTCTAGAAGTAGTAATGCTAAGGACTCCCTAGATTTGGTATATGGGATTGAGAAGCAGTTTAAATGTCATGACGTACCCGACAATGCAAAGGTTAGACTTGCTATGCTAGAGTTCACTGGTTATGCTGCCTTATGGTGGAAAAACTTGCAAGCTACCCGAAGGAGGGAAGGAGAACGAGAGATTAGGAGTTAGGATGAAATGAAGAGGGTCATGAGGAGAAGGTTTATGCCCAGCTATTATTTACAAGATGCCTTCAAAAGGTTATAGGAGCTAAGGTAAGGAGGGTTAAGTATAGATACTTATGTTAAAGAATTCCTAATGTTAATAATTCGATGTAAAGTTGTAGAGCCAGAGGATTGAACTGTATCTCGATTCATTGGTAGGTTGAAGTATAAGATTGGGGATATCCTAGAAAATCTAGATATTGGAACACTTGATGACATAATTCGAGCTGCCCTATGGATAGAAAGGCGCAGAATAGGTAGGTTTCGACCACTCGTTAGCCGACCAGGCAGTAGCTAATTTGTCCCGAGCAAACCTGTGCAAATAGAACCAAGTAAAGTTGCTGAGATCCAATTTGCTTAGACTACCCGAGCAGAAGAGAAGGAACCCTTAAGGAAGTTTAAGAAGGGTTAGAGTTTAAGGAGGAAGACGAGTGAGATTAAGTGTTTCAAATGCCAATGCTTTGGACATATAGTCGTTCAATGTCTAAACAAAAGAACTATGGTGATTCGAGGTGAAGTACTGACTATTGAAGTCAACAATACTGATGAGGAAGTAAAGGAGTCGAAAGAAGATGGATAGACTAAAATGTCTAAGGAGAAAGTTATCTACAGTGAGGAAGGCAACTTTATGCTGACCACTTTAGCATTGAGAAGGGTGATGAGCGTAAGTCTTGTACCTAAAGACAAACAGAGGGAAAATCTCTTCCATATTGAGTGTAAGGTGAATGAGTTCTTGTATATGCTAATCATTGACAGTAGAAGCTACACTACTACCACTTTTGCATTTATGGTCCAATAAATAAGATTGCCAACCAAGCCCTACCCGAAGCCTTATAAGCTACATTAGCTTAATGATAAAGGAGCCGTACAGGTGAACAAACAAGTGTCCATACCAATCTGCATTAGCAATTATCGAGATGAAGTACTCTATGATGTACTGTCCATGAGTGCGTCCCACATTCTACTTAGGCGACTATGGATGTTTGATCAAGCAATTATATATGATGGAAGGAAGAATACATGTTTTACGGAGCATGAAGGCAGGAGGATGAAACTAAGTCTTATGATTGCCAACAAAGTAAAGGTCATACTGTCCCAATTGAGCCGAACCCTGAAGCAAGAGGCACTAGTAATAACCTGAGTCAAGCTGAAAAGAGAGATGGAGCTCAAAGGACTAACCTATCTGCTGGTCCAAAGAATATGGAGGATGAAGTCCGAGGAGAAGGAGTTGCCTGTCGAGGTAAAAACCTTATTAGAAGAGTTTGCCGACCTATTTCTAAAGGAGCTACTAAACAGTCTACCCCAAATCCGAGGTATTGAGCATGCAATTAACTTGCAGTTAGCTGCTAAACAAGCATGCTTGTAAGCTGAATCCTGAACAAGTTGCTGTGCTGCAAAGATAGGTAGACGAGTTGTTGAAGAGGGGGTATGTATGCGAATCCCTTAGCCCCTGTGCCGTACCAGCTTTGTTGGTGCCAAAGAAAGATAGGTCGTGGAGAATGTCTATAGATAGCCGAGTAATCAACCACATTACCATCAAGTATAGGTATCTCATACCAAGGCTTGATGATATGCTAGATGAGTTGAATAGAGCGAAGGTGTTGTCTAAGATCGACCTCAAATTTAGTTAGCATTAGATCCAAATGCATGAGGGTGATGAATGGAAGACCGCATTCAAAACACGACATGGTTTATATGAATGGCTTGTAATGCCATTTGGACTGTCCAATGCACCAAGCACACAAATGCACTTGATGAATCATGTGCTTCGAGAACAAATAGGTAAGTTTGTCATGGTTTATTTTGATGACATTCTAATGTACAGCCCCAACCTGGAGACTCACCAGGAGTATCTCCAAAGAGTCTTTGCAAAACTCCGAGCTGAACAGCTCTATGCCAATCTAAAGAAATTGGACTTTTACCGACTCGAGGTGATCTTCTTAAGGTTTGTTGTAAGTAGAGGTAGCATTCGAGTTGATAATGAGAAGATAAAAACGATCATAGAATGGCTTGTACTAACCTGTTCTGCCGACGTGAAGAGCTTCCTTGGCCTGGCATCATTCTATCGTAGATTTATATAGAATTTCAGTATGATTGTAGCCTCACTGATTGAACTCTCAAATAGGAATATTGAATTTAGATGAGGAGAGAAGGAATAAAGGAGTTTCAAGGAAGTAAAAGAGAGATTGACTATGACCCTTATCTTGGCTTTACCGAGCTTCGACAAAGTATTTGAAGTAAAGTGTGATAAGTCTAGACTAGGTATAGGTACTATATTGATGCAAGAAGGCTGACCTATTGCTTACTTTAGCAAGAAACTTTGAGGAGTTACACTCAACTATTCTTTCTATGACAAGGAGTTCCACTCCTTAATTTGAGCCCTAACAATATTGCAACACTATCTATTACCTAAGGAATTTGTGATCTATACTGATCATGAATCCTTGAGATAATTGAAGAGCCAACCTAAGTTGTCCTGGAGCCAAGCCAAACGGGTCGAGTTCATGGAAGGTTTTTCTTATGTCGTAAAATATAAGAAGGGAAAGAACAATGTAGCGGCCGATGTCCTATTGAGACAACATTCTCTTCTGACTAAGCTGCAAACTAGGCTACTTAGCTTTTCAATAATAAAGGGCTTGTATGCTAAGGATCCATATTTTGTTCCTATCTATGCTCGATATGAGGAAGGATGGACACTGGATGACTATCACAAAGAGGATAAATACTTATTCAAGAAGAAGAGGCTATGTATCTCAACCTGTTCCATGTAAGAATTACTAGTATGCGAAGCGTATAGAAGAGGATTAACAAGACACTTTAGTTAGTGTCGAACCCATGAAATTTTATCTGCGAGATTCTTTTAGTCAAGAATGATGAGAGATGTACAGTCCGTGTTAGAAAGATGTGTGACCTATCGAAAGGCGAAGAGCTGAGCCAAGCAAGGACATTATCTACTCGCGTCCATCTTGACCAAACCATAGTCTGAGTTAAGTATAGACTTTATGTTGAGATTATCAAGGATGTCCCAAGGAAAGGACTTCATCATGGTGGTCGTGGATTGATTTAGCAAGATAACATATTTCGTGTCTTGTTCCAAAACTAACGACGCTTTGGCTATCTCTTCTCTATTCTTATAGGAAGTGATTAAGCTTCATAGAGTGCCCAAAACCATTGTTTTGAACCAAAACCCAAAGTTTATGAGCCACTTTTGGAGGACGCTATGGAGACAAATGGAAACCAACTATTGTACAGCACGTCCTACCATCCACAGATCGATAAATAGGCCAAGGTTATCAATAGAACCGTAGGAACTTTGCTACGGGTTTGCTATCGAATGAAACATTGCCAATTGGGATTTATGTCTGCTAATAATTGAATTTGCCTACAATAGGACCGCATTACTCATAGCATAACAAACATGTCTCCATTTGAGGTTTCTTATGAGTTCAGCTCCGAGTTCCTAATGGACTAAGCACCCCAAATAAGACCCAATGATGACTAGCCTGTTGCAGAAAGAGTCGAAGCCATCAAAGCCATGCACCATAAGATTGTAGAGCAATTAAGCCAAACTATTACTAAGCTCAAGAAGCAAGGCCAAGGATGAGGATGGAAAAAGAGAGAATTTCAACCAGGCAATCTAATCTAGGTACATCTCAACAAAGAATGATTCTCAAACTTGAGAAAGAGCAAGTTGTCTCCTAAAGCTGACAGATCCTATAAGGTGCTTGAAAAGATTAATCATAATGCTTACAGGATTGAACTACTTAAAGATATGGAGTCTCAAACTCTTTTAACATTGCCGATCTCCAACCACACACTCTCGAAGACAAGCAACCTAAAGTTGAATCAGATTTGATCCTAAATCTCAAATAACCTGGAGCAGATGATAAGGATCAAGGACTGATCACACGCTCCCAAACTCGAGGACTCGCTCAAATGGTTTGCTAAGCTGTCTAAGGTAAATTGAGCGCTGAAGAGCAATGTATACCTTAGTTCAATCTGCCGAGCTACTTTGCTTCTTACATCATCTAAGAAGCTGCCGAGGTGACCAATCAACGCGCCGAGCTTACTCCCTTACTACAAACCATTCCAAGCATTAAATTAGGATGTAGCTAACTTTACCAGTGATGAGGTTAAGTGAACGATAGTTAGGAGCCAATCATCCAAGGCTAACTTGAAAATGAGTTGCTCCTGAATCAACCTTGCTCCAATTCCAACTACTTGAGCTATTAAACTTTAGACACTGACCTGACCTGAATGAGATCCACCCTTGCTTGACCAACAGTACCATGGTGGCTACAGAATGAGCAAACTGTGCACACGTTATTGTTTTCCAGCATCCATATTGTCCTTTTCTGACAATAGATATTCTTTTACACAATTACATTGATACCCCTATAAATTATTCCCTCTTTCCTTAGCTAATAAAAATCCTTTTCCGTAATTTCTTGTAACCTATGACTTACCCTAATTAGGTATTATAAATACTTGCAAATTGTAACAGCCACAATAGTTATGACATTGAATTTTTCATACAAACTCTCTTGAGTTAAGCATTTTGCTACTTACTCTTGAGTTACTCTTATCTAACCTATTAAGTGTGGACTAGTAGCAAGTAACCTCTAGTTATACTTGTGCGTTATATCAAGTGCGTCTTGAGTTTGTGTAAGGTGTCGATGCATCATATCTAACGTTAGTGCATGAAAAACCCTACTCATCCTTCAACTATTATTTACCTTTGGAGCCATTTCGTGGCTCGGACCTATCCCCTTGGTTATGTGTGATATTATGTTCGTATGTTCGTATGTTCATCTACGAATCTGTATCAATATAGGGCCATATTCTTTTTTAGCCTTATTATTTCACAATCTAGTCTTTTTTTCTAACGCATTTTGATTAATATATTCTTTATCTAAACTTCAATTTGAGTTCCAAAATAATTTATTTTGGCTTTTTAAGCCCATATTGTAAGGTAGATCTCAAAAGATATGAAAGAAAGATCTCCCTCCAAACTATACATACGACTTTCATTGAATATAACTTTCTATAGAATTTTATATGTATCCATGACATAGAGTTTTGTATGGTGGCTTAATAACTGTTACTATAGGTAAACTCCACTAATGGCTAGTGTCTATCCCACAACATATCTTCCAAATTTTGAATAGTTGTTTCAGATTGCCCATCCGATGTGGATGGTATGCAATATTGAACTTCAATTTGGTAATTAGGGCTCGATTTAAACTTTCCTAAAATTTAGACATAAATCAAGTGTCTCTATCGAAAACTATATTAAGTGGTATTCTATGTAGTCTAATAATCTCCTGTACATCAAAGTTAGCCATTTTCTCCAACGAGTGTCCTATACAATATGGTAGAAAAGGAGCGCATTTAGTTAATCTATCAACAATCACCCGTATTAAATCATGTCCAGCTCGTGTTATAGGGAAGGTGATAACAAAATCTATTGTAATATGGTCCTACTTCCATTATACTACTTCTAAGGGTTGTAATGTACCCCTCGATCTTTGGTACTTAGCTTTAACTTACTAGCGTATCGTACATTTTGTTACAAATTGTGCTAAATCTCTCTTCATCCCATACACCAAAAAGTAAACTTCAAGTCTTGATACATTTTGTTTCCACCTAAATGTAATGTATATCTAGACGTATGTGCTTCATCCATTATCTCTTTTTTTAGATCAAGAACTTGGGGTACATATATTTGTCCTTTAAATCTTAACACTCCTACTTCATTTATCTTGAAGTCAAGTAATTCCTCCTTAAACACTAATCTAAACTTGATTAGCGCCAAATCTTCATCTTTGTCCTATAACTCCTTGATTCTATTCAGTAATATTGATTGGATTGCCGGATTCATCAAACATATGTCAGGGTTATGCCACCTGAACCTTATTTCCAATATTTTAAACTTTCGAATCAATTCCCAATGTGTAGTGAGAGATGATATAGCTTGTCCATAGTTTCGTCAATTGAGTGCATCGATTATTACGTTAGCTTTTCCAGGGTAGTAGTTAATAGTCAGATCATAATCTTTAATCGATTCTAACCATCTCTATTGCTGTAAAGTAAACTCTTTTGAGTGAAAAAGTATTTGACTCTTATTATTAGTATATATCTCACAATGTTGCCCATATAGATAATGTCTCAAAATTTTCAATGCAAAAACTATTGCAACCAATTCAAGATCATGAGTAGGATAATTCTTTTCATGTTGCCTCAATTATTTTAATGCGTATATTATAACTTTTCCATTTTTCATTAGAAGACATCATAACTTGTTATGGGAAGCATTGCTATATATACTATATGGCTTGCTTGGGTTTAGCAATATCAATATCGGAATCGAAATCAATCGATGCTTAAGTTCCTGGAAATTTCTTTTACATTCTTCATCCCACTCAAACTTTACGTTTTTTGAGTCAAGCGAGTTAAAGGCTTAGTTATCTTTAAGAAGTCCTTTATAAATCGTATATAATAACTAGCCAATCTAAGGAAAATTTGACTTTCAATGACAATGATCAGCTGTTTCCATTCAATTATAGATTTGATCTCCTCTAGATCTACCAAAATTCCTTCTCCAATTATAATATGACCTAAGAATGAGATCTTGTGTAACCAAAATTCACATTTAGATAACTTTTCATACAACTTATTCTCCCTTAACTTTTTGTAAGGCTAGCCGCAAGTGCTCTACATTGGTTAATATATCATCAAGTCTTTAAATACATCAATGAAAACAACCATAAATTTATCGAAATATAGCTAATTATTCTATTCATCAAGTCCTTAAATACTGTTGGGGCATTAATTAATCAAAATGAAATAACTTGGAATTTGTAATGCCTACATCATATACAAAAAGTAGTTTTAGGAATGTCTCCAAGTTTCACCCTTAGTTAATGATACCCTAATTTAAGATCAATTCATGAAAATATAGTTGCTTCGTACAACTGATTAAATAAATTGTCTATTAGGGGTAATGGATACTTATTCTTGATGGTGACATTATTAATTTCTCTATAGTCAATACATAATCTCAACGTACCATCTTTTTTTTTCACAAATAACACAGGGGTTTCTTATGAAGATATAATTGATCGGATAAAACCTTTATTTAGGAGTTCTTATAGTTGCTTTTTCAATTCTTGGAGCTTAGTAGGTGCCATCTAATATGATGCTTTAGAAATAGGTTTCGTTCCGAGCATTAGTTCAATCGTGAAATCTAACTTCCTATGTCGAGCTAATTTGTATTGTCAAGACTCTAAAGATGATCTAGTATGATTGTCTAAAATTTTCGTACTAAGGCTTTACAAGTTAGAGTTTGCAAGACTCTAAATAATTAGTCTCTAGGGCTTCCTATTTTTAATTTATTGACTTAGCGTAAAATATAAATAATTATAAATACCCAATATTTCACAATCCATCAGAACCGTAAAGAATCGGTACTCTTATTAAGTAATAAGATAGGGCATGCCATTCTTAAAATTTCTATAACTTACTTAAAGATGCTAAAATTTAACTAAGAAATTATTCATTACATGGAACATTCAAAATCTACTGTACAATTTTTTTTCTAATTTTAACTTTTCATTATACCATTTACTGGTTGCACTCGATTCTTATCTCAGTCCCTGCTATCAACCGACCTGTAAAGGATAACTATTGGGGAGTAACCTACATGGGCTTAGTAAGATATCCCTCCTACTATACCGGTAAGTAGTTTATCAAACAATTAATTAATACACATATGAATATATGAACAAGTAGTATGCCAATCAATTTATGTAGTTAACCAGGTGCTGTATGTCATGCCCCAAATAGGAATAGTCATAACAGTTTCGCCGTATAAACTAACCTAAGATAAAAGCTGATCTTACAGCTGCTATCGTAGATACAGTTCACATAAGGCGTACACAACTCAACTAGCTTGAAACGTCTATTCTGACACTTATTAATAACCAAACCTGCTATAGAGCTTTACAAAATATCTATTATATACAATCTGTTGTCTAGTACCACATTAGTATTTATACAATCGTTTTACGTTCAAAAGTAAAGTTTACAATAAAAGTTTATTAAAACCACAAGTTTTGCAGTCTATATACAATAAGTTAGGAAACTAATAGGCTTCCAGGGGATTCCCAGTTAAGTTAGGAAACTAGTGGGCTCCTAGAGAATTCCCAGTTAGTTTCCTCAAAAACTCAAAAAACAAAGTCAAAAGCTCAAGTTCAGTTGATTCATCGATTCTCACTTTCCCAAACAGCAACATATTAACTTGAGAACAATGGTATTTGAACATCCTGACCTTACTCAATACCTGCAAAAGAATCTCTAGGGATGTGAGCATAACTAGCTCAGTAAGTGGGACAAAGTCAGAAAAGTACTGTACAAACACAAATAAGGTTAATAATTATGATGAAATACAATGCAATCAATCAAATGAAATATCGCATAATGTTATCTAATCCATTGTAAGGTTAAAGAAATTCCATTTGCTCCAACCCGGATTAAGGAGTTTTATCGTGACTCAAGTCAGACCAAACTCAGGCTTGTGCAATGGAGAATACCCTCCTCTTATGACTGCCTTCGAACTACGGCTCCCAACCTTGCCACAATCTTCTCGCCTGTCATTTAGTTCGACTAAGGATTGGGAAAGAATCATTTCAACTATCCTCATCGAAGAAAATCGATATTTAACATAACACTCTTAATTGTTTCCCTTAATGGGTGTTATATATGTCCAGTTTCATTTTAGTCGAATAAACGTTAGTTTTAATTAGGGATGGCCAACAAGTTCATACAATATAAAATCAATGCAAACATGCAAAATAGCAGACCAAGGAGTTTAACTCCTGTCACAACTGAGCATCATCCATACACACGGCATGTACATAGTCAGCTAACTACAAACACAGCCAAAAGTATTCTTAGGTCTCTAGATACTTTAAAACAGTATCCTAATAAGCAGTAAAGTCACGATCCCAACTAACTTGTTTAAATGCTCACTACTATTGACTCAAATTGTCAACTATCTTTGTACTGGAAGATCCTATTTACACAAAAGACTTAAATTTAGTTTTTATAATAATTATAAAAACATTAGGGTTTAATCTAAAATAGTTATATATTATTATTATTATTTCCATAATATATAGCCTTATTATCACCATATATCGAATTAAGTTATTAATTGTTGATACTATACGTCACATATACTATTACGTATTAGATATCGTTTCGATTATATCGAAACGTAATTTTAATTTATTAAATCACGTTTTAATTCCGATAGGGTTACTGAAATATATATATATATTCTAGAATATGATAAAGTCATAAGTTCTATTACTTAAGGTTGTCTGATTTTAACAAAATTAGTATCATTGGGTTCGTACAGACCTAACGACATACGTTACAAGTCATGTTCCTAGAGACGACTTTTATAGAGACGACTTGTAACGGATAGTTCGGGTTTTTAATACAGTTACACATATCCATAGGAATATTATCGTATTATACATAATTTATATCATTAAATTATATATTGCCTAATTTGTCCATATATCGTTACAATATGAGTATTATCCAACCCTAATATACTTAAAGTGTATCTCGATCAGAAAATATCAGTAAATATAATAAAAATTCTCATTTAATCCAATCTGATCAACAATCACATATATAATTTTTATTTAACTATTTAATTCATTTTAGTTTATTAATATTAAAAATACACCCAACTTATAATTTAAGCCATTTTAATAGGTAAATTCGTAATAAATAGTTTAGGTTTTCAAATAATTCCCCGAAAATTTCTATAGACTCCTAAAAATATAAGGACTTTAGTTATCACTTGGTTTCAAGTTTTCGACTTATCGCCTATATATTTGTATTTACAATTTTACCTTTAAATTACTCGATTATGATTCTTTTTATACTAAATTAATTTCAATTTGACTCAATATTGTTATTATTACTATAAATCAGCACATGTCCATTTCATCAATTAATTTCATAATTTCCTATTTAATTCATAATTTCAGCCTATTTTTGAGCTATTTTTAAGCCAAAAAATACAATAAATATTAAAAGTATTCAAATAAAAATTTGGGCTACATAGCAATTATCTATATATCATATGCATCCTACACAAAAGTTTTCAGCTAGAAACAATATCATTTAGTATATTTATTTTACAATTCTAAATTCGAATGAACAATAGATTTATTAAGAAAACATATTAAATATTGTGAATTTTTCAAAAATAAAAATATCATGTAAAATTATATTCAAAATAACCTAAGTACAAACTTTTTCAAAATTTTCTGGGCGAATTTGATATTTTTTACAAATTATTGAAAAATAAGGTAAGAATTTGACCTTACTGTTCTTGGTGTCTCTGACGGCCGTGAGGTGGGGGAGGGGGTGTGTTGAATGGCCTAAATGCGGCCTGAACTGGTGGTGGACAGTCGGATTCGTCGTCAGGTGGTTTTCTAGGTCTAGCACGGTGGCCATTCAATTTCCTTTGATTTTTTCTAAATTTTTCTTTCAAGTACTTTTGATTTGTAAAGTTATGTAGTGTTGCAATGAAGCCTATTTATGCTTATGGAGTTGGTTTTTACCCCTTTTGATTTTTTTCTTATTTTTTTCCTTTAGTTTTTCTTCATATAAGTGAGTAGGAGGTGTTCATTTGTTAAGAATTTACTTTTGACTCATTACAATCTACTATTGGAGTTGCTGGAGAATCACCATGGCACAACTCCAACCGTATTTATTGTTTATAGGATAGGATTTATAATTATTTTAGTATTTTAAGTATCTTTAATTAATTTTTAGTTATTTAATAACATACAAGTATATATATCATGTGTATATATCACTCGTAATATACGACTATACTTGTATAATTAAATTTCTAACATATCTTTTATTTTTAGGATATGTTCTCTAAATTAATTTCATGAATTCAACACAATATATATATAATTACGTAATTTAGGGATAATTTACGAGTATAATAATTGTTTATACCGAATATACTCATAAAATTACGTATATATTTATCTAATAAATTATACTTTATTATCTCATTTTATAGCTCAATTAACTTATCTCTAAGTTTTCATTGCAATTTGAGCTCAATTTTTAAGGAATTCCGAGCATTTTAATACTATATTGAATAATCTTACTTCTAAAGGCAAAATTGGAATTTCGGGTTATTATTTCTAAAATCTAACTTCATTGCGTCACTTCGGCTAACTTTTTTATCTTAGTCGTAAAGTTTAGACTTAATTGGATAAGTTTTCCTAAAAGTCTTAAATTTAGGCTCGGTTGTCTTAAACTCAATTTTAGGAGCTTACACTGTATACAACTTCAAATTTAACACCATTTGAGGTAAGGGTTAGAGATTTATTAGCACCAATTATAACCAAGTTCTAACACTTTGGTTTTTAACTATATATTGAAATTACGTATTTCACAAAATATATTTTCTTTTCCAAAAATCTATTCTAGTAGTTTACAAATTCCCAAGTCTAACGGTGAGATGGCCTCCGTAGTCTACACTCATGCCCTATAACAGAGGTCTTTAAACTCAACCCTTAGTCACCTGTGATTAGCATCTTCAAGTGCCAAGTAAGCCTGCGAGCCAAAGGTAAGGTCCTATTGTATAAGTACTCCTACATTGTACTAATCATTATTAATCTAATCATATGGGATCCACATCCTAATAGGGCCTTTCATTACCATTCGCGTTATATGAAGGTCGAAATAGTAAATGCAATGTTCGTGTATATGCATAATCCTTTTAATTTAAGATAAGCTGAATATGATTAATTCAAATTATTAGGCGATTAACCAATATCAACAAACTATCCAAATCATGCAATAGTCAATGATATAACCAATTCTTCAATTGCCAGATTTAACAACATTTTGCATAATAAACAAGTAATATTTAGGCATGTATATATCCCGAATCCTAAGCATTAATTTATTAATATCTAAAATTTAGATGCATTGACTACAAGTACAAAACAAATATAGAGTCATAGGAAATACTTACTTAACTGAAGCCATTATGAATCGTAGCAATCAATCGGTAGCTTACCCTCTTAATTGGTGTTGCCTAATAAATAATAATAAAAGAAACCTAATGAGCATGTAGATATAGTGCTAAATGGCCTAATTAACTTACTATCTAGCTTATGATCCCCCTTTTTACTTAGGTTTTGAATCTCATGTAATTTTTTAGTTTTATTTTAAATCTTTACATTCTCATTGTTGATCCTTATCTAGTTTGATTGTACTTCTTTAATGATAAAATTTAATTAAAGTTTTTAATGTTATTTCACATTGCTTAACTTATCTATCGTAGTGATTAGGAAATATTATTTTATCATATAAATAATAGTATACAACTTAGTAAATATTATACGAGTTTGGATTTTCTCACTTTTCATAAGTTTTATATTAATATATTGTTATATTATAATTTAATGGGAATACCCATGTATAGTTGGATAAATAGTAGTCTAACAATATAAGTTAGACAAAGCAATAAAACTAGGTGAAAAATATTGAAATCGTATATTTAATTAACTGAAAAGACTTTTGCTCAATCATATGGTAGAATTATTCTAAGATCATATGGTAAGTGTATGCGTACATATACTTAGTTTACTTCTTGTAAGTATAGGATCCCATATATTGTTATCACCATTACTAATATCATTATTATTGTGATCGTTATTATTATTATTTATTATTTTATATTGCTATATTATGGTTGTTACATTTTATATATTTGATTATCTATTCATATAGAAGCATATCTCCTTTAGAATATTTATACTTTTAAGTACACGTGTATATGTATAGAACTTTGACCTTTTGAATAATTTTGTATCATATAATTATGTCTTATCCACATTGTATAATACGTGTTTATTGGTTTCCCTCCATAGGAAAATATAAGTGTATATTTGTAAATAATTGTGTTTGGATATTGATTTAGTTATTTAGTGTTTTATCCTAATTATCAATTTATAAGACCATATTACTTGAATAACTTAATCAATCTACTTATATTCTACGGTTTTTCCTAAATCTTGAATCATGTATGACTTTTTCGTTTTAAATTTAATTTTTATTATTTGATAGGCAATCTTTATCGTTTTCAAATATATTTTCATGCAGCAATGACCATTTTGGAAGTCACGACTTGTATTTTCTAGTATGGGCTTGGATAATTATGAATTTTACCGTTTTGGGCCTAAACACTTTTTAATAGCTTTTAATGAAATTTTCTTGGTAACTTTATTAATTGGGCTTTACCAAAATTTTATCGGTAAGCCCAAAATTATGTGGGTCTAACTTTTACCAATTTTATTTTTATTGAGCCTAACTAAAAATTTTAAGATTCTTTATTGGGCTTTTTATGTTACTTTTAAATCCAAACTTAAATTGGGTTTTTCTTATTGGTTAACGGCCCACTTAAATTCTTTTTATTTAGCCTAAATAATTTTACTAAACTCAAATTTTCTGTTTTTCTCTTTCTTATGGCCTAAATCTTATTGATTTGTCCTAAAAAGAGTCCTTTCTTCTATTTTTCCGCTTCTACAACTTATGGGCTCGGCTTATTTATATGTTTTCTTTCTTAATTTAATTAAATAAAAATTTTATACACTTTTTCATCTCAATCAAGTTTGGTCATGGGTTTTAGTAGGGGTTCCTATGTTCATTTTATATGATTTTTACAAATTAACACACTTTGACCCCAATTTACTAATGGTTCTCACTATTATTATAATAAATATTATAAATTACTCTATAATTATCATTTTTCATAAAATTACTATTTGGGTCAGAAATTGTGTTGCTGACTGAGGCATACTTTAAAGCTCTCTTAGGTCCTTTTTTTTGTTGGTTTTATTATATATATATATATATTTTACCAATTTATAGTGTTAAATATTATAACAAAAAATAATTAAATAGATCCTAGACAGCATGTCTCAGCTGCATATACATATATGTATATATATTTATGTATTTATTAATATATTTCTAGAAAGAAAACAAAATACCTACAAGTACATATATATATTCAAAATTTATATGGATATATATATTATTATCTATATTTATACTTAGAACTTATGAAAATGAAATAAAGTATATATATATATATATAATGTGTGCAGGCACACATAGACCTAGTCAATGGACTAAACCTACCTTGAACCATCGATTCATGGGCTGGTTCACTAATGAACCATGACCAGCCCGTGTCTTGGCGGTTTCGAGCAGGTTCGCAACCCTTAAACCGACATTTTTTTTCCTTCCCTCCTCCTCCTCCAAACCTTATATTTCAAAAAACAAAATTTAAAATATAGAGAAGTCCTCTTATAGTACAACGAACTAATATGATCGAGTAGAGTGAAGTAGTTGAGAAGGAAAATATTTTTTAGTGTATTTTATGATCACTCAGAAAGTGTCTACGTATTTGCCAATTAGAATCAAACCACCATAGTTCAGTTTGGATATTTATAAAATCTTTAGTCTGTTAGTCAATTTTACATTTGGCAAAAAAAATCCAAGTATACATGACTTTCTAATTTAATTTTTTTGAAGAGTAATAATTTTACTTGATCATAATTTGGAAAACCCTAAAGCTATATCACTACTTTTACAAAGACCATGCCATTTAGTTTTTTTTTTTTTTAATAATTGGGGAAAATGATTTTTCTATGTAATAAAACTATTTCTAAAAGGGTAAAAAAAACTTACTATGTTTCTTCTTAAGGTGGCTGTTCATGTTCATGACCAAGAGTGAAACCTACAATTGAGCTTAGGCTTCTATCAAATTAGTTCTAATCGTTGAAGTAATCATCCTCCTAGCTTGATGTTCTGCATGATTTTTTTCGTTTGCAGGTCGCCTTATACCAATTTTCTATGCAAGTGCTTACCTTAACATAGATAAGGAGGCTCGCCGCTCATCTAGGATGAGGCCTATTGTACTAAACTCTTGCTTAACAGTGATCGTTGAAGCTAGAGCAATGAGTACTTCACAAGCAATGCGAGATAGGAGTAGGTAGTCCCATGCTTACCTCTACTGCTACTCTAAATTATCAAAGTCCTTGATGGAGATATTCTTAGAGAACTCGAAATTCGTATTAGTATAGTACTGCATTTCAAACATTAGACCACCAAATCATTGTCTCTTCAATTTTTGTGCCAATAACTACTCACCTATAAATGAATAATGCCGCTCCTTAGTGGGTAGTGAAGGAGAGATTGATAACTGGCCATTATATTGACTTTGGTAGTAGTTAAGCATCTTCTTTATGTTGGCCGTCGCTGTCGACACTTTTTACTATGCTTCTAAACTATGCACATATTGGGAATTTATTAGATCTTCAGTATAACTGTAATAAGTTTTTAAATACATTAGTAGTACTTCTGCTTTACAACGAGGATATAAAATAGTTGCTACAGGATAAATACGAGGAATGTCTTTACAATAAGATAACCACTTCAATGTCATATCGTATACGCATACATGTAGATGTGAGTCCTCACAGGCTTGAAGTAGCACGCTAAGTATATTGACGGCTAATATAACGAATAAGTGTATACTAAGCCTATAAACCTATAAGAAAGTATTAGTTACATCATGAAAAACTTTCAAAACTTTCAAAACTTTCAGTAACTAGATACATATATCCCAGTTGTTGGAAAGAATGTTAACTTCACGTATGTTGTACATTGTGAAGTCATACAGTAGTTTGTTATAAGAAACTATGCTATGCAACAACTTATAAATCGAGTTCTAACGCTGTTGCACACCTATCTTAAATTTTCGGGGTCTCTTCTCGTTCTCTATACAAAAGTTCCCTTACTTTTTGTAAAAGGATAGTCTCTCTATTATTATCTTGACGATGTTTTTTATTACAGCTATACTATCCTGCAATGCCATCATTAATACATAAGTTAAGAATATGATATGTACAACATATATGGAAACAAACTACCCCCAACCCACCCTTCCAAACGCTAGTTGATAGTAATTTCGTGGATCAAATATTGAAGCTGTGTTGGCATTTGCATTGTCAAAACCAATAGAAAAATTTTTCCTCACTAATTCATACTCATTTAGGATTTCTCTAATAATTTTATGGATGTTTTGCACCATGAGGCACTCATTACATACCCTTAAAGCCAATAATAGTTTATTAAGCTATCAATTATCTTCTATCCAGTGAATATTAACACCCATATAAGAATTACTACGAACAGAATTTGTCCATATATATGCACATATGGACACAAGCGTATTAAGTAACGCGAACTTACCTATGAGCTCCTTTTGACCTTTATGGTAAAGCTCTTGCGTAGCTTAAGTTAACGTATTGCGACTAAGCTATTGTGAGCTAGGGTTAAATGTCTCTCACTTGTAGCGATTCTACTATTCTGATGCACCTGTGTTGAATGACAGGTGCAAGTTCGCCAGGTATTGCGCCAGGTTATACTTGTACCTCTCTTGATCATACCTCATCAACAATTGACTGAATGAACTACTGTCTCAAGCAATCTGTTGCTGCGTATTATTTATTCCCACCTCCTTAGGATGCTTCAACCTTAAGTGCTTGTTAAAGATACCATATCCCTATCCCGTTTTCTAATAGTAACTTACGTTGCAATAAGGGCAAAATGCCCTCGAGTTTCCCTTCTCGTCTATACTTTTACGAAAATACGTAGTAAAAATATTAGATTTACTAGGTTTAGGGGAATTACTTAAGTTTGAAGGTCTCGAATTGCCGGACCCATGTTATCCTATATGTTGCTCCTTTGCTTCGGGAATAATTTTTGTCTTGTCCTCTTTATCCTTGAACATGCTTGTGGGGCAAGTCATCCATAGGGGTTCAAATCTAATGGGTTATGCAGAGACACTCATACGAGGTGGTTTGAATCTAATAGGACATTCAGAAACACTCATACGTAAAGATTTGAACCTAAGAGGTGATGTGCCTTAGTAACTCATGCGTTAAGGTTCAAGCTCAAAGCTAAGATGTGGTATGCCACGATAAGTCATACAATGAGGTTCTAAATCAAAGCTAAGAGGTGGTGTAACTTATTTTTCAACATTCTCAACCATCTCGTGTGTCCTTTGCTCATTTGGGTTGTACTCATAACTCGGGTATGCCTAAACATCGTCGAACCGTTATGGCTCAGATGACGTACTAGTTCCAATGCTCTTGCCCTTACTCTTACCTTTTCCACTAGATGAGGAACTGTGCTTTTTCTTGAATAAAGTACGATGCAAGAATAGTTCCATTGATGTAAATTTTTTCTCTCTCTTATTTACTACAACAAAGGTTTATGAATAAAGGACGAAAATAATATATAAGACAACACAAAACGGAAATTATATAGCAAGTAATTGTATGTAAATGTTTTTTATTAATGCAAATGGTTTGGTGAAGTGGAATGAAGAATTATGCTAGGATCATGGTGGTGATTGAAAGAAATATTTCTCTCACAATGTTTTACAATTGTAAAATATGAAGGCAAAATGGTTGGGGCGTTTCAATGAATTTGTGAAGGAGTAATAACTGTTGCACTACACCCTTCAATTTATAAGGAACTAGGAAGGTCTGAATGCATCGTTTAAATTTTCAAAATTTGAATATGAATCCTTCCTACCATTGCAATTTTGAATTTTGCAAAAATTCTTTGCCCACTCCACTTACATTATTGTAATTTAGATTTGAATTTTCATATGCCAAAAGTGAGACAACATTTGCAAAGGAAAAAAAAAATTTTAGAAAGAAGGATAAGGGGTAAGGTGGGTCAGCTCTATTGTTGGAGGGGAAGGGGGGGAGGGGGAGGGTTCGTGGTATGGTTTGTAATAGCCACTTTATTTTTTCTTTTCTTTTCATTTCTTTGGTTCAAGGAGACATGAATTGACCATTCATGGGACAATCGAAGCTTAACCTTACGTGGGTTGGGTTAGGTTAGTTTACAATTCGAAATCGGCTCTTGTACAGGTCTAGGCTCATATATGTAGATTTATGCTTGTTTTGAAATTTTTGTGTATATATGTATATATATGTGTAAATATAATATTCTTGAAATACATACATAAATATATATGTATTCATGAGTGTATATATTATTGTATATTTTATTTTTAACCTAGGAAAATAAAGGAAATAAAATAAAATATATACAAAACATGTAACATAATGTGTATATTTATCGATATATTTAATTTGGTATTTTTGTATTGTACATATATTTATGTACTATTTTCGTAGTGTGTATATATATTATATATATATATTCGAAATATATATACATACATACCTAAATACACATTTTCACACGTATTTACTTATATATACATATATAGCTTTGAAAAAGAGAGGAAAAAAAAAGAAAAAAAGCAGAGTAAAATTACAAAAAAAGGGAAAAGGATACATATACATGTGATACATACTATATTACATGGAAATCAACTTTACATGAACAAATATCCTAGTATCTACTTGTACATAAAAATATTATGCAAGAATAATTGCTAGGTATATAAAAAAAATTACAGGGAAAGGAAATTAGAAAAAAAAAATATTATTGTTACTCTTGGCTTAGTGGAGGAGATCTTGGAACTTGTTCTAGCTACGAATTGGCCAAGAGAGCTTGGTAAAGGAGTGTTCTTAGTTGTGGTAGTAGAGACAAGCAAAAGAAGAAAGGAAAGTGTATGGAGGGAGGGAACTAATATGCTAAGGATTATCGGTGGAGTTGAAAAGCTTTTATATATATATATATATATATGTTATAATGTTTTCGTGGGATGAAGAAAATGAAATGAAGAGTAAGGATTGAAGGGAGATAGAGAAGAGCATGAAGTGTAAGAGAAGGAGGGTTTGGTTTTGAAAAAAAAAAAAAAAAGATTTTAGGAAAGGGGAAATAGGCTACCGAATTGATAGGTTAGGAAGGGGGTTGATGTCTTTCTATTATCTTATCATAGGGTCTTAGGTTAAAGGATAGGGATGGGTATTGGGGAATAGGATGGGGGTTTCTTAGGTAACTAATGTGCTGTCTCCTTATTCTTTTTTTCCTTTTTTTTTTTTTAGGGTAGAAAATATATTAAAATTGGTTAGGGTAATGGAATTGATTGTAGTGTAGTTATATTTGGGGTTTAGTTAGGTATAATAATAATAATAAAATACTTGGTTGATGTATTTAATTAAATAAAATATATATGGGTAATATATAATATACTGTATTGTAATAATTAAAAATATATATATTCAAATTATGAAGGAAAGATACGTCAAAGGTGTTACATATAGGGTTATGTAGGGTTTATTTGTTATTGATTAATTTGTTAATTTAATTGGTTGAAATTAATTATTTATTATTATTTAAAATTATCTTTAATCATTCGTTAACGATTTTTCGCAATTATGCCTATTTAGCAAAAGTTTTGTCTAGCTATGGTTTTGTTAATATCTAGATAGATTCCTAGAGTTTTATAAACTTATGATTTAAGATTTAAGGTTTCTATTAAGTTCGGGTTTAAATTTTTTTTATAAGTATGTGTATGTAGAATTTAAGGTTTTTTTTACACGATTAAGGTCTTCAAAATTTTATATTAGGGTTTTTGTATTCGTTTTTAGGTTTCAAAATAAAATTTAAATTGATTTTAATTTTATGTGATTTTGTTTTCTAGAGGAATCATCTATAACAGTCAAGTTCAACTTTAGATCTAAAATGTTAAATTTACGGGGTTTATACCTGTAGGTCATCAGGAAATATATCCAGAAACTTGCACATAATAGGTATATAAGATATTTTTGGAGTTTTGTTCTTTCCTTCCATTGCAAAAATCCAATAAAACAACCAATCCCCTTCACTTTCCCTAACATTCTCATCGAGTTTAATGACTACTAACTCGGTGGTTTTACTTTGTTACTTTTTCCTTGGAATACAAGCCTTTCCTTATCCAAAATAATACTTTTGCGTTGACATTATACCATTGCTTTGTGTTTTGATAATCAATCAATTCTAACAATAATATTATAGCCGTACAAAGGTAATACTATTAAATGAATTAAGAACTCTATCTCATATTTTAATTTGATTGTTATCTACAATCTTTTGAGTTGACACTTTTTCTCCGGTAAGAGTTTTAATTCAGTAGATAGTATTTACTTCAGTTACATCAATTCCATTCCCTATTACAAAATCATAACTAGTAAATGAATGTGATGCTTTTGTATCGATTAGGGCATAGGCAAGTTGTTTATTTGTTTGTATTTTCCCTAAAATATTTAAATATCCTATTTATTTAAAATCAATCCGAACAGTATCATCATACACTTAATCAATTCATTATTTAAAAAATATGTATCTCCCAAGTACAAATCATTTCATAATATCCTCTAACTTTCACAATTCACATCTTTTTATTATGAAATGAGTTGTATCCCTTTACTCTCTCTCTCTCTGTTACTCTTATTCTCACTCTCTTTTATTTTGGTAAATTTAACATTTCTTTTCTCAATATTATTAAAGTGAAACCAACTATTATTTAGTGTTTTTTTCAATATAACTAAATTGGTCTCTTTTTATTTTAGTTTTACCAAATACCCTAAATGTTTAATAGTTTTTAATATATCTTCAATATGTCAAGGTTATTGTAAGCCCTAAAGTTCAGCCAAGTAACCGTAGGATTGAACTTAGAACCCAAGGTTTAGGGCGATCGGTTAAAAGATCCGATCAAATCCAAATTATAAATTATTTAACAAGATACCAATAAAAATGACCCTGTAAACTTAAATTTAAGAAAATAAGTAGTAAAATAGGAGACTATAAAATTTCCAAATTTTAAGCATAATAACTGCTAATTACCAAAAAGACAAAAAGTGTAATATAATAACTAATAAATTAGTAGAGATAGATTATATGTATACTAAAAATTTTAGAATGACCAAAATAATATTTAGGAATGTTCACGTGTACCCTACATGTATTTACGTGTAGATAAAAATACGCGTAATTACTAAAATTGGCCGAAAACTAAGCAAATAATTAAAGAAAATTATAAAATAATTGTGGAAAAATCAGAAAAAAATCAGAAGGATGTGGAATGATGCAAGGATGGTCGTGGCAAGTCAGAATCTGAAAAAGAAAATTCAACCAATTAAATTAGGACAACATAAAAGCAAAAAATTTAGGGATAAAGCACAAAATTTAGGGATAAAGCACTTGTCTTGTCCAAATTAATGCACAATAAATCCCCTAAAACCCTATAAATAGCAGGAAAAATCCAGGAACTCATTTGGACAGTTAGAAATCAGAGAAAATTAGGGAGAGTCGAAAATTCGAGAGAAAATCCAGAAAAAAAAAAATAGGAAAAACTGTGCAGTTAAGGGTTTTAAAGGGAACCCACACCAAACGAGGAGCTGGGAGTGGACGGTCACCACCACCACACGGTGGTGGCAGCGCCCAGGCCGGCCGACAAGGCCACGGCGGCCCGTGGTGGCCGGAGCCACCTGAACCGGTTAGTCCAAATTCCAGCCCGATTCTTGTATAATTTTGTAAAATTAGTTATTTTGCCCAGAAAATTATGAAACTTGTTATTCTGAGGTTTTATTGTATGTAGATTTAGGGAAAAATGTTGATTTAGTTTAATTATGTCTGGAAATATAGGGTCCTTAACAAATTGTTCAAAACCGAGCATGATTAAACCGGAAATTAAATAGGCTTAGGGATGTAGTTTGGGGCTCAAAATTTTTTTGTAGGATGCTCATGTGACATAGAACAGTGCTATGAAGCCTTTTTTCAAAAATTAATTTTCGAAATTTTTAGATAATTTTTAGGCTCTAAAAAGAGGCATAAAATGGGTAATTTAGGGTTAATTATGTAATTAAATGATTAATTTCTGATTTAGTGAATAATTACATGTTTTAGGATGTTAAGATCTGATGGAGTATGATACATATAGCATTTAGGGCGTTAGATGTAATTATTAGGTTAATTATGTAATAAATGAATAATAGGAAATAAATAGTTAATTTTGTAAATTAGGGAAATTTGGAGTAAAATCTGATTTAGGATGGATTTAGACATTTTCAAAATAATAATTGGTGTTTAGAGATGGTAATTAGGGTAATAGAAATATTAGAAATGCATTATGTGCATAATATGCAATAATGCATAATGTGTAATTATTGAAAATATAATAAATAGAAAATATTATAATAAAAATTTATATTTTGAGAATAATAAAAATGCACAATAAATCTGATAGGAAACTTGAATTTATGGAATTATATGAAAAATGTAAAAATTTGTCACATTAGGAGTGAATTCGGTACACTGATACGGATTTAAGTGTACCGAGTAAAATAAACACTAACAAAGGGTAATGATGGTATTTAGGTTATCGGGAAATAATGTGATTAATTTCACATTATGGGTTGAAACTAATTTCTAGGGTTGGAATATAAAACGCTCCTTAAAAATCGAACTAAAAACCTGGTTTAGAAATCGATGCAAAAACCGAACCTGAACCTAACCCCAAACCTAGAATAATTATAAAAGACTTAATACCTAGATAATTGGGCATATTAAACCTTAAACAAAACCTAACAAGAAGCATTATAGGATAAAACGAACCTATAACAATTATATAAAAAGCTGAAACCACGTTCGTGTTATAGGGATAACCGGCGATGGCCTGAGTAAATCGGACCTCGAGTGAGCAAGCGAGGAGTCGAGGTAAGTTGGGATTAATACGTTGCTGTATTTTGGGAGGCTTAAGATTATACTTGGTTGTGCTTGTTAGATGGTTGAATGTATGCATGTGCTTGATTATGGGTGATGCCATGATTTTGTTTGTTGCTCTGCACATATTATATGAATTGTATGAAATGATCGATCACCTTAAACTAGACTTAATTAAATATACGACCAGTAATCATAATCGAACATGCATGGCAACCCGTTAGGGGATTTAGGACTCTCCGGCCAAATACCGATCCCTTCGGAAGGGATAGCGCAGGATTGCAAAATGGTCCCTTCTTCATCCTCAGTCGAACTAAGTGACAGGAGAGGAGGTCGCGGCGGGGATGAAGACAGTGGTTCGAAGGTAGTCGCGGGAGGAGCAAGGTCTCCATTACACAAGCCTGGGTTTGGTCGTGAGCTGTTGCATTAACGGTAACTCCTCAACCCGGATTAGAGCGGGCGCAATTTCTCTAATCTCACGACGGGCTGGACAACGTCGTACGATGGCATTTGCTTGCACATGCATTGCAACTAATAAGTGATTGAAAACCTTGTTGTGTGTATGGTATAGTTTTAAGTCCTCCGTCCTAACTTACTGAGCTGTGGTTGCTCACATCCCTATAGACATCGTGCAGGTGTTGGCTAAGAAGCGGCAACCAATTACTCCGAAGCTAGCAACTGCTGGATCCTGGGGAGTGAGGAAAAACATGTGAAGAATAAACACATATTTTAAGGTTTAAGTTTTTATTTTAGAATTATTTTTCATTTCCGAGTGATGTAATAATTAGGGAATATACTATAGAGAAATGTTGTAAACTTTAACTGCAATAATTGAATGATAACATATATATATAATTCCTCACTTTTATAGGTAAATGATTTATTTAAATTACAAATTGTCTACTTCAAAGCGGGTTAGTTGTGGACGCCTTGTGTAGATCAGGTCTAGGATAGCGGTTGTGAGGCCAACTTCTATCTTAGGGTGGTTTACACGGCGGGGCTGTTACGACTCTGCCGCTTCGGGGCGTGACAGTTATTACGATATACTAGTACATAAAACATAAATGCATAGTAGTTTTTAATAATTTTTTTAAGGTATTGTAATGTCATATAAATTTTAACTTCTTAAAGGAAGGTGGTCAATATTTCATTCATGGGTAAGGAATATGGCATATATAGATGTCATATTCCATGTAAGAAATTTAATTTTCTTTATTTGAAATTCTATATAAGTAAAGAAGTCAAGCATCAATTATGATAGGTGAAATATGTGACTACTAACATTTAAAAAAAATTACACAAATATGAATTGTATAAAAAATATTAAAAAAAATACCAATCCTATATCGCATTTTTAAAATGCAATACATATAACAATACTTATCTCACATTTATGAAATATAATGATAGCAAACTACGACAAAGCCTATATCACATTTTAGAAACACAATACTAGTATTAGTAGATTATCTCATTTCATAATATGGTATAGCCTTAGTCCTATTAAAGAAACTTGAACACAACATTTGTGATGTAGGCACCACATCGCAATTCAAAAATGCGACATACTAGTATTAGGCATTATCGTGTTTCATAAATGTGAGATAGCTTTTGCTTTAATTCATGAAAGGTGACTATACCTATATCGCATCTTCAAGATGCGAAAGATGTGATACACTTAGAATTTTCTATGTCCTATTTTTATTTAAATGCAATATAGGTTTAGTATTTTGGTAAATTTTTTTATGTAATTTGTATTCTTGTAATTTTTTAAAATTTTTTTTTACTATAAGCAAGTAATTTTCTCAATAAATTGAATGTTTAACCATAATATATAAATTAAATGATTATCCATAACATATAAATCGACCATTGCATAGTAATAATGGTAACTATCTATTATATTAGAGAAAACTTTCTTTTAAGTACTTACAATTAATAATTTGATATTATATAATTTTAATTATTAAATCTATTCATATGATAGTTATAAAAAGAAATCAAACTTATCTTACAAAAATTCTAAACCGTTATGTCCAACTATATTGTTACTATTTTTTATCATAATTACTTTTACGGTTGCAATTCTTTTATTTTTCAATTATTTTAATTGCCTAACATTACCATTATTTGGAAAATTCATCACATTTTTTTATTTGACCAATTATTGTAAGGGTTTTTTTTTTTTGAAAAATTTATTACAGTTTTGATTTTACTAACATATATTATTAGTCTTTTTTTATATTTTTTATACATGTAACGTAGGCGCATCCTTGGTTGGTATCAAGAATGGTCATTAATAATAAAAAGACATTAATAGCTTGAAGAAATGATATTAATGGCTTGCAATGAGAAATAATAAATTCTAATATTAGGAGACTAAATAAATTAAAAAATATTACCAAGCTTATCGCATCATATTTTTTTTAAAATTGTTATTATTAGCACATACGTCATAAGATGCATCATCTGTTAGTTTGTGTATATATACATATTTTGAGTTTGATGATTAAAGTATTTATGTTTTCTATTACAACTTGAGTTTAATTACACGATTAAAATTGGGCATTGCAATTTCTAATATGGTACAAATATAAACAATTTCAAAAGGCAAAACGTGAAACCAACATAACTTATAGTACAAAATATGACTGCATATAAGATAATTTAATTATTCGATGATCAATATTGAATTTTATATGATGTTCATATTACACGTTTTAGAAATATTTGTGCTTTTGTATTTTGATAAGTAAAGTATTTGCGTTTTCTATTCAATCTTTCGGTTTAATTGCACAATTAAAATCAAATATTGTAATCTCTAATATGAGAGAATACAAACATGACCTGAAAACATAGCTATAGAAACTAAAACGTGAAATAACACAATACATAGTACAAAATATAATTTCATGTACACTAGCATATCACCTGCAAAGTGCGTGCAAAAATCAAACATTAAATGCATAAATATTAATTGTTAATAATTTTATGTCAATTATATGCAAGATTGAAAATCCTTTCCTGTAGGGAAAGCTAGATCTTTGTCACTTGTTCTCTATTTTATGGAAGAATGCTTAATTTATGAGGAGAGAATGTTTAATTTTACATAAAATTTTAATATAAGTGTTACTCTAAAAAAATAAACATTACCTATTAAGGAAGTCATAAAGCTCCTCATACATGAGTTTGATAATTTCTTTTAAATCCTACATAACTAGAGAAGATAATACTTTTATAAGTTACTTATGAAAAATTGTAAAATCCTTTTTGATATAGTATGGGAATCATATTATAAAGTTGAGATTATAGAATTACTTTATATGAAGACAAAGCCTTTTTGTTTAAAAAAAAAAAAGTCATTTAATCATACATACTCAGTAGGATTTAGAAGAAATGAAACAAAAAAGTAATATCTATCATTTCGTATTTTATGCATAAGCATAAAACATTCTTATTTTTCATTCTCATTGAGACAATATACTATGTGAGAACTACTTATGGAAATAAAACTTATTTCAAAGCATACTGAAAAAATTAACTAAATAGAGAGAAGGCATAGTAAATAGTTGTTCTAAAATAATACGTTTTTGCTTGTACTTAACAAAAACTAAACAAGAAGAAGAGAAGTTTATTATTGTCCTAAAACAAGATGTCATGCTGATACCAAAAAATTAATATATGTAGTATGACTAAAAGATACACCTTTTATCTAAAATATCAAGCATGTATAGATAATTTCCATAGACTAATTTTCCTTAGTCTTTTTCCATATATTCATAGAAAAACACCATAAAATTTATATATTTTGACATACATTGAGAATTTTATTTAATTCAATAAAAATTTATGGATTGCAATACCTAGTAATATGGATACTCTAATGCTTATAAATAATGGTAGTAAAAGGCTTGCCATGTGCATGTAGATTATGTAAAATTAGTTTTTATTGTAATTAAACTTTTTATTAAAGTGATAGAATATTGATTGCGTACCAAGCAAATGTAAAAATAATATAAGATGGAATAACTAGAATGATAAAATCCAACTATTATTAAGAATGATCTCATATAACATATGAGTCACAAAAGAACTAAAATAAAAATTGAATTGAATAGAAGCACAACTAATGGAAGATTGAAATTGAATAGAGCATAAAACTCAATTAGTATTAAGAGTAAAACATTCATAGTAACTAATAGAATTAAAATCATAAAAAAATAGGCAACAACAAATTATGGTTTTTCCTTTCTTTTCCCAGTTACATTATTACTTCGTAAAACTCTTTTGCATTCATTTTGATACATCAATGTCCTTTAAAAAAAGTCATATCTATATTTTCTTCAAATATGAATTGAGTTTGTAAAAACGAGAAAAAAATGGTTTACTTATTTGTAATAAATTACACAAAATATATCATAAAATTTCTTTAGTTGACATCTTGGGACTTTGATTTGATTTTGAACTTCCTATAATGAAGAAGAAAATCTTCAAGATCTTGAGAGATGTCTTATTTTCAAAATTTCCTTGATGCTCTATAAAAGAGGATAAATAGAATTCAATTAGGAAGAATACATCAATCATTAAGATAATGGATGAGTAGAAGAACTATGATAATTGAATATGAATAGGAGAATATCAAAATTGCATTACATATAAGAGTAAATTATATATAATAGGAGTCTTAATGGTCATTTAATTTTATTAGTGGAAGTTATGATAATTAAATTTGATAGTCATTACTATCAATAAAATAATTGAAAATTGATTGAGTTGAAGAAACAAATATAAAAATAATAAGATAGAATAACATGAAAGATGAAATTGGAGTATTATTAAGAATTGTCTCATATAACATATGAACAATAGACGCACCGATATAGAAATCAAATTTGAACACAAATATGTCTAATGGCAAATTGAAATTAAATATAGTATAAAATTTCATTTATATAAATTAAATGAAATTATTACACATTACTATTTTTTTTATTCCTTTTGATACATCAAGGTCTTTAAAAAACAAATAGCGACACCTATATGTTGTTCAAATATAAATCGAGTTTGTAAATGAGAGAAAAAATAATTCCCTTATTTGCAATAGAAATTATAGAAAACATGTCATAAAATTCCTTTAATTGGCACCATTAGACTTCAATTTGACTTGTAACTTCCTATCATGAAAAAGAAAATCTTCAAGATCAAGATGGACATCTTGTTTTCGAAATTCCCTTGATGCTCTACAAAAGACAATAAAAATAATTCATTAGAATTGATACATTAAACATAACAAAACGAATGAATAAGAGGATTATGATAATTGGATTCGAATAGGAAAAATATTAAAATTGCATTTATATATAAGAGTAATATGTATATAATAGGAGTTTTAATGGTCATTTAATTTTATTGGTGTAAATTATGACAAGTAAATTTGAAAATCATTAATATCAACTAATTGCAAAAATTAAGTAAATCTAATAATGACCAGAAATAAAAAGGTAATGGATCAAAAGGTAGAATATAAGTGAACTAAGGAAATTGACTGTTACAATCTTAGGGAAGTAATATATTGTAAAAGTATAAATAATAAATTATATGAAATATTAATATTATAAAATGGGTGATTTGGGAAAACGAGAAAAAACACCAAAATCTCTCTCTTTTACTTTAATAATATACATACATTAATCATTGGTTATCTATATTAGATTTTATATATATTTGGCATTAACACGCTTGGCTCATTTATACCACTTTTGTTTAAAATCTAATTTCACTTCTTGGCTTGAGATTAATTATAAATGAAGAGGAATAGTTGAATATTTATAAACTCATAAGTCTAATAACATTTGCCACATCATCTTGATGATTAATGAATGGGATGGAATTTTGCTCATTTTATAATTATCTCAAATAAACTTGCTAAAGCATATTTTTGTGAGTGTACGAGCTTACTTGTGAAAGAATATGGTGAATGGATTGGTTTAACAATTCTTACATTGAGCCAGTCAAGTCAATTCTTTTTAAATTATCCTAAACATGAACCGAACACTTTAGATCATACCACTTGGATTAAGCCAAATAAATAGTGGATTTAGTTGGATATATTAATATAACAATTTCTTTCCTATATAATAAGTAATGCTATGATAGATCAGCTTCTTGTTTCTCAATTCTGGCAACGACCTACTGCACCATGGGTCCAACTCAACACAGATGGGTCAGTTATTACCATAATAGGTCAAGCCAATATAGGGGATGTCATAAGATATGTTCAAGGCAAAGGGGTTTATGGATATGTAAAGAAGATTGGGCACTCAGGTATTCTCCCTATTGAACTCTTGAGTAATTTATTGCATTCAAGCAAACATTACTCATACTAAGATTTGCAAGGATTCAGTAGCTGCCGCTGTTTCTTTACTTCAACATCAATCTAATGACAAAATATTTTTGCATAATATCTTATCTGCATACTGACTCTTTGGCCGGATGGATACAACATTAATAACAAGATGAGGAGACTTTTGTTTTCTCTCCCACCTTTTGTTTATCACTTTTGAAAAAAAGACTTATGTTGTTATGGTCTCTATAAGGAGATGAGATCTCCTGTTTATCCTGCTGATCTGAATATGTTGAACATTGCTACTCCTCTTGTCACTAACTGTGGAACTAGAGCTTCCAGTTCTAATGCTGTCTGTACTAGAGGCTAAAATCCTCTTTTAATATTCACTCTAATAATATTATTCCACGAAAACAAAAAGGATAAAAGAAAGAGAGAATCTATCTTATTGGATCTCATCAACAGAACAGAACAACAATCATCCCATATAAGAACTTGAAGAACGTAATTTTTGTCTTTGTGCAAAGACGTGTTTTAAGAAAATTCACTCTTCGCACTTTAAAACCTGCTTTGTAGTTAGCAGTCACAAAAGTACTGAGAACCTTTTTTTTTTCCTTTTTATCTTTTACCTGTTTTCTCTTTAAAGTATATTTACAAAAAGTACTTGACACAGGAATTTAGAATATGTTTATAAAGATTTTTTATACGGATTATGTATCAAACATTTCACATATCCTTGTAATATGAATAAGTTGAACAGTGCTTAAAAACGCCTGATTGATTAGATAAGCATCTTGTCAGGTTTGATAAAATTGTTTATTATCTTATCATTTGATTTTTCGGACACTGATTTCTTAAAGCATCTTTATCCTATATGAATTCTAAAAATCCATTATATTATTACATTGGCTTCTTCAAAAACTTTCCACTTTATCTCTCAATTACTTTATTAAAATTCTTTAACACTTTTATATGTCTTTTATGGGCCATATATAATAACCTTTAAATTATTATTTTTAATATTTTGTAAATATAACTTTAGTATCTCATTATTATAAATATTATTATATTAGTAATAATATTAATTAAAATTATATTTTTACAATAATTAATATATATTAGCAGCATAAAATTCTTGCTTGACAAAATTAAAAAAAAAGAAAAAAAGAAAGGGCGTTGGAGATGTCTCCTATTAGAGGGACGTCCCTACAACAAGGAACATGCTTTATCGCTTCAGGGACGACTAGAGTTTCTCCACGTTGGAGAAGACACGCCGAGTAATGTTTGCCTTATTATTTTTTTCTTTATGTAAAATATTATTATAATAATATAACATAATAATAAAATAATTATTTATATCAATTTTAAATTAATATTTTATGTATTAGTTTTAAAAATAGTAATAATATGAGATCCATAAAAAATGTAAAAGATTAGTAAGAAACTTTAGTAAAGTATTTCTTTATAAAATACAGGGTTACTTAAAAAAGCGGGATATTTGAAATACCATCTAGAACGCTAAGCACCTCTCCAAACTTTTAAGTATCCCACTTATAAACCCTTAGGGGTCTTTATTTTGTTCTCGTGAAATTTAATTAAACATTTTAAATTAGAGATGGACGCACATCGAATCTGGTTCGGACTCAGACTTAAAAGCCGGCCCATATCGATTGAGAACCCGACACGAAACCATAATCCAACGGCTTAGGCTCATGTCGGTAAGAATTAAGTTAATCAACTTCCCAGGGGAATTTGATGGAAAGCTCCTTCATAAGATTTTTCATATTACATATCCTAAATTATACAAATACAAAAGACATACCATTAAAAATTGGAAAAAAAAAAAAAAAAACTAAACGAACAAACAAAGGAAGATGAAGATAAAAATCATAATTAGTGTATTTTTTCCTTTTATTAAAACTCAGAGAAACTTTTAGCCAATAGACAAGTTCAAAACAATTAAGAGGCTCAAAATTATGTTTTTGAATCATATTTTAATTTTACATCTTAACACGGATTCCATATACTTTTCCAAAGGATCAAATCAATATTTCTACTCAGAGAAAAAAAAGAGATGTGACCGTATATTTGTTCAGACTTGCCATTGTTAAGTAATTAGTCTCCTAGTACTTTTTTGTGTAACTATTGCTCCTTGAGTTATATACATTACATTCAATTTTTCTAGTGAAAGAAAAAAGGGTTCAGTTATTTGATAATTGTTTATTTTTTGCCGGGTGGATTAAGTTTGTCAACGGCCTTCTTTTAATTTATTAATCTCAAAAGAAAAAATGTTAAGAAAATATAATAAGCCACATGGTACACAAGTACAAATGTGGAATGCAAGGATGAACATAACTTAATAGTATTATCATAAATCTCTGATCAGAATATTATTAACTAATCTCCAATCCGAATACTATTAAGATTTGAATTTCCTCTCTCATAGTTAAAAAATTAAAAGAGTAGAATAGTCACCAGAAAAAGACAAGACGAGAATCACTTTCTTTTCTTAATTTTTCAAAACAAAGATCTGACTTTCGGCTCTTTTTTTAAGTTAATTATTTGGTCCCCATTCTACACCGTCCACGTTCATAGCTTGTTATTTTTTTTTCTTACTTGTATGTTATTCTTTTCAAAATGATGACATTATATTTGGCAAAATAAATAAACAAAATGAAGACATTATCAAATTGATCCATATTTCCCAATACTTAAATGGATATAATATATATAATGATCTCCACCATTCGATTCATATCAGTCAATCTGTATGAATACATCGATTAATCACGTACTGGAATCATATTTAAAAGTTTTACGACTTAGATTGGAAAAACCGCATCTTCGCAAACACAACAATGCAACTAACCTATGTCAGTGTCCTATTGACTATCATCAGAAATAGCCAACCAAATCGAAATCAAGAAAGTGCATGTCACCTGTCACCAACAGCATACTCACATGACAATTCTTATTGACAAATCATTCCTAAGAACTCCAAGGGAAAAAAATAAAAAACAAAAAACAACAGTATGTTCCCTGGTTACTCCTTAACCTTACAAAATCTACATCCTCCAACATCAACTACCCATAACAACCAACATATATTACCAGTAATTCTTGTACAACCATCAAGGTGATGCTAGAACGATTTCATTAGTAGAAACGTGGGAGCTAACATCATCTTTTGAAACCGCAACGTTAACTGAAGAAAGTGGCCTCGTATTGTCTCTCTTTCCATCTTTCCCTCCGGACCTGGTACCATTTTGATGCGAATTAAGAGATAGACGTCGGGTGGAAGTGCCATTCGCACCTCCATTTGAACGGGGTGTTGTTGCTTTCTTAGTAGCAGCTGGTCTAGCACTTCCAGGGCTTCCTCTAGACCCAAATGCAGTGTCTTGCTCCGTGGTTTGTTGGTCCTGGAACTTCTTCTGATCCTGTCATGTTTAGGAAGTATGAAACATAAGGCTAGGGAAACCAAGAGACATAACAGCTTCCATTTTATGCACGCATTCTTATTAGGTGAGACTTCATAATAACATTTTTGCTCATGCGTATGTTAACCTGTATTTAAGAATAAGACGTGCATAGACATGGAGATACACCTTAACTTCTAACAATATGCACTTAGCCCTTTATTATTTAACTTTTGTGCCTTTGAGAGATTTATAAAAAGGAATAGTAAAAAAGTATATTGAAGAAACTAGATATACAAAAAAGTGTCAAAAAAAACATCCCAAGGCCTTTGTGTTTTTCTCTATATTTTTTAAATCATTTTTATTTAAATATTTTATAAAAGAGAAAAACTGTGAAATAGAGAGCTAAGTGCATCACTTTAAAAGTTAAGGGCATCGACCATGCTTTTGAATAAATGGGATCTAGTGCATGTTGACTAAACATATGCAGGGCATTCTCAAATTTACCTTTATTATTTCACTAACTTTCAAAGTCAGATTGAAGACAATAATAAGCACAGCTATCCCAAAAATACACACACACACATATATAGACACACTAAATCTGCAGGATTGAGGTCATGTTAGAACACAAAGTACTATGACTCTGACTCTGCACTTACTCTTAGCCTTCGCTTCTCTTCCTCCCTTTCTTGTCTTAGAATTGAATATTCATCTAGCATTGCCAGCAGAGGAACACCATCATATATGAATGATACACCACGATTTTCTTCCCATACTCGGGTTTTGGCAATCAATGTATCGACCATTGCTAGAACAGAGCAACCATCAGATGTTTACTACAGTGGGGACAAATATGCCTTTGAACAAATCATCACAAATGAAAAGCATGTAAAATATTTCAGAGGGAACGTGTTTGTTAATATAGTGTTGCAGGATTAAATAAAGTCATTTAGTTATTTAAGTTTCATTAGTTTCGTGTTTATTTCATTTTCATATTTTATTCTGATCCTATTAGAAATATCATTTACTGAGATTTCATCTTTGCAAATACATATGTTAATATGGAAGATAGACTTTTCTTGGCCAAATATTGAAGATAGACTTGAACATTGAAAATTGAGAATCATGTTAATTTCTTTTCTCTCATCTATCTCTCCCCCTTCCTTGCGATCCTTTGCTTCTCCTGTCTCTACAATTCCATTTTCTATCATACAGACTTGACTTTTCTTGTTGATACTAAGTCTCTATTATCATATACCGTCCTCTCTAACTGGCTAAACCAGTCCAATACCATACAAAGCCCAAAGGAACTCCCTGAAAAGAGGAAGTTTAAAACAGTGAATGAATCACATAATTATTGATTTTTGGTGCTTGAATTGAGGTTTACCTGGAATTTTGTTGACAAGGACGCGAGCCTTTTCTGCACGTTTGAGATTTAAATGAGCACCTCTGCTAGCATTATACCTGTTATCATCCTGTTCAACAGAAAAATGTCACAAGGTTTCCAGCACTATAGAAACCGGTAAGAGACTAAAAGGCAACCACTGATAACTAGTGAATATCAAATTGTCAAATGATGACATGGAATGTAATGCTACGGGATGCTAAACCAAATTAACAAATCCAATCTACCAGACAAGTAAAAAAAGTTAATAATAATGATCTGTGACTTTTTCATAGCTACAAGATGTTAAAATCTATAGACCTTTAGTTGATAACTTCTTTGTGAAGTACTCATAAATGATAACAGTACGTGTCTACAAATCAAAGGCTATGCCTAAAACAAATCATATACCCGATTATAATCTTCAAGCCAACTCTCTTCTTCACAGGCAGACATCCATTTCTCAACTTTATCCAGTATTTCCTTTCTACTGAGAGCTTCTTCTTTAGCTTTCGTTATCTGGTTATCCATGTCTGCCAGCAATTCAGCAGGCTCAACATTTCCAGAATCAATCGATGCCATAATTTTTCCCCTAGCAGCCTCTGGATCTATTTCAATATGTGCACGAGCAAATATTTCTTCAAGC
Organism: Lumnitzera littorea; assembly: GCA_024138015.1. NCBI lineage: Eukaryota > Viridiplantae > Streptophyta > Magnoliopsida > Myrtales > Combretaceae > Lumnitzera > Lumnitzera littorea. Next base: position 120,837,368 of record JAMXBB010000001.1, on the reverse strand, counting down.
TCATCTTGTCTCTTGAATGCAATTTCCTTCATCCTGCTGGCTTTCAGATGGTCAAGCCTTTCCACTTCCACCTCGGCCTTTATAATAAGCAAAAAGGCCGATCAAATTTTAGTTCATTTCAGCCAAATAAAAACATTTATTTATTCCTTGCAGAATTATAATGTAAACTTTTCTTACCTGTTCAATGAGATCCAGTGTAAGAGCACCAGGTGCAGTAACTTCATCAACAGAAGCTGATATGTCATGGGTAACATGGTCATATAACCTCCGTTCATTTTCAGGAGTATCCATTAAATTCCACAGGTCAATTAGCTGAGTTGCCAGCTCTTGAAGCTTTCGTGCATTGCCAGTCAAAAACTTACTATCAGTTAGTTTGAACAACAAAAATTAAGAAAGTCAACATCGATGCATGATAGTGAAAATTTTCCCAGACTGTCCCTAAAGTTTAAAACTGTAAAGTTATTGGAAACTTGAGCAAAAACGGTAAACTTCTCATCCATAGACTTGTCTATCCATATTGCTTGAGTGACTTGGTAGAATCATTCATATCTATTACAGAATTTCAGAAATGTGACTATAAATTCTATAGTTACCTTATGAAGTCTCTGCTTCTTATCTTCATGCAATGCTACAACAGTGTTTGCCAACTTGGATAAAGAATCATTGCTGATACTTTTAGATTGCGCACTAGTTGAGTCACTTAAGCTTGGGTGAACTTCAGTGATGGTACTGAAGAAGTCTAATCCTAGAACAGCACACAGATCATGTACTTCACTTACAAGTTCAAGTACCTTCTGTAACCTTTCACTCTGCCATATGGAATAAAAAAATCAAAAGACGTGCCATATTGGGAGGAAAAGGACTTATCAGCAGCTATGCCTTTGTGTGAAAGCATAATTTCACCTTTTCCCTCTGAAGTTCCTGAAGCTGAGCCTGACACTCATATAACTTCTTGAGGGATAAATCAGTCTCATCAATCACAGGACTTTCATCATCAACAGTCAAGCTTCCAGTGATTTCAGCACATATCTTTTGAATCTGAGACTGCACATCTGAGAACTCCTTAATTCTTTCCTCTTTCTGTTTGCAGAGCTGTTCAAGAGCAGGGGCAACATCTGCAAGTTGCTGCTTAATCGTTCCCTTAGTCTTATCTGGCTGTAAATCCAACCACTTGGTTAGTATTTAGTTTCATCTTGGAAATTCCATTATGTATATACATCAAAATTCATTGCTCCCACAACCAAAACTATTTTAAGAAAACATCTACATCTTACAATCCCAACAAAACTCTTCTCTCCAAGAGCTGATAACAGGTTGGAAAGTTCAAGTTCAGCATCCGATAAATTTTGAAGAAGCTGAGCCCTCGACTTTGCAGCTTGCATAACATTTCGTTTGTATACATCCAAACAATCCTGCTCTATCTGAAGCAGCATTTTATCTCTTTCCTTGTCACTCTCACCAACCTCATCCCAGATTTCCTGTAGAAATAGAATGAAAGTGTAGTAGCTAAGTCTTCACAACATGGGGCCTACCTCTTATGTATCCAACAGAGATGACTGTCACCCAGATAAAAAAGAAACATCATAAGGTTATAGCACCTGCAATTTCTGCAATAATGATCCGCAAGTGGTTTCACCAAGAAGAGGGTTTTGACTTCTGGTATCTGTCACTGCCATTTATACACCTTTGCACTCCACCTGAACTGCAGTATTTAAAAAAATAGGGTAATAAAAGATTAGGAAGCTGAATTTGGGAAATAAACGAATTTGCATCATCTTATAATCATTAAAAGAAATACTGGACAAATCGAATCATTTTAGATGTTAATAGCATAAAGTACGCCATTGAGAAGGTAAACAGCACACTTTTAAGTGAGAAATCACACAACAAGAGCCAGGAAACGATCATCCAAGTTGAAATTGTGATATGCAGCATCAGTAAATGAAATCAAATGATAGTATTTGAAACTAAGTTGAAAAGTACAAAGAACAAGGAAACAAAATATACTCGAGGAGCCACCCAATCAAACAGTACAAGAACAATGCAATGCCAAATCTATTAAGCGTTTTTAATTACTTCAGAATTTGGCTAAGCAACGCAACATTTCACCATAATCACCCCATCTCAAAATAAATTAATAAATAATTAATTATTTAATGCTTTAGCCTTTTCATATTTTTATGGAACAAACATGCAAGATCCACCGGATTAAAGAACATAACAATTATCACCTAAATGCCAGCACCAAAGTTCACTTAAAACTAAAGCGTCGTTGGAAAATCCACTTAAAGCACTAAAAATAGTAAAGCATCAAACTTAACAAATAAGTACAGCCATAAATATATACATTAACTTAATGATAGCTAAGAACAGCATAAAAAAAAAAAAAAAAAAAAAAAAACACCCAGATAACTTGTAAATTAAACAGCTTTGGTATCATAATCACAACAGTGTCCCTCGAAAACGTTGACATACGAACACAATGCACCATCCCACATTAACATAATCAAACCCATGAAGAACATAGTAACACCCCAAAGACTAGTAAATTAACCAACTTTATTGATAATATCACAACCATTATACAAAAAAACGCATTGAGGTTACAATCTTTATCAAAATGAAGAACAAAGAGAGCTGCTTTACAGCAAAACAGAAAATGCATACACAGATGGTTGTTTTTGGGAAAAGAGGGTTTTCGGTTTTTGTGGGTTTTCAGATCTGAAGTGTCAAGTAAAGATCAGTAAGAGCGACGAAGGAAAGCAAGTACAGAACAGAGAAAGAGGAACTGTTGATATCTGGACGGTGGGTCCATTTTATACTTGGCATCACTCTCACTCCTGCTATATCTGATTGTTATTTTGTCAGGAAAATTAAGACAATAAACTGCCCTTGTTTTCCTGAATAATTACAACTTTACAAGACAGCAATTGAGATAAGGGCAGGTGTAACTGCATAACAAAGTCAGGATGATCACATGGTTATTCATTTAAGAAAAAACATTTTCTTATACCTAAACTTTTTCTATTTCTATAAAATGAAATGTATAATTAGTATTGATAATATAATATGGCTCGGCTTGAGCTTATATTATAAGAATTGTACTAAACTAAATTAGGTCCACCTTAATTCAGACTCTTTCAGTTTTCCCACTCGAAAAAACTAAATTATAATAGAGCAAACCAATTTAAATTTTCCAGCAAAAAATGGCGCGGGGATTGAACTTTTATTTCGGAAGTTCCATTGGTCCCGGACCGTATGGGTTGAATTCAAATATATATTTATATATAGATTTATGCTTGTATGACTATTTATCGTTTCTTCTACTGGGATAGTGAAAGGATGGGCCATATTTGCAATTTCAATTTTCCTCGACGCCGTGGAGATTGCCTATACCCAATTGATATTTAGAAGGTAGAGCTGTGGAAGCATTCATTTTTCATCCGACAAATTTTGTCCTTGGATTACGTCTTATGCAAACTAGGAAATCTATTGCACGGTTTATTTTAGTGTATTGTCATGGTGAAAGCAAGGTATCTTCACCTTTTGGATTGCTCGTTTCTAAAGCAAAAGACACATTTTTGGATTTCCTTGCTAAGATATAGTAAAAACGTACGAACCATGATGGGCAAACGGGTACAAATTGTTTGGTTTATATGGGAATTATCGGAAAGTAAAAACATCGATTTAATTTTACAACTATAGTGATACATCCTCGAGTAATTTTATTTGATGAAGAAGTAAGAAGGAATGCATACAGTTGATGGTGATTTTTTGTTTAGTTAGGTTTCAAACTTCTATGGTCTTATCCTTGGATTTCGATGGTCTTGTAATCACAAAACACGACTAAAAGTACACACTAATATTTATTCTAGCGTGTTCACTCCGATGTTTAAGTCATTTGCAAGTGAAGATGGTAAATTTAAGCCAAAGAGGTATATGGAAGTCAAGCTTGATATAGCCATATCGAACTGGTATTTACAGATAGACTTTACTATGCTCCTATTGGCCAGTAGCCTCTCCCTTAGGTGATAAGTTATTAGGGGTTGAGGTATGAGCTATCACAATCTTTTGATATAGTCAATTGATAATATTTTAGGCCACTTGTGGCTACATGGGGTTCGATTTCTCAATTAATGCGATACTATCCTAATCATTTCTTTTCTATCTTGTATGTATCTAAGGCACTGCTTCTAGTAAAGGGGTCGATCAAATGAGGCGTATCCCCTTAATGCTATGGAGTTAGGGTATGTCTGACCCTTCTAGTTCAGTCATTTGGCCTATTCTTGAAATTTGATATCAAGACTTACCCTCCACTCTTCCTGTAGAATAGTGTAATAAGGAGAGGAAATGATTTTAGTTACTTGTTCGAAAATTTGTATAGTTAGCCCATAGGGCTTAATCTTTAGATTAACTTACAGAACAGGTATCTTGTGAAAGTTTAGGGTCGTGTCATGTCCTGAACTTAAGGGAGTCAAGTAAGGGTTAGATCTATAGTAGTGTTTGTCCCTTAGGATTAAGATTAGGGTAAGGCTAATGCAACTTGTTTGATGCCAATTTATTCGTCTTAAGTTATTCTTATCAATGGCTTGCCAATTTGCGCTTGTCTCTTTATAAGCTCCCTGGGATCAAGGGGCCTGCTTAAGTTTTGTTTGCTCAGAGAATCCCTTTAGAGTGACTTATAATGTCTTATTGGCATACCGCATATTATCTTTAGCATGCTGTTTATGCCTCTTGAAGGAGCTTATTACTAATTTGATCACACGACAATTGGCAAACTAAACAATTAAGGGTTAGGTGCTACCACAATTTGCAATTTCCACACTAATTTGATCAATGATTTGAAGGTTAGGGTAGGTGTATGGTAAGGATCACCTAGATTTTCAACACACTTTATTGCAGTTGAAGGCTTTTGCCTTGTTTCATCAATGATGTTTAATGTTGCATGCCTTTTACAATGCCCCCTTCTATCCTATAACTTATGTTTACAATACACAAACATCTTCATTCTTCCCCAAGAAACATAGCTCTTGTCTTTCAAACTCTTTTCTCTTATTCTCACATACGGGTAGAGAAGAGTGGCTCCAATCTCTCGTCCCCTGGTAAATGGTGGCTCAACTTTAGACGACAAAACCTATCTTTTAGGTTCTTTACAAAAGCCCCATATCACGCTTAGTGAGCCTAAAATAGACGGCCTTGTCATGTCTATTACAAGCTTGTGCTAATTTGGGGAAATATCCTAATCTCATAAGCATTGAATATACACAAAGCTTAAGAAACAAACAAGGCTAATACTTGAGGAATATGATATTTTATTTAATTCATTATCCATTCATATTTACAATTATAACTAAACCCATTAGGTATATATAAATTTATAATATCCTTCTTCATAGTTGTTTTATCCCCTAAATCTTCAATATGCTTACCTGGATTGTTTGAGCCATTTAACAAACTCAGTTCAAACCCTGTAAAAATCTATAAGGAAGTAAGCAAAACAACAATTCAATAAATGATAAGGGATGATCGCTATACATGAATAAATAAAGCAAGCAAGTCCTTTTAGAGCGTAATATAATGCAACAGTCAAAGTGTCATCCGTATGATATGAACTAGTGTATCATAAGACTAGATAAATTAACTATACTCTGGTCTAAGTTTTGAGGAGTTTCATACTATAACCGACCGTTCATGTCACTAATCCCCTACTGATTTAAGGTTATGCAATGGGCATTTCAAACTATCTACGATATTTTTCAACCCTGATCAATGACTCCTTTTCTTATCACTTAGTTATGTAAAGTTGAAAAGAAGGAAACCACAATATTTAATCACCATGTTAGTACTAATTATTAGGGTTGAATTTTATATTAGTCAATTTAAGTAGGTGATTAAGCAGTATAATCATTTCTAAATGAAAATATTGAATGCACAAACAAAGTATGTCAAGCAAGTAGGCTCAACTACCATAGTCATTACATCCACATTCTTAACTTATGCACAATTGGCTAACACTTAGCTGCTATCTTACTTTGCTTCTCGGCTAGTATAGCTTCCCCAACTTTGACTGGCATAAAGTTCTTAATATAATATCTTACAACCCCTTATTAATAATAAGATTATGATGAGGTAGGCTACTTACTTGAATTGCGGATGCCTAAGATTCTTGAAGTTTGTGTAGAAAACCCTAAAAATGAGTCCTTTATTAGTTGTCCTTTCGAGTCTAGTTATATTATACTATAATTATAGTAAGCTTTTGACTTTTAACCTTTATAAATAATGTCATTCTATTATTTATTTATAAAAGAAGTAATGTATGAGGATCAATTATATATATTTACATAAAGAACTTAGATGAAATATTTAATTTTTATAAAGAACGTAAACAATACGTATAGTTATATTATGGTTTGAAACGTCGTTTAATATAATCATTATAGAAAAGGGCTAATATATGAAGTAATCATTTTAGAATTATTGTAAATAATAAATAATATTACAGAAAAGATTAAATTATGGGAAAGTTAGTGATAGCTATTGTTCAAGAATATTTATATATTATAATTTGTAACATATATTTAATATTTAAGTGAAAATTAAGCTAAAATATCAAAACAATTATAAAATATTTTGACACTTAGTAACCATGATACATAAGTATCATAATAAGTATAAGGAACTATGAGAAAGAGTTTGGGGATCTGAGGAAGTCTATAGATACGATTTTACAATTTTTCCTCAAAATGAGCATATTTTAACAAAACAGACATAAACTTGCAAGAAATATAAAAAATGCTAAACATACAATATTAATTTTAAGAAAATTACCATAATTACATATAAGAATGAAGGAATTACAGTTAAAAGGGTGTCTTGAAAGAATAAGATACGGAGCTCCTATAATTCCTACACTAAAAACCACTCAAACTACCATATGGATGACCTCCGATGACCACCAACTGCAACTAAAGTGTTAGCCCACCTCAAAGGATCTCAAATAGAGAGAGCAACACCTCCTTATAATTTTTGGGGGCCAAAAACTCAGTGTAGATAAATTTGAAGTAGGAGATGGTATCCATGGGTGAGTAATGAGGATGGGGATTCTAACTTTTTAAAACTTTTTTCCTATTTTCTATTGGACTAAAATTCTTGAAATTTTTACTATGTGTAATTGACATGGTAAAACGTGTTAGGTAATTTTTCATCATTTTTTAACACTTAGATGATAAGACAATGTGGTGATTTATACTTTAACTTTATCACTTTTTATAATTATATATCTAAAGTTTCAACTTATTTAATTATGCATCTAATTAAAGATTTAGATTTTACCGTCTATACTACAGTTAACTCCAATTCACACTGTTAATCTACTCAACATGATTAGTCAATGTGATAGCCTCTTACGACCTTAAGAAGGTCACATAACTTCCTTACAGCTGTGGGCGGTTACCTACGATTGTCAATAGGTCTTGTAACCTATATTTTTTAAGTGGGTTGTAACTCACTATTTTGTAGAGGATAGTTGGCAGTCACTTGCCACGGGTCATGCAACCTCCTTGAGTCATGGGAAGCCACCACATTAGTTAATTATATTGATTAAACTAATAATGTAAACTGGAATTAAATGAGGTATAAGCAATGACAACTAAATTTTTAAGTGGATGTATAATTAGATAAATAGAAATTTTAAGTATATAATTGCAAAAAGTGGTAAAAGTTGAAGTGTTAATTATGATATTGACCATTTTGGTCATAAGTAATTAAGTTGGTTGGTTAGTTAGTTAGTTATACAATAGTTCTAACTTTAAATAACTATCTAAGCGTTTTATTAATCATTTACTTCCAACACCTTTTATGAGCATCACAAATAAGATGGAGAGATTGCGTTGGCACCAGTTAAGCAAGTGTAATATGTTATTGAAACTAAAACTTCTTCACCAACAATAGCAAGGCCATAAGTAGGCTCGAGTAGGAGTTCATACCAATTCGAAATCAGCCTTGAATTGTTGATTCTTAGTTCCTAAAAACTTGCTTCGAGACTAGGTCGAATGGTTGGTTCATATTACCTCTAATTTTTTAAAACAATTAAATTTAAAATTTGACATAAATTAAATTAGAATTTTGAAAGTAAGAAAGAAGTGAGAAATCATCTTTTCAACTTTAACCCTCCTACTCTAATCATTGCTTTTCTTTTGGTTACTTCGAAGTTGCTACTTTAGCTAGCTCTAACTACTCGAATTCCTTTTTATTTCTCATAAAATGAATGGCATCTTCTTTTGGAAATATTAGCTATTTTTAGCATAATGTTGGGGAATCTCATTGTTGTTACTCAAATAAGCAACAAATATATACTTACATCTTCATCCATAGGTTAAATTAAATATATGATTATTGGAGACTCAAACGGTCAAATCGAAAAAATGAGCCTAAGAGCTATGTAAGCTTTTAGCTCATTTTAGTAGTGGTTGAGGGTGTGTATTTATTTTTGCACAACTACATCCAACTTAATTGTATTACCAATGTGAGACATAAAACTTACGGGCTACAAATAAGTTCACAAAACAAAAGATAGGCTCACATTTCAAAGAAAGGAAGAAGATGTTACTTTGGGTTAAAATCGATATATGCTAAATCAGACAATATTAATTGCTTGTGTTGCTAATAGCAATACATTAAATGCTATGAATAAGAAATGAAAATTTCCCTGTTCATATGAAATTAATCCATATTTTCAATATTATTCAAATATTCAATAATACATATTATTTTTCATTTAACTTTTGAAAGCTTTCTTTTTGGTTCTTTTTCTTTTTCTTTTTTTTTTTTTGGCATGTAGGTCTGGATGCGCTGGGTCTTATGGGTCTAGACTCATGACCCTATACGAACCTATCAACCCCACGAGTCGAAGCACGGTATTGAACCATGCAGCAGGGTGGTTCTGGTTGTGGCCCCGACGGTTTGGTTCAGGTACTTGGGTTTAGCCACAAGCACAACTTCAAAAATGGGCAAGAAAGTATGATGAATTTCTTATAATCAGCTCACTTGTTTTTTGGACTGTGTTGACATTTTGGTGATAGCTGGGATAATGACAGTTTTGCATGGATAAATTTGGAAGACAACAAATTGCAATGTTTGTATAAGATATTCTTCTTATGGAAGTATGGGGAATAACCTTTACATCCATGCTGCTGTATGAGCATGATCGAAAAAATTGTTAAGCAAATGTGAAGAAGTCAAAACTGTGCTGAATCTTGGTCTTTAACTTGGTCGTGCTATTACTATCAATGGTGTGTACATATACGTTCGCTTTCATATTCCAGAAAACATGGTCGTTGGTACGGTTCTACATGCACCTGTATTCGGCATCTATAACCCACATACTCGAGCAAAAAGAACACGGTGTATCTAATCTACGTATAAGGAATGCGCTTCCCTAAGCATTTTCCCTCTATCACGACTAATGACAAGTTGAAGCATTAGCGTGGGTGGTATGACATTCATATGTGCTTTGGTTTTCAAGGTATTAGATATTACTAACAGAAAACTGAAGAAGGAAGTAGGAAAAGTGTTGCCATGTAAGCGCGGAAGTCATTGTTGTAGTTTTTTTTTTTCTTTTTGTAATAGTTTTTGTTTTGTTGCAAGCAAAGAAGGCAATGGGGATCGGACAAAGAAATTTTTTTGATTTTCTTTTAGTTTTAGTTTTGGTTAGAGGGATCGTTGAGATGGAGAGCGAGAGGAAACCTTTAGCAGTGTCCAACATTGGAGCAAGGGGGATGAATGTCGTCAGTGGATAGATTGAATATTTTGAAGGCCTTATACATTTATCAACTCTCCTATTATTTAAACTTGCTTGTACTTAAAATTGGGGAATTAGATTATGTTTATTTACCATTTCCTCAATTTTCTTCCATTAGTTTAGGATTATCTAGATTTTTTAAATATCATATAATATTATCATATTTCTTATAATCTTAGTTATTAATTACATATAATAATACAGTAAACAAAGGAAAATTAAGGAAATTAAATCCATTTCCTAAAATTGGTGATGACATGGAACTTGTTCTCTTACCTGCCAAATGGGAACTAGTATTCACTCATTTTACCATTACTGGAGGCATAAAACTCTTTGTTTACTATATGGTACCTTGGTATATCTTACTACCATCCACCAATTATCATTATTCTGATAAAACCAACACTTCAAGTTTTGTTATTACAAAGCAAATAGCAAGTCTCGAAATTCATCAATTGGTATTTAATTAAATAACAAAAATATTAGAATTTTTTTTAAATATTCAAATTTCTTTGTCAAATTCATCGTTACCGTTAGAAATAACTAAGTCAATTATATTTTCGATTAGAACTAACTTAAGTTGGTTAGTTAGTTATACGATATTTTAAACTTCATCTAAATATTGAAGCGCTTTATTAATCATTCACTTCAGACACATTTTGTTAGTATTTCATCACAAATAAGATGGAGAGAGTGCGTTTGAGAATTTCGAATTCACCGGCCAGGTAAATGCAACATGTTACTAAAACCGAAACTTCTTCATTAGCAACAGCAAGGCCACAAGCATAACTTCCAGAATGGAAAGAAGGTATGACGAATTTCTCAAAATCAGCCAACTTGTTTTCAGGATTGTATTTTCCATTCCAGAGATGGCTGCGATGATGATAATTTCTCAAAATCAGCCTAGGATAGTTTTTAAGCACTTAGGCCATTCCGGGTGGCTCAGCGAGTAATCGATAGAGAGAAATGGTATTTGCGTAATAGTCACTAACACTAGTACAAGACTCCTGTAGTGCATTGGCATAGAGACTATGTTGACCTCCAATCCCCCTACGGGATCGGACTCCATTACTTTACCGTCGTGCTAGAGTCGTGAGTACTCCTTGATTGTTTTTCCTTTTGGTTACCTTCGTTAGCTGCATTAGCTTAGGAATGTATGCCTCGTATATAGTGGGCTTGTGGTCTCTGTGTACTATGTCCGTTGAAGCTCACTCTTTATTTTTCTTTTTCACGTAAGGAACTCTCATTCCGGATTTTTAAAAAATCTTTACACTTAGTTTACTTTTCCCGCAGACTCAATCAGCTGTTTTCGAAAATCTAACACATGTTAGCGACTCAAATAGTGAAGCAAGCCTTACGTGTTTCACTTAAAGTGAAGCATGTGACTGTTGTCGGCACCTTTTTAGGTTTCGGGGCACGGCATTAACGGTGTTTGCTAGTGTTGCTTCTGAATTATAATTTATATTAGTATTGTATTGAAGGAAGCAAGAGAAACCGGATTCTTGTGTGTAAGATTGTGCAAAGAGTTCAAGAATACGGTAAGTATTCAAGAAACTTTCTTTGATGTCTTTTGGATGAATCAATGTGTGTTAAGCAGTTAGATGTTGGAGAAGGGTAAAATGAACATGTTTTAGTCAAGAGTAAAGTGAATGTAAGTGGTTTGGAATTTTGGACGGAGGAGTGTTGTGAGTTCTATATTGGTTCGAGGGAGAAAGATCTTAGGAATTGCAGGATCTATGCAAGACCAGTCAGTAGGTCCCAACTAAACCTTGTTGCCGGTCACAAGCATTCTCGATCACAAAATGCTATCTTGGATCAGCTCGCGGATCCATGCCAGACCTTTCGATCGGTTCATCTAGTTACTCTGATGAGTTCTATATTGCTTTTATTCTTTTTTCCTAAATTATTTATCAACTCCCTAAAATTATTTTTATAACTTGACACATAATTAATGTATCTTTGATGATCATAAACCTTATAAATTTTCATTTTAAAAGTTATACTTTTACAAGTAGAAAGTGAATAAGTGCTAAGAAGACAAAGTACAAAGAGAGCAATCAACTAAGATTCACTATATTTGATGCTAGGGAGTAGTATTAGAGAACATTGAAAAAATTTAGATCAATTCTAAGTTGCTTTTTGGCTTTTAAAGTGTTAGAGAGTACCCAACACTATATAAGTTATATGATTTATATGTATATATTTATGTGTGTGTCTGTGTGTGAGTGAGTGTGATTTAGTGTCATGAGATACCCCATTAAGTCACCAAAATTGTGATAGTTGCAGGACTTAAGTTAAAAGGTGACAAATAAATGTTTGCGCATTACATGTTACCTCCATTGCATATGAGATTGTGTATGTATATGCGCATGTGAATATGGTATTTCATATACTAGGCGCTTTGCTCATCCTTCGGGGGTTTTGTCTTTAATTGCAGGTAATCCGGAGAGTATTGATCACTATAACAACTTAGGCTATATAGCTTGGTATATGATCTAAGAGATGACATAGAGTATGTTTATTAGGGGAGTAGATGGGTTGAGACTCAATTAACTTGTGTCTTGTTTTAATTGATGTTGGTTTAGAGATCAAACTCCAATAATGTTTTCTGTTACTCAGATGTAGTTATTTTTGTTTTTTTTTATAATTGATGTAGGAGTTTTAGTACTCCTATACTGGTTTGTATTTATAATTTCATGATTGCAAGAATCTTACAAGTCACATTTATTATGTAAGTTTGGTGATTAACCCAGTGACATAGGTGTAGTTATTTGTAGTAAATATGGTTATCTAGATAGATTTTGAGCCTTCACGTGTCTTTACCCAAAAGTGACACGTGACGAGTTATAAGACTTCAAGTCCGAAAAATTGGACAAGTACCTATAATTGCATATATGCATATTAAGAGCTATCGATAATCATTTGCTCAAGCAAGCTCCGGTTGCTACTTAAACTTACCTTGTATTTTCCATGAATACCATATAATAATTAATAAGAGAATTGAGAGGAAAAAAGAACTATACACTTATAAAACGTTAGGCCCTTTTAGGGAATGGAGAGAGATAAGATCATGAAATTGTGAGAAATTGAGACAGATATATGAGACGAGAGTAAGCATAGTGAAGGTGTGAAGTGAAAATGACGGTAGAATATGACAGGAAAGTTAGCATCCACGATATTGAAAACTTAGAGAGTCAATACCTTACGCTTTTTTCTATTTAACCATAAGAGTTGTTAGGTTGGGACTACTTGTTGAATTAAAGAAAAAAAAAAATATATCGCTTCTTTTAATCCATGAATTGTTTATTTTCGAATTGAACCGCAAACCAAACTGAAACTCACGATTTGATTTCATTCAATTCTAATAAACAGCCCTACCAATTAGAATTGGTACTCGTACCACATGGACAGCTCAAGCAGTGTCCATAAAGGGATGCGAATCAAAGACTTTCAAGAGCTCATTCACTAGCTATAAGTAGATGTAGCTTTGCAATGTAGCAGTGTCTAATATCATGAAATCACGCATCTATGAAAACAATATAAAGCATCACTTTTACTCGAAGTCTCGAAAATCCTGCATAGTACAAGAAATTGCAAAGACTTTGGCATCAGGGTATGATTCAAGCCAGATTGCAAACTACTCAAGTTTATCCAGATATTTTGTTAATTTAATTTGTCTACAATAAACTCGAACTTGAATTCGAGATACAAACTATCCGGTTTGATGAGCTTAACAGCATAACTAAGATTAACTCAGCATAACTAAAATTGAGTTAATCGAATGTTTTGAACTCGAATCAGGTTCATATTCTAACATGAACTAAATGAAGAGGAACATGTACATTTTTAGTAGCTAACTCAGGTAATCATGTCTTGCACACTACTCTTAACAAGTATCCACTGTACATAATGAGCACATATGAGCATAAGATTATAATAAACAGAGCATCGATGATCGATTAACTCTAGCAAAATTTCAGCCATCTCGTCCATGACACAGTAAATATTTCCCCCCACTGTGTTACCTACTTATATACTGAATCTCTGCATGTTCTCTCAACCATTCAAGAACCTTTGCTCCCTCAAGTATCTCTTGAACCTGCGTGATTTGTCAAAGGAATGACAAAATCATTAACCACCAAGATGTAGAATTAAGAAAAAGAATCTCAGAAGGATCAGGTTAAATCATAAACTGCAAAGATGATGAACTGCAGCAAACTAAAAATTATGGAGAGTGTATGAACTTGAAAAATTAAATGCATACGACCAAAACAAGCATTTTGCAACAGCATTCATATGCTATAGCCAATATATGAACCTGTCCCTTGATGTGCTCCTCATCGTAGTCTTGTTTGTGTTTTTTAAATTCTGCTATGGAGTTCTCAACTTCTTTGACAAGCTCGTCAGTGGAAAACTGCAGGTTTGTGGATGCATTAATATGACAATCAGATCTATTATCAGCAATTAATAAAATTCTAGATACAAATTAATAGGAAAAGGTCTCCAGGTCTAGAAATTGGTAAAGTGAAGCATGCAAATGCTGTATCTCATGGAAAAGATGAAACTACAAAAGCCAGGCTGACATAAACGAAAACTTTATATACCTGCAAATTTTCACATTTAAATATATCTCCCACAGCCAAATTCTGCTTTATCATGCCTATTATGTTCTCTTTATTGCTTTCCAGGAACTCATTTACTGCCTTTGGGCTAGAAAGAGAAGCCAATTGCTGCTCATTCAACTTCATCTTTGCCTATTCAAAATCGCCCAAACATTTAAGCAAAAAGTTGCCCACAACAAGATCGCAATAAATTCACATAAGAAGATTAATGCAGGCCAAAGAATCTTGAGTAACCAAGCACAAGTTCCAGAATTTCTGACATGAGAAGCCACTTTATCCGGTTACTGACCTGCATTTCAAGAAGTTGGGCTCCATAGAGTTCCCTGCCCTGCTCCTCAAACAAGGATCGTGGGATATCAACCTCTACCATCTGAAAAGCATGAGCGTGCTATATACTTTAGCAAACATCTTACAAACCACACTGGACTGCTTTAGCAACCAGACATTTCATTTTGTCAAATTTCTCATGAAACATCTCAAATAAGGTTTTTAAGAAAGAAGGAACAAGTCAATGGTTGGTGCTGGCATCAATCATTAAGCTAGAGAAGTACAAACATTGGCTGAAACTTTGGAAGTCAAAGAGGACCTTGCGGAGCTGGTCTAATATTGCATTATCAGTTGCTTGTTCTCTAGCTGTTTCCTCTACTTCCCTGCATTTTTGCATCAATGCTTCCTCAACCTACAGGAAGAAGGTTATTAGTGCAGAAAAGGAGATTCCTTTGGGGTAATTAAGATAGGGACAATTGAGCAAATGAATGGAAGTGGAAGGTCATACCTCCTGCAGAGTGGTACATCCAGGAAGAAGCTTGTCAGCAAGAGAATCATCTAACTTTGGTAAATCTCTATAAAACAGCTCCGTGCATTGAACCTAGAAAGATCATAGAAAACAGTGTCAGTTTCTCTACCATCTGCCAATATCTCTCCAAAAGCAAGAAATGATAATGCGCATGCTTTTATAAATACCAAACATTATAGGAAATTACATGAGATAAACTATCTAATATCTGTAGCCTATATGTCACTAGCTGCTTGTATTTCTAAAACTTACTTGAGACTGATACTAAACCTTTTCATGATTGCGTTCATTACTCTTGTAATTAAAGGTAATTTTTTATTTCCATGATGCACAAATAAATTCCTAATATTGATTGCCTGTTTCGGGAAATCTTATATTAGTAGAAAATAAAATAGGAATTCGAACTACCTTTCATGAACTTTATTATATTGTCTACCCTAATTAAATGGCAATGCATTCATTCAAAATTTATGATCTATGTACTTCTCCACCTATTATTATCAACTGCAAAAAGTAATACTGGTGTAACAAAGTTGTCATAAAAAGCTGGTATTCATGGAAAGTTTTCTTTTGGGAGGTTATATGGTTATGGAATTAGAGTAAGTCCAAGCTTTCCAGAGGTTTCATTTGTGGAAACACTTACTGTAAAAAGAGCATTGACACCACGGAGATTTTCTTGCCTCCATGAATCTGGGAAAGTAAGGGGGAAGGACTTTGTTTCCCCTCGTTGAATCCCAATGACTGAATCAGCAAATCCAGGAAGCACTTTGTCAGCATCTTCTGTGTCGAAATGTAAACCTGCATAGAGGCAAGATGATTAAAGAAAATACTATTGATTCATCAAGCAGTGATTAATATTCCTTTCACATCAACATTGTCAACATTGCAATAGAATATTTACAAACCTTTAGTTTCTGCTGAAGGTATGTTTTGAACTTTTGATTCATCTTTATCTACTGTAGATGCTGAAATATCAAGGACAGCAACATCCCCGATCTGGAAGAGTTTCAAGTCCCCATCTTAATGATTAATTATCAAAGAAAGGGAAAGCAAGCATGAAAAGATGCAATAAAAACTGCAATTGCCTCAAGCAAGCAATTGAAAGCCCGTATATGTCAGATATATGAAGGAAACGGCAGCTTGAGATTTAAGTAACCTGTAGCCCTCTGTCAGTTACAATCTTCATTGCACCCAGTGACTTGTGCCTACGTCTTAACTCTTGTTGACAAGCTATCTGAGCATCTATCTCTTTGTCAATTTCAACAACAATTTTCAAGTTTTTGTATCCATTTTCAGGAACCCACCTGACTTGAGGTGACACATCGACAATAACATCATAACTGGACAAAAAATAAAGTCAGCAACTAATTCACATCTGTTAGATGAAAGAGTGGAAGAGAAGGTGGATTTTCCTCACTCTATCATATCATGACCAACACAAACAAAGGAAATAAGAGACACTTGTCATTGCATCGGGGGATTTTTGAATTCTGGGATGCTACGCAACAAACCTGAGAGAACTGAGGGAAGAATAGGCCTTCTCCATGTCAGAGAACTTGGTGACAATGCGGACAGAGTCCTTCAGTGCCTTTCCTGACACCTATTGATGAGAAACCATACCTGAACATGTTATGACCTGTGTGAAAATTATTTGGCTAAAGGTAAATGCTTTGGCAATAAGTTGAAGTTGATATTAGGACATAAAATCCTATTAGAAGCACACAATAATCCTACAAAGTGACAAGCCATAAAAGAACAACAATCAAACAGCCAGGGGACTATTCCCTGAGAAAAACCGTGCAATGATGTAGGATCTACCAGCCCATCACAGAGGACCTTATTTGACCCGCAAGCTATGAGAGGAAGCAAAATTGTTTTGATTGTTAGAAAATATAATGAGAGCCTATTCCGCATACACTACGATGACTAGTTAATAAAAAACAGCATATCAAAGACAGACGATACACCTAGTTTGCAACAAAACAGTTTACAAGACATGCATTTTGTAGCAGGCATATGCATATGTATATGCAAGTCAATGACACTGAAGAATTGGAGACAAGCTCAACAGGCATGCATATATTGCATCTATAGGACCTGATTTCCCAAAAGAAAATAGCAAGAAGGGGAAGGATTTTAACCTACCGAAGACATGGCATGTGGAAGAGTCCTCTTCAATATAGATTCAACTGTAGCCTTTTGAACATTTTCCTTCCCCACGTAACTTAAGAGAATACTTTCTGGGACATTCTTTCCAGGACGAAATCCTGGAACCTGGATTAAAAAAGAAAAAAAGCTTTAACTTGCATCCCGTAGCTCATGGAATAGCCATGGTGCATATATCAACTGGGCATGGAAGTTGGTTAAGAATGTAAAAAGTAAAAGCAAGAGAAAGGTTTGAGTTTACACTTCCAAACAGAAGATATTGTTTCTAGTTAAGCACTTCACGGAAATCATGTTTCTGCAAATTTTAACACATGATCTGGATGCACATGCCACCTTCTCTTGACCTTATTAACAGACATGACTTCTAATAAGTATAAAAAGGCTAATGATCTTTCAAGGGCAAGCAACCAAAATATCAAGAATATGCTCATCATGTTGAGCATCCGGGCAGGGTTAAAGTAAGCAAACTTTATGAATGTTAGCTATGAAGTACTGTTAGAAATAAAAGCACCTTGGCTTGCTTCATAAACTCCCTTATAACTCTTTTATAGCAATCCTCGCACACTGCAGGTGGAACTTCTACACTTAGTCTAACCTGCAGAAAAAAAGAACGTGTTAGTGTGTGCATAAGAACATCAATTGTTTAAGCAACTGAGAGGTGTCAAATTGTGGAGAACCATGTCAAATTAAGCTGAAATGGCATTTATTCTAGTCGCAACAGGTAGGGAGAATTAGACAGTAACAACTTGAAGGTTGAAGTCTATCAATGCAAACAGATAGAAAGGATTGCTACCGACTTAGCTACCCAAACTAAGTACCTATAATTTGAAGAGGAAAGGGTAAAGGTTAATCAGTAGAAAGATAACAACACATGAACACAATTTAGACTGAAAAACACACCATTTTAACTCCTACCATTTTCATGGCATACAGGGCCAAGAATGGCAACTTTCTTGCGCATTCATTTATGCAATAAGGAAAAGGGGGAAAAACAGGACTTCTAATAATTTTAATTGTCCAAACGTCTTACATGGAAAATTCATTATTCCAATTGTTGTAAACTTATATGTTACAAAAACCCACATTCACATGAATACAATTCAAACCAATGAAACATCCATAACACGTGATCACTGATACATGATTAACCTAAGACCATATCTACAGAACATGGAATTTTCTTGGAAATGAAAACTTTAAACATATTTAATAAACCGTTAACCAAAAAAGGAAAAGAGACAAACAGAAGCGCAGACATTTCAAATTCAGAGCCCTTTTATGATCAAAGATTATCTACGAGCACAAGTTCGTAAATGGACTCACTTTTTGACAACAACTCCTCTTTCTGCTATAGGGTTCCTCAGAATGAGAAGTTGCATCCACATTCATCAAACCATCAGCACGCGCACAAACATTGCAAATTCAAAAACTTTCTTATTACTGCACATTACGTATGGTCACAACTTCGTAAATTGACTCACCTTTTAGCAATAAAACTTCATTTTTCTCTTAGGTTCTTCAAAGGGATAACTTTCAACCACATTCATCAACCAATTAGCAAAGAACAAAGAACACAAACATATAAACTCCTAAAATTCAACAAACCTTTTATGCACAAAACTCATTTCTCATAGGTTCTTCAAGATGATAACTTCCAACTACATTCATCGACCAATTAGCAAAAAACAGAGAACACAAAAACTAAAACATAGAATTCAACAATCCTTTTCAGCAAAAACATTAAATACAATCACAGGTTCATAAATCGAGCCACTTTTCAATATCAAAAACTCACTCTACTATTGGGTTCTTCAGCCTCAGTGACTTCAATATCAGCCGGGAGGCGTTCAAGTTCATAATCGGCAGCAACAGAAGAAGGAGACGCATGGGCCACGAAACTAGGAGCATTATATGAAATGGAACGAAAATGTTCAGTATTAAATGGAAATAAACACACTTGCTGAGGTGTCAAATGGGTGTTTTTGACATGAAAGCTTGAGGATTTTAAGGATACGGAGTTCTTGGTGAGAGAAGGATGAATAGTACGAGATGGGTTTGGATTGAAAAGTGTGGAAGAGGAGCTAATGCAGAGTTCCATAGTTTTTTTTCTGGGTTCTTGAATTGAAACTACCGCATAAGCTTGAGCAGATAAGACTCTTTGATAGAAAGGCTTCTGTGTTAGTAGATAAAGCTATTTTCCACGGGAAGACGCTGATTTCGCTGTTAAAAGCTGCGAATGATGAATTTGGTAGAGGTAATCCGCACGCTTGAATTGGCGATTTCATGGTAAAGCGACTTAATGTAATAATTTTTCATATAAACTGGTTAAAAAATAAGACCAATAATTTTTCATATAAACTAGAGTTTAAAAAATCAAACCGAATGGAGAACCTTATCAAAATAAATCGAAAATGTGTTATTTTTTAAATTTGATTTGAAAATTTTCTAAACCGAGTTAAATAGAGATTTGTCATGAGGAAGTCAAACTGAAAAAAATTAAAAAAACTAAACCATTTTAAGAAAGATAGTAACATTTTATTAATGACTGAAATTTGAAAAGTTTATGTTATATATTAGTTTTATAAATATAATTAATTGTTAGGTTACTTTTGAAATCCTTTTAACCATATAAATTTTGACTTATTCAATTTCTTACAAAGGGGTAATGAATGTTATTATTAAAATAATTTAATATTTGTGATGTGGGATTAAATATCATATCAAACCGAATCAAATGATGTTCTATAATTTAAAAAAATTCCTAACTCAAAACGTCCTGTTTAATTCAAAATGTTAAATTATTAAAACTCATTTTGTGGTTTACTTTAAATTAGAAAGGTAAACTGAATTAAACAAGATCATGTACACTCTAATGTAAACAACTTATTGGGTTAGAGGGGAATAAAAAAGAATTATGTACACATTTATGTCATGTTTGATGAGTGATGATGATTAAAATAGAATCGTGATTTTAATTTATGTTTTTATTTTTCATGTTTGAAAATACATTTTGAAGTGTAAAATCGTTGTTCCAGTTAAAAGAAGAATCATGATTTCGCTTTTATATAAATAATTAAGGATATTTTTGATAAATAATTATTTTTTAGCATTTAATATTATTCAATTCCATTCCGAAATCATCTCTAAATATAAAAAAAAATGATTTTTCATTTTAACCATCATTTTATTCTATTCTATTTTATTCTATTCTATTGCAGATTAATCCTTCACACCAAAGATACTGATGTTATTAACCTAAATGGCTTCACAGAATAATAAACTTGGTTTAATTACCGGAAAATGGAGCTTGAACTCAAATAACCAAATGATTTATTAAATATAGCTTAAGGTTTATCCTATTTAGCTCAACCCAATATTTATCAAATTAGAAGGTTTTAATAAAAATTTAATTCAATTAATGTTATTTTTTACTTAGATGGAGTTTGAGGATGAATCCGGTATTGTCCGGTTACCGGTCATGCATCATCAGGATTTTGTTCGGACTAAATTGAGCTTTTATTCTATTAGAGGCAGTAACTTCATGGCTCGATTAGAAAGGATCAGAACTATTCCAATAACTTGGATAGGTTTAATGCTAACTCAATTTGCATTTCATATTATATCATGTAATATCTGAATTATAAGCTCACAATTTCTAAATTGTTTCCATATCATATAATATAAATTTTTTTTAATTAAAAGTACATGATGGGTTACTGAGATAGTTGATGTGTTGGTAACATTATTTTAATCATACTCTCTCTTCAAAGAAATATTGTAAGTAACTTCTCCATATTTTATTTCTCTAAAATGAAAAAAGAAAATTTAAACTGTTACATCTTTATTATAATATTATTTTGTAATCAATGATATAAACATTTATTAATTGATATTGATCTACCAATAGTATATGTTAGATTTGAATCATCTTTTTTGTAGTGCAATTAAAAAAAATTATATACATATATATATATATATATATGGCCAACCATCATTTTTATATTTAAAGACATAATTAAAAACTAAAACTTGCATTATTATTGTCACATGTAGTATTGTGGTTTTAAACTTCCATTTGCACCCATTTTTAATACTAATTTACAAATTTTTATTTAATAAGTTATGCCAACATTTTTTCATTAGATAATAAACATAGACTTTTTTTTTCTACTTCTTCCTTTTGCCAACTATAACTTCAAAAAATGGAGATTAAAACCTGGTCTATTTTCTTAGAAAACTAATATTCATACCACAGAATTATAATAGCCTTGGCGAATATATACCTTAAGATGATATAGAAATCGATATTAGTAATTCTAACAATGTATCCATGATGTATTGATGAAAAAATTAAATGTGTATTGATGAAAAAATTAAATGTATGATGTGTAAATCAATGTTATAACTCAATATAGTGTCATGATCATTTGTATTTTTTCTTTAATCATGTAGATAATTTTTTAATACAAAATATTCAAATATAACAATTCATCACGTGGTTTTGTAACAACAGTTAAAGATTCATGTCAATTTGGTTGCCATGCACATCATAAGGAAATGGGAAGTCAATAGGAACTTAGAGTTAGAGGAGGAGGGTTACTAAATATCTAAAAAGAGGAAGTGTATATGGACCGTTAAAAATCGGAATAAAGTAATTTTAATCTTTTTATTTTAATTTGGAGAATCTAGAGAGAGAGGAATCAAAAGGTTTTTCATAAGAAAAAAAAAACAAATTGAAATCATTTTGGACAAGCTAGGATGAAAGCAAATGAGTAATAAGCCACAAAGAGGATGGAAAAACAAAACTTGAGGGAGAAGAAATGGAGTGGATGTTGAGAAAGACCTAAAGAAGATTGGATGAAAATTAATTGTGACGAACTTGCTAGTGAAAAAGGAAATAAAAATAAAGCAAGCTTAGGAGCTCCGTGTAGGAACAACCATTAAGGAGGGAATTTATTTAGCATAAAAGTTGTAAAAATGAAAAGTACTCATTGAATTGGATTCTCAGCAAGCCATAGATTAAATCTTAAACCCCAAAGTGGATGAGGATATATGTCACAACTTTCTCTCTCTGATTGTAAATTGATAATAAAATTGTTGCTTGAAGTTGTTCTATATAAAGTATATCAACGAAGGGATGAAATAGTAGATTGCTTAGTGAAGTAAGGGCTATATTTCTTTTATGGATTACGTCCTAGATTTTATTCTACCTTTTGTTGTTAAGTCATCTCCAACCTGTAAGTCCCACAACCAACTACTTGAGGTTTGGTTCGTAGAATTTAAGGCGATCAAACAAATTGTCCGATCTTGCTTAAATTTTACGAAGAAGTTAGAATTATTAGTAAAAGTGGTCTCATAAGTTTAAATTTAGGAAAATAAATAATAAAATAATGAAATATTATAATATTAATTTTTAAGTATATTACTTATTATTTATCAGAAATGTGTAAATTAAATTTCCGATAACTAATAAGTCGCTAAAGATAAATTATATACATACTAAAAATTATCAAATAAATTAAATAATATTTATGAGTATTTATTTGTATTATATATGTATTTATGTGTAGATAAAAATATGCGAAATTACTTAAAATGCTTGAAATATATTAAATTAATACTAAATAATTAAATAAAATTCATAAATAATTAAGAAAAAATCAAGAAAAATCAGAAAAAGTATGGAAATTTCCAGAATAAAGGTGTGGCATGTTGAGAATGAAGAAAGAAAATCAACCAATTAAATTAGACCAAATAAAAAGTAAATTGGAAGAAGATAAGTGGTTTTTGTCAAGTGGAAAATTAAAGAAAAAATACCTAGCAGCCCTATAAACTCAGAAAACCACCATCAGAACTCATTTTGGTCAGTTTAGAATCAGGAAAAGTCTAGGGAGAGGAGAGAAAAGAGGAAAAACCAAATTTACAAAAAAAATTAGAAAATTATAGTATAAATAAAGCTTATAAAGGGAATTCATATCCAATGACCACTTGAAGAGAAACGGCCACCACCACTAAATAGTGGACCTCATGTCTAGAGCTGTAAACAATGGTGGAGCCACTATTAGTGGCTAAAAGTTTGTCAGTTGGTGAGTTCTAATTTCCCTTTTAAATTTGTTTAATTTTGTAAAAATATCAAATATGTATGGAAAATTATGAAATTCGGTATCCTTATTATTTTTGCATGTAGAATTAGAATATCAAATCATATTTTTAAAATTGGAAGTTATTATATAGGTTCCTTAAGAATAGGCGTGATTTCAATAAATTTTGTATGAATTTTCAAAAATAGTAAATAATGTTATTTCGAGCTAATTTTTGGTGTACATATTCTTTATATGATATATTTAATTTAAATAAAAATAATTTTTTATAAAATATATGTTTAATATTTATTAAAATTATTTTATTGAATCTGCCTTTTTTTTCATATGGAAAAAATAATAGGTTTTTAATTAAATTCTTTAATGAACTTAAGTTGTAATGACTTATAAAGCTTATTTATGATCTTGGAAATATTAAGTTTGAATCTTATAATTTTATTTGATCATTTACCCAATTTAAGCTAATTTTTTAGCAAAATCAGACCTAAAACTGGTATACTAGAAAAATAATATATATTAAACTATCTTAGTACTCTTCATGATCATAATATAACAACCATAATTTATTAAGTATAATATATTTTTTTGTAGATTTGATAGAGCTTGGATACTAATTATTATATATTTACCTAGAGTTTATGCATAATATGTACTAAATATATAGGTAAAGGGATATATTCAAGTTAAATTTGTGATTTAGGATTAATTAGGTATAAATTCTGATTTACATAATTAAATATCTTAACATATTATTGGTAGTGAAAGATAATATATGTAGTGTTAAAGGTGTTAAATAGGTGATATAAATATATAATATGTAGTAATACATAATATGTATATATAGGAAATAAATGAGTGGAAAATCTTAGATAAAAAATTTATAGTATTATAATAATAGAAATATGATATAAATTTGATTTGGAATGGGAGTTTATGAAATTACATGAAAAACTTAGGTTATTCTTAAATCGGGAACAAATTTAGTAGCTAAATTAGGATTATGATGTATCGTATGGACTGGAGTACTAGTTAGAAACCAAATACGATATTTAGGATACCTAAGTATAATGTGATTCATTTCACATTATGGTTCGAAATGAGATCTTAAGATTTTCATATAACACTTATAGCCAAAACTAACTTAGAACCGAATTTAGAAACCGACTCCAAAACTAAATCAAAACCCAACCTGATGTAAGAATAATTGTAAGAGACTTAAAAACTTGAATAATTAAGTATATTAAAACCCTAAACTAAAGATAATAATAAACATTAGAGGATAAAACTAATCTATGATAGTTATGTGAAAACTGAAACAACGTTTGTATTATAAAGATAATCAGTAATAGCCTGTGCAAGTTGCACCTTGAGTAAGCAAGTAGGGAGTCTAGGTAAGTTGGAATTAATACGTTACTATATTTTGAAGTATTAATTTATAGTACTTGAAGCTTAAAATTGTACTTGATTGTGCTTGTTAGATAATTAACTATGCACATATACTTGTTTTAAGCTGATAATATGATTTTGATGTATTGCTTTGACCTGTATTATATGATTTGTATGAAATGATTTATCACTCTAAATTGGATATAACCAAATATATGACTTATAAACATAAACTAGACCTGCATAGTAACCCATTAAGGGAACAGTAGGATTCTCCAACCAAATATCGACTCTTTTGAAAGGAATAGTGCTGAATGACATAATTGGTCCTTTTTTCATCTTTAGTCGAACTAAATAATAGATGAGGAGGTTGCGGTAGGGTTGAAGTTAATAGTTCGAAGGTAATCATAAGAGGAGCGATGTTTCAATTGTACAAGCTTGGGTTTGGTTGTAAGCTGCCGCATTAACGAAAATGCCTTAACTCGAATTAAAGCATGTGCAATTTTTCTAATCTCACGACGAGCCGGACAACGTCGTATAATAGTATTTGCTTGAACACGCATTACATCTAATAATTTAGTTGATAACCCTGTTTGTATTTGCTGTATAGTTTTAAGTCTCTATTCCAACTTACTAAACTATGGTTGCTCACATCTCTATAGACTTTGTTGTAGGTACTAGCCAATAAGCGGCTTACATTTATCTTGAAACTAGTAACTATGGGATCCTAGGAAGTGAGGATGTAAACTGAAGACCAAATATACTCTCTAGTTAGATTTATTTTAAAGTTTTTAGCATTAGTTTACAAATTACTTGATTAGATTGTAATTCGATTGCTAAACCTTGTAAATATACTCAGAATATTTTAAAATAAGTTTGTATTTTGCTTAAGTTTAAAAGTAAATAATATGTTTAATTTATGAGTTGTTTAATTTATGAGTTGTTTACTTCAAAGCGAGTTAGTCGTGGATACCCTATGTAAATCAGGTATAAGATAGCAGCTATATAATTAGTTTTTATCTTATAATAGTTTACATGGTAGGATTGTTATGACTCCACCGCTTTAAGGCATGACACAACCCTTAGCAGCTCTACAAGTTTCTTGCAATGCCACAGTAGCACTTAAAGCAACTTTTTCTCCTTAGCAATAATCCACTTTATCCCTTAGTTGCTTCTAAATATTTCTTTAAGTTTTTATGGGTCCCACTCTTTATCCCTTTAAAGTTATTTTACTCTTGTCTTGACATAGTTAAAAAAATAAAATAACCTACTTTTTCAGTTAGTACAACAATACCTTATGAACTAACTTTATTCAATGCATGGTAACTCCATATGACAAGTCTCTACCTCAAAAGTTGTGTCAAGTGACTTGCAATGAGATCACCTTAAGGTTAATAGCATTGTAATTAATCAAGTCAAGGGCTTTGATGATTGTTTAGACTCAAAACTTGATGTTCTTGGTTGATTTCTATTGTGTTGAACAATGTTTGTCCAAGTAATATTTCTTATATTAACAAAAAAAAAATACAAAATTAAAACCACTTACTATCCCATTGAACTCCTTCCCTCTTAAAAATTAGTTTTAGTATAATATATAAAGATAGGAAGTTGACCATGAATATACACGTTAAGGATAAGATGCGGTGTTGGCTAATATTCATATTATCAAAATAGGAGTTTGGTTTCTTTCTTTTTTATTTTCCAAATTTATTTTGATTTAAAGTTAGATAACTTGATATAATAAAAGAAAAATTGAATTTGGTAGTTGTTTTAAAATTTTTCTACAGATAATTACAAGTAGACACACAACCATGATGCACGTGCAAAACTTAAACACAATGAAATAATCAAATATAAAATATCGAACAATTACTTAATCAAGTTATACATATGATCAATGATTGAATAAGAAGGTGAATAAAGTTTTACTATGCAAATGGTGTTTTCATTTATCACCCCTTTTAATAATACATTATCATGTATGAGTAGAAAAACTAAAATAAATATATTTATATATATTATACCCATTGAAAATTTTGCATAAAAATATGACACTGAAAATATGATTATAAACATATAAATCTAGAGTTTATGAAAAACAACATAATTACAATACACTGTGGTTGAATTTACTACAAAACTTCAATTGTATTATACTATAGTAATGAATATTCAACACAATAATAATGCATATTTATTTTGTAGTATACTCAACAACCGAACAAAGTTTGCACTTGGAAAAGACTAATAAAAATTAAGTGGATATGCAAATACTTATTTAACATTAATCTACTTATGAAAATGCTTGAAATAACAATTAAAGATATCTTACTATGAAAACATTAAGATTAGAAAAAAATAAATGCTAAATGTCAAATTTGAATAACACACTAGTGAAAAATGCACCCATATCACAAGTTAAAAAAAAGAGAGAAAAAACTAATAATATGATAATTTTTCTTATATTTTTTTCATCATAACATTTCAAATATAACTTCTCTTCCACTTGTATGTCTCATTATGAAAACATTAAGATCAAAGAAAAATGAATGCTAATAGTTTAATAAATAACACATGTTTACAAAACTGAAAAAATGGAAAGCACATATGCTATTGATGCAAAAAATAAAAAATAAAAAAAATGAAAGCACATATGCTACAAAGAGGGGAATAGAAATATGGTAGTTGCAATTCTTAGAATTTAGTTGGTTGGTAGGTGAATGGAATAGCTAAGGGAAAAAGGAAATAAACTCTCTAAACTTTAACTTAGGTACATATTAATTCTTGAATCGTTAAAGTATATTTAAGACCCCCCAAACTTTAATAAATTGATAAATAATTCTCATAAGTAAAAATAACTCCCAAAATTGTAATTTAGCTGTGAAAGCATTGCTTAAATTTATAAAAATGTACTTTAAAACCCTCTAAATATCGATCGTGGTGTGATTTTTTCAAACTAAAAAGAAAATGTCCTTTAAAAGTTCAATGTGTCAATTCGTACTGAAGTTAAAATTTATAAAGTTATTTGTAATTTCTTAAAAAATTATAATATGAAGTTGAATGAATGGTATTTCTTTGATAAATAGTAATAGATATTAGATAATATTAAGCCAATAAAAAGATAACTATCTTATAAAACTCACTTTCCTTATATTTTTCCCCTCCTTTAGACATGGTAATATTGTTGTTTTCTTTTATTGTATTATTCATAGTTTATTTTTTAAAGGATGGTGATTAGGGAAAAAGACATTAGAAGTGTTAATTTGATTTTTTTTTAAAAATAACAAATCTTAAAAAACGTATTTATATATCTATTGAAAATGTAAAGATTCTTCTTAAAAATTATGGATGATTTAGAATATTTTATATTAAAAAAAGCTTATATATATTTTACATTAAAACGACTACTCGTTATAGCCATTTTAGGTTTTTTTTTTTTTCCCAACACAGACACCGATAAGAAAGAAACTCCATACTCTCTACACTCTTGTATACACTCTCGTATAAGTATCTTATCTCTCCTCCTCTCCCTCTCCCTCTCCTTCTCCCTTATAATATATATTGTGGGAGTTAGATAAGTAGTTTGAGCACTTATAATATAAAATAGTAGAAAATGCATTTGAATCATGAGCGCACAAAAAAATAAATTCAATAATTATAGCATTTTCAATGTTACAATTAATGTAAGATATAAAATAAGTGATTAGTTATTTTCTTATATTGAGGCTAGCACTAAGCATAGATAAAAGAAAAAAAAGATGGAGATGAGAAGTTATTTTAGTAAATATTTACGATAATAGGATAAAACTGCCATTATCTTAAGAAATAATGAATGATAGGAATATATTTTTTAATACATACAAGTCATCAAAAACTCATAAGCCCTAATATTATAGTTAAGTGATTCAACACAAAGTTAAAATTAGAAAATTTATGATGCTCATCATTCAAATTTGCAACAATAGATCATGGGATATGAGAAGCTAATGTAGTATGCTATTTGTTGCATTTAGGGTGTTAAATGTAATTATCAAGGTATTATGTAATATATATGCAATAAGTAAAAATAATATATTTTAAGTTAATTTTGTAATTTACAGTAATTAGGAATAAATTCTTATTTGGGATGAATTTAGATATTTTAAAATGTTATTTGATGTTGGGAGATGATATTTAAAGTAATGGGGATATTAGATGTGTATATTATGTACACATTAGGTGATAATGTACAATATATAAGTATAATATACAAAATTTGGTAGGAGACTTAAATTTAGGTGTTTATATGAAAAATGTAAAAGTTTCTTACACCAGGAGTAAATTCAGTAGTTAAATTTAGATAAGGAGTATACAATATGAATTAAAATACCGATTAGGGGTTAAATATGATATTTGAAAATAATGTGATTAATTTTACATTATGAGTCAAAATGAGTTTTTAAGGTTCGCATATAAAACTGTACTCAGAAACAAAATTAAAATCTAATTTAAAAATCAATTCGGAAACTAAATCAGAACTTAACCTAAATCAAGAATAATTGAAAAAGACTTAAAAACTTGAGTAATTAAGCATAATAAAACCCTAAATTGAAGATAAGAATAAGAAATTCTAAATAAAAGCCTATCTATGGTAGTTATGTAGAAATTAAAAAAATATTTGTATTATAAATATTATCAACGATGGCTTATGCGAGTCATATCTTGAGTGAGTAAGCGAGGAGTCTGGATAAGTTAAGATCAATATGTTACTGTATTTCAGAGTACTAATTTGTAGTACTCGGAGACTTGAAATTTCACTTGATTGTGCTTGTTAGATAGCTTGTTGAGTGCATATACTTGTTGAGTGCATATACTTGTTTCTGAGTTTAATGATATAATTATGATTTGGTATCCTGACTTATATTTATGTGAGTTGTTGAAATGATTAATAGCTTAAATCAGATTTAATTAAACATATGACTTGAAGTTCTAAATCGGACATACATAACAACTCAATAGGGGAAACTTAGTGTTTTCCGACCAAATACCGAACCCTTCGAAAGAGATAATGTTGAATAATATAATTAATCCCTTCTTCATCCTTAATCGAACTAAGTGGTATGTGAGAAGGTCGGGGCAAAGGTGAAGTCAATGGTTCGAAGATAGTCGCTGGATGAGCAGTGTCTCCATTGTACAAGCTTGAGTTTGCTCATAAACTGTTACATTAAACAAAAACTTCTCAACTCAGATTAGAGTAGGTATAATTTCTTTAATCTCATGACGGGTTGAACAACGTCATGTGAATATGTATTGCATCTAACTGATTTCATTAATAACCCTATTTATATTTGAGGTATAGTTGCAAGTCTCTATCCCAACTTAATGATCTATTGATTGCTTACATCCTTATAAATATTGTTGCAAGAGTTAGCTAGGAAGCAGCTCATAATTACCCTCAAGCTAGCAATTACTAAATTTTGGAGGAGTGAGAATAATAACTTAAGGAGCGATTACACTTTTAAGTTTAGATTCTATTTTTAAAGTTTTTAGTATTAATTTATGTATTACTCAAGTAGATTATGATTAGGCTACTAAATATGGTAAACATATTTAAATTATTTAGTGTATATATGTATTTTTCATAATCACATAATTAAATAACATGTTTAATTTATGAACTGTTTACTCCAAAGCGAGTTAGCCATGAACGCCTTGTGTAAATTAGGTCTAAAATAGCGACTGTAAAGTCAGCTTTTATCCTAAAATGATTTACATGGTAGAACTATTACAACTCTGTCACTTCGGAGTGTGATAATTAGGTATGCCAAATTGAACATTTTTATCATCATTAGTCATCTTTTTTGCAATTAGAGCATCTAACTATTCCTTCTTTGGACAGTCTTGAGCATAATGCTACTCATCATAAAAATAACACTTTAACGTTAGGCCTACTCTCCCATACCACATTTTCCTTCCTTTCTAATAGACTTGGAGATCTACTCTTAGTTTCGTCCTCCTCTTTGCCTTCACACCTCATAGAAGACCATACTTCTTATTTTTAAAATTCCACAAGCCCTTTCGCACTTCATTGAGTTCTTTTTGGAGTAAATTTTCTTAGATGGGGCTTCACTCCTTTTTACCTTCAACTTAAGTTTAACAACAACATCTTTTTAAATGACTAAATGTGAAACTTACGTGCTTACCATCACATTCACCTTTTTCCTAGTCACCTTGACTTCAACATGGTTTAAGCCTTTCACTCCTTGGTTTTTGAGATTTCATGGCATAAAGGAATCTAGGTATGTTAAGTTGACCCTTATTGTCATTGGACTTGTCCTGTACAACAAAAGCATCTGGTAGCTCCTTCTTCAGACAATCCTAAGCATATGCTTCCCATAATAGAAATAACACTTCAACCCTTATGTTCTCTTCTCCTTTACCACTTTCTCCTTCCTTTTGGTGGACCTGGAGATCTCTTACCTTCAATCTCATCCTCCCCTTCCCCTTTACACCTTGTAAAAGACCATATTTCCTATTTTTAGAATTTTACAAGCCCTTTATGATGACAATTACTTTAGAGATGTTCTCTACTCCTCATCGTTTTAACTTTAACTTTATCCAAGCCTTCGACTTGTCCAGGAACACGATGAGAGCATCATTTCGATTAAGGTCTTGTATCTCTAAGATGAGCTTTAAGAAATCTTGAATATACTCTTTACACTATTCTTTTAGGTAACATATCAAAGTTTGATCTTGGTTTCCCTCTTTGTATTTTGAAGAGAGGATAAGTTTAGAATGTCTTGTACAAATTTGCTTATGATGTAATCTCGCTGGTCATTCTCCTCCACCAAACTATCATAGTATCTCTTAAGTATAAAACTGCAATTCTTACTTTACTTTGATCATCACCTTAATGTATTGCTTAATTCCCTACAAGAAATTATCTACCTCTTTTTCAAATCACACTCCCTTGAAGTACTTTAGTTTTGGCATTTCCAACCTAAGAGTTGGTTAAATTGCAACCCTATTAGTTAGTGTTGCCCTATAAATTACTTCCCATTAAGGTTACTATAGTTGCATCCTTTTTTTTTTCACCCTTATTGCTCTAACTTTTAGACCACCCATTCTGCCCCTATAGTTGGGCTTTAAGAGTTGTTTCTCATGCTATCAAGCTTTTAATATATGCGGTTGAGAGCCTTTTAAAATTCATCATAGAGTTCTACCTTCAACTTTCCCATATGGGCTTGTAGCTCCTCCAAACCTTCATTCACTTTGGTGATACATAACTTTGCCTTATTAAGCTTAGCCCCAAGTGCCATTGATAAGTCTTTTGCCAAGCCCTTTGCTTGGTAAATGCACATCCCTCATGGTTGGTGTAAGCTTCCAAAATTGAGTTTAGGATAACCGAGCTCAGATTTAGGGCTTTTAGGGTAACTTATCCAATTGAGCCCAAACTTTGCAACTAGAATGAAAAAGTTAGTCGAGATATTACAGTGAAGTTAGATTTTAGTAATAACGATCCGAAATCCCAATTTTGCCCTTAGAAATTGGAGTATTTACTAAAGCCCTAAAATGTTCAGAACTCCTAAAATTGAACTTAGATTACAACGAGAACTTAGAGATAAGTTAATTGAGCTATAAAATGAGATAATGTAGTATAATTTACTATAAAAAAATACACGTAATTTTTTTTAGTATACCCGGTACAAATAATAATTATACTCGTAAATTAACTTTAAATTGAGTAATTATATATATATTGTGTTGAATTCATGAAATTAACCTTAGAATGTATTCTAAAAATAAAAGATATGCTAGAAACTTAATTATATGATGTATAATGTTAATGATTAATAATTTAATAACATGACAGTATATTATGGAAATAATATATATATATATGTATATATATATATCCATTTTAGATTAAACCCTAATGTTTTCGTAATTATTACGAAAACTAAATTTAGACCTTTTGTGTAATTAGGACCTTCCAAAGACGGCTGACAATTCAAGTCAGAAATAACGAACGTCTGAACAAGTAAGTTGGGATGGTAGCTTCGCCGCTGTTTGGGTACTATTTTAAAAGTATCCGGAGACCCAAGAGTACTTCTGGTTGTGTTTGTAGTTAGATGATTATGCGCATGCTATGTGTGTGAATGATACTCTGTTGTGACAGGAGTTCAACTCCTTGGTGTGCTGTTCTGCATATTTGCATGGATTCTGTATTGTGTGAACTTATTGGTCACCTCTGATTATCACTAATGATTATTCGACTAAAGTGTAATTGGTCACGCATAATCACCCGTTAGGGGAAACGATTAAGAGTGTCAAGCCAAACACCGACTTCCTTCGATGAGGATAGCTGAAATGGTCCTTTCCCCATCCTTAGTCGAACTAAGTGATAGGCGAGGAGGTCGCGGCAAGGTTGGGGGCCGTGGTTCGAAGGCGGTCTTGGGAGGGGGGTGTTCTCCATTGCACAAGCCCGGGTTTGGTTTAACTTTAGTCGCGATGAAACTCCTCAATCCGGGTTGGAGCGGATGAAATTTCTCTAACCTCACAGTGGACCGGTTAACACTGTGCGATGTTTTCATTTGAGTGATTGCATTGCATTTCATCATAATTATTAACCTTATTTGTGATTGTATAGTACTCTTCTGACTCCGCCCCACTTACTGAGCTAGTTGTGCTCACACCCCTACAGACTCTTTTGCAGGTACTGAGTGAAGATAAAAGATGTTCCGGTACCAACGTTCTCAGGTTAGTGTGCTGCTGTGTGGGAAAGTGAGGAACGAGGAATTTAACTGAACCTGAGCTTTTGCTTTGTCTTTAAGTTTTGAAGAAAACTAAATGGGAATTCCCTGGGAGCCCACTAGTTTTCTAACTTATTGTATATAAATCGTATAACCTGTGGTTTTTAAAAGACTCTGATTGTAATCCTTACCCTTGGACGTGAAATGTTGTATAATTACTGTTGTAGTACTAAACTACAGATTGTATAGAACAAGTATTTTGTTAAAGCTCTACCACAGGTTTGGATATTAACAGATGTCAGAACAGACGTTTCAAGCTGGTTGAGTTGTGCGCCTTGTGTAAACTGCGTCTACGATAGCAGCTGTGAGGTCAGCTTCTATCTTAGATTAGTTTACACGGCGGGACTGTTATGACTCTTCTTGTTCGGGGCGTGACAGTTGGTCTCATCCACTACAGCTTGGAGGGTATAACATACCAAAAGATACCTTCTCCCTTACTCCTAAAGTCCTGCTTTGATACCAACTATCACAATATAATTCTTTAGACGCTTCCATGCAGCGCTTAGTCACTTCTAAACCTAATGAGTTTGGGTAAGCCGAATTAACAAACATAACATAAATAAGTTAGAGAGAAGTTTGGGAGATAATGTTACTATACTTAAGAATGGATGATCTATAAATGAATCAATGTCCCCTATGTATACAACAAGCTTTCTAAAATAAATGATCGAAATCTATCTAATCTAATAAATAAGATTAAATCAAATTGACCATCATAATTATCACATTTATAGATCTTACATGCTACGACATAATGAATCGAGGCCTCTTAAAACCTTCTGAAACATTGCTAGTTTTAGACCTTTCATTTAATCTAAACATCATAACCTATAAACTTTTGGACAAAACCTCCACCTTAAGATTGTCACCAATCGGGCTAATCTCACTAGAATTTCATTAGACTATCATATGATGTTCTAAATATCGTGGCATAGGGATACCATACTATTAATCTGGATAATTGATCTAAATTATTACTAGTCATAGCCAAGTTTAATATACTTACATTTGATCTACACCCATGGAGTGAAAAACTATCAAACTCAATTATTTTTTTATAATCAATCTTAGCTTATTAGATACCCGCCTCACATGTATGCTATCTCACTAGTCCTTGAAAGAGAGAAGAAAAGTTTCAATCTACGCACTTAGTAAAGATCCTGTCAAATAGATTTCAAAGGCAGTGCCAGTTCTTACACACCATCAACTACAACCATTCCTTACACAAAACCTGTCTTGTTTAGAACTTCACTCCCCTTTTATCGAAAACTACCATTCCCTCTGCCAACTAACCATGAAACCTCAACTTACCCCTACCCTTACCCCGAGTCGCCTCAGCCCCAACCCCGGCCCCCTAAACACCATGGAAGGAGTCGGAGGAGCCACCAAACGCAAGTTCCGATACACCCCTGTAAGTAACTCTTTCTTTCTACTTGTGGGCTTTTCATTCTTTTTCCCATTTCAAAGTTAAATATATATAGTTACTTGTTCATATTAAAACTTGCTTGTTTATCATTCTTTAGGTTTTTAAGGTTAAGGTTATAGTTACTGGCTTTGTAGTTGCTATTTTATAAGAAATTTAGTTTCTTTTTCTTTTACATTTCAAAGTTAGATATATATATTTTATAATATATATTGCGTGAGTTAGATAAGTACTTTAAGCATTTATAATATAAAATAGTAGAAAACGCATTTGAATCAAGAGCATGCAAAAAAATAAATTCAATAATTATAACATTTTCAATGTTACAATAAATGTAAGATATAAAATAAGTGATTAGTTATTTTCTTATATTGAGGCTAGCACTGAGCATAGATAAAAGAAAAAAAAAATGGAGATGAGAAATTATTTTATTAAATATTTATGATAATAGGATAAAATTGCTATTATCTTAAGAAATAATGAATGATAGGAATATATTTTTTAATACATACAAGTCATCAAAAACTCATAAGCCTTATTATTATAGTTAAGTGATTCAACATAAAGTTAAAATTAGAAAATTTATGATGCTCATCATTCAGATTTGCAACAATAGATCATGGGATATGAGAAGCTAATGTTTATAAGGAATTTAAAAGTTGTAGTTGTGCACTTTTATATATATATATATATATATATATATATATATATATAAAGCCATTAAATTATAAAATATGTGTTGTAAATTGATAAGAAGTCATAAATGATCTTTTAAAATGGAAAGTTAAAATATAAACTTAGTAATAGTTGATACTATTTTTATTGTTGTATTAGAACATACAAGCATGGGAAGTTATTGAGAATTTGGAAAGTTAAGTGTTATAGTCTATGGAAAATGGATGCATTGATTATAATGTGTGGTATGGGTCGAGAAGTAAGTTAAGCAATCATAATGTTGATAAATTTGATTCATTTGAATACGGAAATTTTAACTCATGAAACTTGTGATAGTTAAATGACAGTTAGGGAATTATAAGGTATTAGTATGGTTGTGGTGTTAAGATTATTGGGATATTGGAAGTTAGAGTTGTAATCACGATCCTATGATGATTGAAAAAAACATGCACTAAATTTATAATACATTATGTGGATCAAACAAATGATTTGAGTATTTGTATACTTTGATTTTTTTTTTAAAGAAAATGCATCAAATCTATAAACACATGATGTAGATCAAACAAATGATTTTAGTAATAATAATATAAATGCTTTGATCATCATATAGGAGAGTGTATGTGTGTTATTTATTTATTTATTTTTAGATGTTGTTAGGTACGCTTGATAGAAATCGTGTTCATTGCCAAATAAGTAGTGTGAAAAATTTGATCTTAAAAGTGAATTTGAATTTTAGTATTGAGACATGGAGAATATTAAAGAAAGTTGGTTGTTTTTTTTTTTTGTTTTAAAAATGAAAAAGGACCAAATGCATTGCCTTATCAATTTTGGTTTTGTCCCTTGTTGTTGAGCTATTTCTTACTTTAACAAATTTTCTAATCTTGAATAATGTAAAGCCTCACCATCAACTCATTTAAGCTTTCCTTACCAAAATTAAATAGTCGTTTTTCTTAAGTGCTACCAATTTATCCATTTCATCCCTTTTTGTGATTTGTATTGCTATAACAAGTTTTGCAACTCGACCAATCTTCTTAATTACTAGAACTATACATTGTGACTTTTTACTGAACAAGCAAATACAATTGGATTGATGAATAATTATGGTGTTGATTTGGCCTAAAAGTTCATATTAGTAACATACTCCAAGTTATATGTAAGGACTACTCTATGTTTTTCCTTCCGCACCAACTACCACTGTTAAACTCTAATTCTTTAGCAACTTATGATGTCAAAACTTTGAATCGGGCTTTATTCCTTTTTTTGTTCAACTTAAGAGTAACAATAACATCTTTTTTGAATAATTAAATGCAAAACTTCTATGTCTACCTTTGCATTCACTTTTTTCCCAAATACCTTGACTTCAACATATTTAAGCCTTTCCACTCCTTGGTTTCTTAGAATTTTATGGTATAAAGGAAATTAGTATAAGTCTTGTAATCAGCTATTCAGGGTTCAGTTTGTAGGATTTAAGGCGATTGAGCAAATTGTTTTATTTAGTCCAAATTTTATGAAGAAGTTAAAAATATTAGTAAAAGTAATTATGTGAGTTTGGATTTAAGAAAATAAATAATAAAATAATTAATTATTATAATATTGAAATATATGTATATTACTTGTTATTTATCGAAAACAAATAAAATGAGTTTTGGTAATTAACGAATCTATAAAAATAAATTATATATATACTAAAAATCATAAAATAATTTAAATAATATTTAGGAGTATTTATTTGTACTATATATATATTTATATGTAAGTAAAAATACCTAAAATATGCTAAAATAATACTACATAATTAAAGAAAATTAATAAATAATTTAAAAAATAAAAAAGATGAGGAAATGTCTAGAAATTGGTCATGGCAACTTGGAAATAGAAAAAAAAAATAATCAATCAAAATTAAATAAATTCCAAGTGAAAAAAGCATATAAGGCTAGTGTTAACTTAAATTAATGAAAAAAAAATTATTTAGCTTTATAAATACTTAAATTAAATCAGGAGTTTATTTGGCTAGTTAGAGAATGAAAAAAATTGAGAGTACTGGAAAAAAAAAAGATTTTTTTTTTAAATTACAAAAAATTCTATATAAATTGGGACTGTAAGGCAAACCTCTACTCGACGATAACTTAAGAATGGTCGAAAAGTTTCGATCTGCGCACTTAGCGAAAATCCTGTCAAAGGGAGTTCAAAGGCAGTGCCGGTTGCCACACACCATCAACTACAACCATTCCGTACACAAAACCTTGTCTAGAACTTCACTTCATTCTTCACTTCCCTTTCATCTAAAACTACCGTTCCCTCTACCAACCAACCACGAAACCTCAACTCACCCCCACCCTCACCCCGAGTCGCCCCAGCCCCGGCCCCCCAAACACCATGGAAGGAGTCGGGTCGCGACTCGGTCGTGCATCTTCACGCTACGGCCCTACAACGGCCACAGTCTTCAACGGACCCGTCAGGAAGTGGAAGAAGAAGTGGGTCCACGTGTCACCTCCTCAACCATCCACTCTCACTAAACACAACTCCTCTTCTCGTCTCGCTCACCAGCAGCAATCCTCCTCTCTCTTCCTCTGCCGCTGGACCCCACTTCCTTCCTCCTCCTCCTCCACCACCGACTCTGCTGCCGCAACGCCGGAGGAGCCACCCAAACGCAAGTTCCGATACACCCCTGTAAGCAACTCTTTCTTTCTGCTTGTGGGCTTTTCGTTCTTTTTCCCATTTCAAAGTTAAATAAATATAGTTACTTGTTCATATTAAAACTTGCTTGTTTATCATTTTTTAGGTTTTTAAGGTTAGGGTTACAGTTACTGGCTTTATAGTTGCTATTTTATGAGAAATTTAGTTTCTTTTTCTTTTACATTTTTGATTCTGTTGTGTGAAAAAAAGAATTGAAGAGAAATGGTTATGTGGAAGCAAACGGTGTTTGTAGTTGGTATTCCTGTAAAAGAATGAGGCAGTGCAAGGGAAAGGGAAAGGTTTTGGTTTTGTTTTGTGGAAGTAACTGTTGTTGGTAGTTGGCATTCCTGTTGAAGAATCAAGCAGTCTATTGCAAGGCTAGAGGACCAAAAGCGGTGCCTTGCACAGAGTTCAGTAGCCGCTGGATTTCCGGCCAATTGTGTGGTTGAGTTACATAGTTTCCCTTTTCTTATTGTTTTATTTTTTCGTGTGTTTCATTGTCTCTCTGGCGTTTGAATTTTCCTTCATTTGTATTTAAAAATTTCTGATGCTGCTTTGGGTTTTCGTTTAGTTGTATGAAAGTAACTGGTGTAAGTAGATTGCTTTTGTTTGAAAACTTGTGGTTTTAAGTTGCTATGGAAGTGGTCTGAACAGATTGATTGCTATCTTTTTTGTGATCGTGTTTTTGTTTTTGGCATGCTCCACAGTGTCAATTTATTCTCTAGGATATGTAAGTTTATTTTTAATGCTAGTTCAGGGTTTTTTTTCATTAAATGGAAGCGATCGGTGCTAGTAGCAGGTAATTTGTGAAGGTTGAAGTTTGGATTTCTATTAGAGTATGCAATGATTGCTCTAGTTCTCTTTTTGGGGCTTATTGGTTTTCTGGTTGGCTCCAGAGCATTGAATTGTCATTTAAGATTCTTGCTTTTTCGATGCTGCTTTTAGGTTTTTGGTTTTATCCTGATTTTATCCGTGTTGCTGTCTATTTCACCTTTTGGCTACTGGTTATGTTTGTTGAAATTCTAAGTTAATCAAAGGTTCTTGGTCTTTCTTTTTTATCTGCGACACTATTCTCACGTGTATATGTTGATAACTATATCCCTCTGAAAGGCATGCTATGTTCCAGCTAAAGTGATCATCAGCTGATCGCTCTGTCTCTATTAATTATTCTAAAATGTAGTATGGCCTTTGCATATTGAATTTGTAGAGTTTTAGACTGTGAATCACATGCCTTGATGGCCTTTTAAATAATTGGAATTGTTGTTTTAATTTAAAAACTTCCATTGGTACACACCCTGTAGTTCTTCCTGTAAATTGTATTTATATTGAGGCGTTTGACCTTCCAGATTGCTGTTATTGAAGAGCAAAGCAAGGCTAGTATAAAAAAGACAGATGAGGAGACTACTTGGAGCGACAGGAACCAGAATGCCTTGGGGACAAATGTTGATCTAGCTTTTGGGAAGAATGATGTGGACAAGAATCTGAAAAAAGATAATCAGGTAATGATAACTAATCTAGCCTTCCCTACCCCCCCTCCTCTTACAGTAGTTTCTTCCCTTTGTGTATGTTGTTATTGTAGTCAAATGAGCAAGAATTCCTCTTTCATTAGGTTATTTATCACTTTCAAGAAGGGGAGATTGGTGCTTCATGTTCAGTTATCTTCCTTTCGAATGAGCTTTAAGTTGGCTCCTACCCTTGGGTCTCCTTTTAATAGAATGATTCCTGCATGGAAGGGAAATTATATTAGATATATGCAGAAGTATACCAAGTAGTCCTTATGGGAATCTAAATTATGGGTGCTTCCTCACGATGTTTAATGGGGTTGGTTTTCCTGCCGGCTGAAATGGGTTTCTGAAGATAGGTAATTCGAGGAAGAGGGATGTCCATTACTATGTGTTATTTTGCTAGGAAATCAACAGCGCATTTCTTCTACTCTTTGATTGCACATTAGTTTTGTGATTCTACTAATAATGCAACCTTTGATTGCACATTTGCATAAGTGCTTACACTTCTACTGTGCAACTAAACTCCCTAGCTGCGGTACTTTGTGACAAGCAAGCCTAGAAATCCCTTCCACAGCCCACTTTATAGGAAACTTGGAAGGAGTGCTTGAGCACCATTCAATGGTATATGTAGGGTGAGGGATAGTCTTCGATAATATGTTCTGACCTCTTGCTCAGAGCTGCTTTTTTGTTCCTGATATTCAATCTTTCTACAGGCCTTAAATTGTTATATCCATTCTATTATTCCTTGTATGCTTGTTCGCTTCATACCATTCTATTGAGATTTTTCACTTTCTATCATAACAGACAGGTATTTGGAGTACTAGGACCAGGTACCTTATATTAGTTGCGTACGCTCACCACTGAGAAAGAAGCTTGTGGCCAGTATTCTTTGATTTTGGTCAATCTTTTGATATTTTGCATTACATGTTAAAATAAAGTCAAAAGTTTATTAACATATGCTCATAATTCCTTTTGATTACTGTTGCTCAACTTGCTAGAAGTGATAATATTTCATGCTTATTACATTATTACAAAAGGGTAAACAGTAATGTATTATTTCTTTGTTGCAGGAGCCAGGTAAGCGCCATTTTGATTTGGATTTGCAACCTGAAGGACATGGAGACAATTCTGATAACATTGACGAAGATGCAGATTTCCAGTCACAGAGAGCAATTCAAGCTGGATTCCGCCCAACCAGTTGAACAGCATTTGCTATGGAAAGTGACGTTTCACGATGTAAATTCGTGACTAATTTAGGGAGTGTTAGATTTTGTAGCTAGCATGTATGGTGGTTTGTACATACAAAGGCCGGGTTTGCTTAGTACACCGACTTAGTTATTTATGCTTGCATGACCCTGTTTATGTAAATAGTTTAAGGCTTTTCTGAAGCATTCCTAGTCCAGCATATAAACGGCTCGGGTTCTTCAATAGTTTTGGTTGTTGACCTTGTCAACAATGTTTTATCAAGTCGTGATTTCGTTAAGAATAATAATGTACTGGTTTTTATTAATGCAAGAGGCCGGGATAAGTGTGGAGACACCATCTCGTGCTTTTCCTCAACAGCGGTTGTTGAGGAAACCAGAGTGATCCTTGAATTGAATTAAACCAAGTTAAGCTGGACAATGCAGTTCTTATATACCATGGTTTGATTGGGGTTCGGCCTAGGAAGTGTAAAGTGGGAATAAACTCAAATCGAGCCACTTCATGGTTACTAGAAGACTAAAATCTGCAAATTTGACTTTTTCCCTCAAACACTACTCTGAAGGCTTGAACTCTGTTTTATATTTTACTTTCCAAGGTCTCCAATTTTAACTCTCATTCTCAATCCCGGTGATCGCGGCTGGTAACCTCGCTCCATTGCAATACTCGATTTCCTTCCTCCAATGCTAGTGGCTCGTCTATATTAATACTTTCTTTCTGTTGATGCTAATCCATCTTCCACGTTACTTTTCCTCAGCATTCGATATCCATTCAGCTGTTGAACAATCTCATATTATCTCTATTTCATTATGTCTGTCTTATTTTTGTTAAATTTCTTTTTGAAATGGTGATACCATTGGAAGGACCATCGAACTATTAGATTAGGATTTAACCGTTTTTTGAGAGCCGTTTGAATCAAACCAAACTAAAACATAATCCATAAGTTCGGTTTAAAAATCATAAATCATTAAAAGTGATTCTATCTATCAAGGTTTGAATTGAACCGATTTCAATACCATTTGATTTGATCTATTCAATGGAACTAAATTGATCCATAAAAACCACTATGGTAAATTGTACAAATTTTAAAGGCAGTCTACTTTGTTTGGTTTGATTTCCAAAGTGATTCAGCTTGGTTGATTAAAGGACAAAGAGTTTATTTATGTATTTTTTTACTAGAAGGATGGAAGGGATTAGATATGGCTATAAGATGGTGATATAATGCCATGAAAAACCCATTAGAGTGATTCTTGAATCGAATCCAATCTAACCAAGCTGCAAAATGCTGCTTCTTTATATTGTTGTTCGATTGTGGTTCGGCTCAAGGAGCATCCAGATGGAACAAACACAAATTGAGCCACTTCATACTTAATAGAAAATTAAGATCTGCAAATTTGACTTTTTCTTTCCCAATGCTTAATTTGGGAAGAGGGAGGAATTAAAAGGAAAGGAAAGTTTATAAAGGAAATAAAATTAAAGGCAAAATATAAATTCCCTTATTTGGATAAAGGAAAGAAAGAAAGTGGAAGAAAAGTTGACAATATAATATTTTATTTTGTTAATGTCCCAATAATTTTAAAGTATGTTTTTGTTTGAAGGGTAATTTTATAATTTTATTATAATTCTCTCCAATTTGTGTTAGTAGGCTTAAGGAACATTTTTTTTCAAATCCATTCCTTTCCCTTTCCCTTCTGTTTCCAAATAAAGAAACCATACTATTTTCCCTTCCAAATTCTACCCCTTCCTTCTCCTTCCCTCAATCCGAACATTGTGTGAGGAGCAAACTCTCAGTCTTATGTTTTACTTTATATAAGGCCTCTAATTTTAACTTTTAATTTCAATCTCTTATGGTCACAACTGGTAATGTCACTCCTCCACTCCATTACAACACTCCTTTTCCTGCCTCTTATGCTAGCGGCTAGTTCATCTTAATGCTTGCTGTTCTCTGATGCTAATCCATATTCCGTAGCACTTTTCCTGAACATTCAATATCCATTCAATTGATGAGCAATCTCGTATGGTCTCTATTTTAATATATCAATCCATCTTATTTATATCATTTTTTTTTTTTTTTGATATGGTGATACTAGGACCATT
Source organism: Lumnitzera littorea (assembly GCA_024138015.1). Lineage (NCBI taxonomy): Eukaryota > Viridiplantae > Streptophyta > Magnoliopsida > Myrtales > Combretaceae > Lumnitzera > Lumnitzera littorea. The sequence goes on along the minus strand of JAMXBB010000001.1, from coordinate 120,794,130 downwards.
GAGCTATTAAATTATGATGTAAATGCTATCTGAGAACTGTTTGAATTGAACCAAACTAAAAACAAGTTATATGGTTCAATTCAAAATTGCAAACTACTAAAAGCTATTTGATTAATAAGAGTTTGAACTAAACCACTTCAAATATAGTTTGGTTTGATTTAATCCCTTAATGAAACTAAATTGATCTATGTAAACCACCATGTTGAACCATATGGATTATCAACGCAACCTACGTTGTTGGCTTGATTGCCAAAGATTGATTCGGCTTTGCTGCTTAAAGGATGATAGAGATTAGATATGGTTATAAGATGGACGATATGATGCCCTGAAAAATCCACTTAAGATGACAAATATTAGGAAGTCAAATTCCTAGTGTTTTCCACCTATGTTATTATACCTAAGTTGATTTACTCGATTTAATCCGATTCATTCGATCTAACCTTAAAACTGATCACTTTGACTCTTATTAACCATAACCCTTGTTCAAGTATTCAACTTGATTAACTTAGTTGGTCTAACCTAATTCTTATGAGACCCAATTAGATTTTCTAGATCTGAAGTATATTATTTTCTTTTTTGAAAGAATGCACCAATTTAGGATTATATGTAAATCTAAAAAAATAAACTCAAAGAAAAAATAAAAATAAATTAAACCCTCAGATGACAAAAATGTGGATAATTCCATTGCCTTACAAATTACATCCTATTTTATTGACCCCATTTTCACCCTAATTCAACCTCTCGAACTTTGACCCCTTTGTACTCCTGAATCAACCTCTTGATCGAGGTCTGACAACATTATTTTCCACAAATAACATGCACGGTGGGCAAGATATAACGTCCGTATAGAAAACTTCCCTTTTTTGCACTTCAAGCAAGCCATGGACAAGTGGTGAGGTAACAGCCTACCATGGCTATAATTTCTTCTTTTCCATATGTAAAAGAATAAAAATATAAAATAATCTCTTCAGATAACTCTTGGAATTAAAGGGATACATTGCGAAACTAGCAACTGGTCGAAAGTGATATTACGAGACATTTCGGACAAAGTTTTCGTATCCTTGTTCTCTATCCGCACCATGTCTTTCTTTGCGAAGCATACATCGTTGTATATGATGTAATGGCAAAAAATGAAGCTGAGAACTTGGAGATAAAATTTTTATGAACATCAGAAATAGCATGATGAAAATTCCAAATTGAAAGAGAGACTATTTTTTTCTTACTACAAAATAGTTATGAAGAAAAAAGAAATGTAAAAGGGCCAAAAGAAGGAAAAACTGTCCTAGCTTCATGCCAGAAACCTCATCATGGCCACCTACTCCATTTTCTTTCTCATAGCTACATACAGAACGTTAAAATGGAGCGAAGAGCAACAGCAAGGTCAGGGTCATCTCACTATGTTCTCCATTCTAGCCGTGTCTTCAAGTTGCAGAACCTTTCTCAGCTGCATTATTATCTGAGGTATTGCTTTCCACTGCTTGAGTTACCCCAACTTCCGCATGACGAAGAACTCGATCATAAAGCATGTAACCCGGCTACAAAAAATGGAAAAAAAATGTAAATTGCATCAGTTAATATTGCATGCATCGCATTATCACTTGGAAATGTGATTACCTTATTGAGTTATCCAAGTGTCCTATTTGGATACTATCCTGAAAGGTATATTTTTTTGCTAAACCAATGAACTTATTAAAGAGAATAACTGATGTTACAATGCACCAAACGTGCTACAACAAAGGGCTTACAAAAGGAGAACTAGAAAAAACCACTCAAGTATATAAAAGGAGCTAGGAGAAAACAGCTACATAATTTAAAATATGCCTAACTATGCTGTTACATTAGGGGGTGGGATTTCCCAGGCGAGCAAAGTTTCTCACTCTCCAGATATAGCAAACCACCGAAGCAAAAGCCAAGTACCAACTAGAGGGATGCTTCCACAAAGGGTCAATGAGCTGATTTACCACATAATGTCATGAGGAGATCAGTGATGGACAGCCAAGACTAGTGAGGACACAAAACCAAACGCTTTATGAAAAGGTGTAGTTGAAGAATAGGTGCTCATGGTCTTTAGGTTGCACGTTCTAGAGATAGTAAGAAGATTGTGTTGTGATGCTTCAAAGATTGAGATTGTCAAGCGTATACAATATCCTATTCCAACCAAGCCAAAGAATGAAACAATGCCGAGGCATTGCTTTCTTATGCCATACAACAATATACCAATCAACTTTTGTACCATTCGCTCTATAGAATTATAAGAGCTCTTGATAGAAAAGGTGAGGAAATTTAAAGGTACCTAGCATGGCTGGTCCATGGTTATGGGGTTTGGTCTGATGGATTTAGGAATGTGAATACTATCCCACAAGGGGCCATCTAACATTAACCATATGTTGCCTTCCATGATGAAGCAAAGCTTGGCATTAATAGAGAGACTTGAGCTAGCTATCTGTTGAGGGGAAATAGAAATGTCAGGGGAACTCATAGGTAACCAAAAATCTATCCAAAGGAAGTTAGATAAACCATTCCTAATGCACCATCTAAGTTAGGGCTGTGTAATGTCTCTAATAAATTGAGATAGGTTTAATATTTCAGAAACTTTTACCTTTTAAAAGGTGACAGTAAACTCAGTTTACCCATAAACTCCTTTTGTCAATCGAGAAAAGATTCCAAATGTGTTTAAGTTGGGCCGCTATGTTCCAAGATGCCAAATCAAGCATGCTTAAATCACTCTCATTCTTAGGCCTACAGACAACATCCCATCTAACTTGGGCTTTAGTGAATATGTTGGGCTGACCACTTTAAAGGAAATTCCTCATCAATTGTTCCATTCTTTTGATGATTTGTTTAGGGAGAACAAAATAGAAGACCGGTATACTTACATGGAAAAAATCACTAAATCAATAAGCTGAAGTCTTTCAGCATAAGAGAGACGCTTACTAGTCCATAAGCCAATCCGCTTGGCTATTTTTCCAATGAGCACATCAGAATCTCCTTTCTTTAGCTTGGACGAAACAAGGGAAACTCTTAGATATTTGATCGGAAGGGTACCTTCCTGAAAACATAAGATGTTCAAAATGTCCTGCTTGGTAAAAGTATGGACATTACACATGAGGATGGAACTCTTGAGAGGGTTGCAATGGAGACCAGAAAGTTGTGCAAAATCATCAAGGACTTGCTTGATATGAGCAATAGAAGGGAGATTCCCTTTACAAAAAATCTTGAGATTGTCAATAAACGTAAGATGAGCGATCATATTCGTTTTACATCTCCAATGAAAAAAGAAAGATGGTTATCTAGCTATTCCTTTGAACAAACTTAATAAAACCTCCATAACCAGAACAAATAAATAAAGGGAGATGGGGTCACCTTGTCTAAGCCCTCTAGAGCTAGAGAAAAAACCATGTAGCTCACCATTAGAGTTAATGGAAAATTTTGGAGTGGTGTAGCACTATTTCAAGAGATGACGAAAGAAGGGATGGAAACCCATCGTTCCAAGAACCACTTCCAAAAAGGACCAATTGAGAGAATCATAGGCTTTAGAGATATCAATTTTGATAGAACATCTAGGAGAGCCTCTAGAGGAGTGGTAGCCATGCACCAATTCTTGTGCAATAAGGATGTTATCTGAAATTCTGTGGCTTAAGATAAAAGCTGATTCTCAAGGCTCACTAAATCACTAAGCACCTTTTAAAGCTGCATGCAAAAAGCTTAGATATGACCTTATACAATGAGTCGTAGCAAAAAATGGGACAATAGTCACTCATCTTAGACGGATTTTGGACCTTGGGGACAACAGAGATGATAGTATTGTTAATTTCCTTCAACAGAAAGCTTGAGGAAATGAATTCTTTGATGGCTTTGGACAAATCCCCACCATAAATAGACTAAGAAGCCTTGAAGAATTTCATTGAAAACCCATTTGGATCAAGGGCTATACCATTTGCTAAAGAAAAGAAGGCATTCTTAATATCATTGTCATTGAAAGGAGAGAGAAGGCTACTCACTTGAGAATCATTCAAGTGGCAAGAAATAATGTCCTAAAGGTAATCAGATTTGTTTGAAGGGCTCTCAAAACTGCCATTATTATATAGGCTACTAAAGTACTTAACAGCTTCCTCTTGAATGTTTCTATGTTACGAGCAGATTCCATCACTCGATCTCATACGGCACTCAGCGATCTTGATCACATTAAAGAAAGCTAAGTCAGCCTATTAACATATTCACAAAGTTTAAAGAGAGAAACTCTGAAAGTATGTTATATTCACTCAAATGATTGATGTCCTACATCTAGAGAGAACACTTCTATATATATAAAAAACCTTTACAAATTCATGGTTAAGTTTAATTCAATCTAACGGTTACAATTGACTACCAACTACTACACTCATTTACCTCACCTATTACTATACAAAATTTTGGACTTCTTTGGAACCTTCTGGAACTTTTCATCTTTTAAAAACTTTTAGTAAGCTTGGGTTTTAGCTTTAGTTTTGGGCTTTAGAAATCTTTTGAGAATGATTTATTTTGGGAGGTTCGTAATATTTTCCCTCGCTCAATCCAACGACGCCTCATCGGTCTTTCATTATGGAGCTTTTGAATCTTGTTTTTGAATTGCTACAGTGCTTTAGTTAGTTCTCAATTGACCTTACTCTCTGGTCTTCCCTTTTACATAACCATATACTTATGTCTAGGAGTTTGTCCACGTCTCCCTACATGTCTATCAGCTATGATCCTTTTAACTTCTTTGTCAAATGAATCCCGTACTCCTATTGGAGCCTTTTGTGATATAGCTCTTATGGGATCTTTCTCATCCTTGTAAAATAGTTTTAGTATGCTCACGTGGAAAACTGAGTGTAATTTTAATTTGGATGAAAGTTCCGATTTGTAAAACATTCGCCCCACTCGTTTCACAATTGGGAATAAGCCTTCGTAGCACCTTATCAAACCTTTATGCAGTTGACTCCTCGTATGTTGTATCAAATATAACTTAACAAGCATTTGGTCGACTACTTGATATTCTATCAACCTATGCTTCTTGTTTGCAATTTTCTTTATTCTCTTGGTAGCTCGTTCTAAGTATGTCCAAGCTAAGTTATGATTTTTTTACCATTCACTTACAAATTTATATGCGGGAGGGCTGAACCCCGTATATCCCATTATTACTATATTAGGAGTTAAGGGTTGCCTTCGCATGACGATTTCAAAAAGACTTTGTCCAATGGACTCATTCTTTTGTAGGTTAAACAAGAACTACGCCACATCTAACAACTTGATCCAATCGCGTTAGTTAGCTTCTACAAAATACCTCAAGTATAATTCCACTAGAGCATTCACTCACTCCGATTGGGAATGTAAACTAGTTGAAAATTTCATTTCAGATCCTAGAAGTATGAACAATTCTATCCAAAATTTCCTTGTGAATCACCCATCTCGATCACTCACAATGTTTCTTGATAAGCCCCAATACTTTACTATATGTCTCAAGAACAATCGGATACCCTCATCTGCCGGGCACTCCTTTATTGCTGGAACAAAAATCGCATATTTTGAAAACCTATCTACCACAACCATAATTGTGCTATACCCTTTTGATCAGGGTAAACTTATAATGAAGTTCATGAAAACACTCTCCTATGACTGTTCAGGAATAAGAAGAGGCTTTAGTAGCTCCGAAGTTATCTTGTGTTCAATTTTGTCTTATTGACACATGAGACAAGTTCGAATATAGCTCTTAACATCTTCCCTTATGTATGGCCAAAAATACTTCTCCTTTACTAAGGCTTAGGTAAGGTGCATTCCTGGATGACTTGTCCATTTAGAATCGTGATACTCTCTAAATATCTCCCTTCTTAGGTTTAAGGATTAGGATACATAAATTCGATGTCCCTTTGTATATATTAGCCCATTATCTTGCCAAAATCTCCTTGTTTTCCTTTCTTGATATTGGATCAATAGAGCTTTAGTTTGCTTATCACTCTCCATCCCCTCTCGAATTCTATCAACAAAGTTACTTTTAGGTTTACTGAAGGCTGTCAATTCAACCCTTCAGCTCAAAGCATCCACCACGACGTTAGTCTCACCTAACTTATACTCAAGGTTGAAATCAAATTCCGCCAGGAAAACCTAACATCGAACTTGCTTTGGAGAGAGTTTTTTTTTAAGTTTGAAAATAGTTAATAGCCATATTGTCAATTTTGACCACAAGCTTTTTCCTTAACAAGTAATGCCTCCATACCCAAAAATAGTGCACTATTACCATCATCTCCTTTTCATGAACTAGATATCACCTCTCCGTGTCATTTAGCTTCCGACTCTCAAACATCACAGGGTGTTCTCCTTACATTAAAATCCCTCCAATAGGAAAATCACTAGCATCTAGATATATCTCAAAGGGTTTGCTAAAGTTAGGAAGGAGAAGGAACAGCTCCTTAGTGATTGCTATCTTTAAGGTTTCGAATGCTTATCGTTTATCTGTACTCCAAACCTAGGAGGTATTCTTTTTGAGTAAGTCTATCAATGGGCTCATTATCCTCGAATAGCTCTTAATGAATCTTCTATAGTAATTCACTAAGCTAAGGAAGGATCTCAAATCGGTAGACTTAGTGAGCTCCTTCCAATCTCAAATGGCCTGCACCTTTTCTTCATCCATTTTAATCTTTCTTCCCCTCCCACCATGTGACCAAGGAACGTCACCTCTTCTTGCACAAAAGCGCATTTCTCTAGTTTCACATATAGATCATTCCTTCTCAAGGCTAAGAATACCAAGCGAAGGTACTCTATGTGTTCCTCCAACGTTTTACTATAGATCATAATGTCATCTAAATATACTACTACAAATTAATTAAGATAGGGGGCCAAAACTCGATTCATAAGTGTACAGAAAGTAGTCGCGGCATTGGTAAGACCGAATGGCATGACTAGAAATTCAAAAACACCATATCTTGTAACACAATTGGTCTTGGGTTCGTCTCCTTCTACAATTCTCACTTGGTGATATTCCGACTGTAAATCCAATCAAGAGAAGTATCTGGCTTCTCTTAACTTGTTGAATAGGTCCGATACCAGTGGAATGGGATACTTATTCTTTATAGTGACCTTATTTAGGACTCGATAATCAATACATATTCAAAGTGATCCATCTTGTTGCTTCTAAAAGAGTATATGAGCTCCAAAAAGTACCTTTGAAGGCTTAATGAAACTCGCTTCTATTAATTCCTTCAATTGTCACCTTAACTTTTCTAATTTTGGAGGTAACATCCTGTATGGGATGGTAACGGGCAACTTAGCTTTAGGTTCCAATTCTATCACATGGTTTACCTCTTCTTGGCGATAACTTCTTAAGCAACATTAGCAACATTATATTCCTAAATTCTTCCAATATCTCCCCTACTTAAGGTGAAACGCTTTCTTGACCAATAGTCTCTTCCTTGACTTTTAAAGTTGCCAAGTAAGTGATTTCATTCTTCTTGAGTCCCTTTTCTATTTGCATAGCCAATAGGAATTTAGTGGCTTGGCTTACCTTTCTTATGATGGGGATTACATATTGTAAGTTGTAATCAAGTATACAAATGCAGTTAGCTCGCGACACGATAAGTGCATCAATACAATTTAGGAAATCCATCCTAATCACAAACTCGAAATCATCTATTGGCACTACTTCGACCATCTCCTTTCCTTGCTAACCCCTAATATGGAGCTCTATCTCCTTGGCTACTCTGATAGTGGGAACTTTTTTTAAGTTAACTATTTTGAGCCATGTTTTGGTCTTCTCAACTTTTAGCTCCAACTTTTTTGCTGCCATATTAGAAATGAAAAGATGGGATGCTCTTGTGTTTACGAGAGCATTAAGTTTCTTATTTGTTACTGATACTTTGATATATATCAATCCTTTTCTTCTTTCATTAACTTGAGACTTCATGGCATTGAGGAGTCAAACCGACCCTAACTGAGCTTCATCCCCTTCATCTAAGCTTTCACCTGCTACTAGTGCCACTAATCTATCTTTCTTCGAACTTTCCTTGGCAAAATGGAGACCATTGTAGAAATAACATTTTAATTTACAGAGTTTCCATTGTTCCCCATCTCTTCCTTCATGAGTTCTACCCGATCGTTATCTTTTTCCTCTGCCTTGGTTTTCCTGTTAGAAGAACTCCTACTCTTCTCTCTCTCAGCTCCCCCTTTCCATCTTCCCCTTAGGGTCTTAGAATTTGTCTTTTGAAATTCCAGTAGGCCTTTAGCAACTGTTATAGCCTTGGAGATGTTTTCCACTCCCCTTCGCTTTAGTTCTAATTTAACCCCGGGCTTTAAACCATCTACAAACATTACTGAAGCATTTTCTTGATGGAGGTCTGGGATCTCTAATATCAATTCTGAAAATTCCTTTACATATTGCTTTATATCAACCTTATGCGTTAGATGACATAATTTCACCTTTGCTTTCTTAGCAGCATTTTAAAAGGAGAATTGACCCTTCAGCTCTTGTACAAAGCTATCCCATTTGTTGACATCAGCTGCCCTCTTGCGCTACTATACCATAGCAGTTTTTTAGATGCATGGCAGCAATACGTACTTTTCCAACATCATTTAAAATTCCTACAACGTTAAAGTATTGTTCCACTCTCCGCAAGAAATTGTCTATTTCTCAAGCTGACCGTGTTCCGTTGAAATGCTCTGGCTTAGGAACATCGACTCTATGGTCTATTTGAACGGTCACTCTATTTGCAATAGTAATTTAACAAGCCGTCAATTAAGTCTTAAGATTTTCAATCTCTTGACACATGACCACTACTACTACATCAATCTTAGCTTCATAAGCCTCTTCCTTAATTTCTAAAGTCGTGACTCGAGCTTGGAGAGCATCACCCTTCTCTTCAATTTAGTGCTCGCAATTTGCCTCAAAGGAGTTTTTCTATCTCCTCAAGACCGTCTCGAGGCTTATCAAATTATTCCTTGGATTTAGTAATGCTTAACTCTGCCTTATTCATCCTATTAAAAAGGGAGTTCAATAAGTCACAAGACTTAGCCCTTTATTTGGTAACACAGCAATCATCTTAGTCAACCAACTCATCGACCATTGAAGTGTTGTTATCTTCTCCAAATAACATTTTCTTCACAAATAGTCTCTTTTTCAAGCTCTAATACTACTTATCATAGGCAAATTTTGTCACTCGATTCCGTATGGCACTTAATGTTTCTAACTACACTAAGGAAGGTTAAGTTAACCTGTAACACACTTATAAAGTTTAAAGAGAAAAACTTTAAAGGTATGATGTATTCACTCAAATGACCGGTATCCTATATCTGGGGAGAATACCCTATCTATACAGAAAGTCTTTATAAATTAATAGTTAAGATTAATTAGATTTAACGGTTACAATTGACTTCCAACTACTACATTCACCTATCCCACCTACTACTATACAAGATTCTAGACTTATTTGGAACTTTTTAGAACTTTTCATCTTCTAATTAGTTGACTTGGTCTTTAGTCTTAAGCTTTAGGAACATCCTAGAAATGGCCCATTTTTAAAAGTTCGTAACATCTGTCTCCCAAAGCTCAAGTTCCATCATCCCTTTGAAGAGCTAATATTATGTTTTTGTTTTGGTTATGCTCGACACATTTATGGAAGAAGGAAATATTTTTGTCTCCCAATTTTAGCCATTTGATCCTTGATTTTTGCTTAAAAAAATTATTATCCACATTTTTAAGAATATAATATTCTTTAAAGGCTTTCTCTTCCAACACAAGAGAATGATCTCCGTTACCAATGGGTAATTGGATGTTAAGCAAGGAGTCCTTAGCGATAACTACTTAAGAGGAAATATGCGAGAACTTCTTCTCATTTAACTTCTTTAACTCTTTCTTAAGAGACCTAAGCTTGGAAACAACCTGAAAATAAGCAGAACCGAGAGCACTTGCTTCCAAACATCACCCACAAAAGGAAGGAAATCATTCGAATTAGACCAAAAATCATAAAATTTAAAAGGAACCTTCTTAATCTAATTTGAAAAGTTTAAGTATACAAGAGCAAGGGAATGATTAGAAAGTAAAGAGGGAGAAAACAACCTTACTGACCTTAGGTAACGTTCCAACCAACTTTGGTTGATCAAAATGTGATCCATTTTTTGAGGATGGGATTGTCTTCCTGCTTATTTGTCTAAGTGAAGAGATTACCAGAAAAATTCAGGTTCTCCACTTCCGCCATATCCAAGAAAACCCTAAAGTTCTCTATCTTTGAAGACAATTGGGAAGAACCACCATTACGTCCGATAACGATTTGATAATATTAAAGTCTCCTAAGAGAATCCACGGTTCATTGGCTATCACAACTCCAATCCCAAGTAAATTACTCCAAAGAGATTTGCGTTTCATGGAGGAGTTAGAGGCATAGACAAATATAGCAAAAAAACTCGTAGAACATCTGTTATTGGTGCAAAAGTAATGTAAGAACTGATTGTCTTCTTTGATGATATTGATAGACCAAGAAATGGGTTCCCAACCCAACCAAATGTGTTTAGGTGCATTTGGTTAACAACAAAACTCCAACATAGGTTGATTCTATTCTTCATCGACTCAATATTTGAGTGGTTTACACAAGTTTTAAGAAGCCTAATGAGAGAAATACCCTTTTCAACACAAATTTTCTTAACATTAGCACCTTTAATGGGGTTACTAATACCTTGAATATTCTAAGCTGCAAAATTCATAAGAAAATAAAGAAAAAGAAAAAGACTAGCATCAAGCGTAGTGATGCTTCCTCTTAAAAAATTTTCTGTGCTTACTAGAGGAAGAACTATTACCACTCCTTGAATTTGACCCTCCACTTGGTCTCTTCTTCTTACCTTTTTGAACGGGTAAGGAGGGCATAGAGGTAGTTTCTTCAAGAAGATCATGAACAGGAGAGTACGCTGTTGACTATGGAAGGACTTGATCTCCTGATCCATAATTGATAAGAGGTGTTTCTAACACATGGGATACCTATTCTAAAGGGATAGCATCTTGATCACCACTTTCGGATACTTCAAAGGAGGAGGTAAAGGACAACTCATTACCTGAGGAAGGAGGTTGACAACCACATTCCTATCTGAAACTTTCTTGGGTAGGGAGAGGACTTCCTCATTCACTTCTTTGACTCTCTCCCCCTTAGGAGTAGTCGGCATATCATCCTTCACAAGTGCTTGCTTACCTTTTTTTTTTCACTGCAATCCACTCACTCTTAGGGTTGGCAACCTTAACTCCTCGATCAGCTATAGTAGCTGAACATTCATGACCAAAGATAAGACAATGGGGGCATCTTAAAGGCAAACATTGGTATTCAATTGAAATTGCTATTGAAGAACCATCTTCTTTCTTAATGACAACTAAATAAGGCAACTCCTCTCTATCATCAATCTCTATGAGAATGCAAGCTTGGTTAGCTCTAGAGCGTATAGTGCAGTAAGCAAATTCACTTTGATAGGTTTTCCCACTCCACTTGCAATATAACCGATGCCTTTTGGTTCCATAAATTCACACGGAATGCAACAGAAAACATCCTAAAAAGGAACTACAGATGATTGGGGCTTATCCAAAACCATACCTGGTTGCCATTTGTGAAGGATAAGGAGAAATTGAGCAAAGAACCATGGTTTTTCAAGAACCTGGTCAAAATCAAAAGATGGTGAGAAACGGAAATAAAAGAAACCCTCTTTATTTGCCAACACTTCTTAAAAACCATACTTGTTCCATAATCTCATGCCCGTTTGTTGCCCAAGAGAAAAGGGGAGCTTATGACCCAAGAAGAAAGTAGAGTCCCAAAATTTTGCCCCTTGACAGTTACATTAGGGGGTGGATGGACACGAGCAATAACTCCTTTTTCCACCAACGGGATATATTCAAGAGAAAACTCTAGAACAATTTTAGAAGGTTGTACTGGTCCGCAAGCTTTAGCAAAAGACTTAGGCTTATTCCTTGTTGTAAAGGGGTGGTTTTGGTGTTTAAAATTGTCTATGAGGTTGTTTAATTCTTCCAAGGTAAGTATTTCCGAAAGAAGAATTGCTTCTAGCTACAAGAAAAGTCTAGGAAGGGTGTGAAAGCCATGAAAAGATAGAGGATTTGACATTTGCAGGTGCACAAGGCTCTAAAATATCCTTTTCAAGGATAGAAGGCTTTTTGTTAGCAAAAAGCAAAGTTGACTTTTTCCTTAAAGAAGCAACCTTGGGAACACAATTGGGACCCACAAGTTTTTTCAAACTAGACTGAGAAGGTTGAATAGAAGAGGAAGGAAGGGCAGAAGGAGGAGGACGATCGGAAGAAGACTGGGGAGGTGGGATGCTGGACATGGGAAGGGACAAGAAAATAGACACAAAGAGAAGGGAAGAGAGATAGGGAAGTAAGAAGAGATGAAAAAGATGGGAAAGGAGGAGGAGATGAGAAAGGGGAAGAAAACCGGAATAAGGAGAGGAAACAGACAAAGCCAGGGAAGGAATTCTGGAGAGAGTAGAGAGGATTTTCTCTCTCTAGAAAAGGCCATTTTCTTCTGTTTAAGAAAGGTATATTTTTATCTTAAAACACCAAACAAAATTGATGTGCAAATTGGAAGTACTTGTTTTTTTTAGCTTCTTTAATGAACTCACCTAAAAACATTACACAAATCAGAAAAGAACAAAAAGATTTTGTTTCAAAAATAGTTCAATAACATTCCAAACTATATTATTTGCATGGTAGGGTGAAGAATGTGAGATTGCTGGTAAGAGAGTGAAGAATTAATACTACCACTAGTAGAGCCTAGGTTTCAATAAAGGGCAACAGTTGGCAATTCCATTGATATGAAAGGGAAAGTAACCACAGTTGCCAATTATCACTCAAAGAGTACTTTGCTCTCAACCAGCTCTCAAATCTATATCAGAAAAGGCATAAATGACTTCACTAATACCAGCTAGAGTATTTATGGACACTTGCTCCAACAAACTAATTATTCTAGACTCTTAACCAATTGTTAACTAATTAACTACTAACCAAAACACCTATAACATGAAATATCTAACAATAGCTACACAAACATAGATAACTAATAGACCGACGCATGTCGTATCACCTCAAAGATGGATGGATGAAGCATCCATGGCTAAACACACCATAGGCTTCCTCTAAAGTCACCCAATCTCCGTTAATACATTCTGGTTCTTCCATCAACACCACAAATCGAAGTGTTTCATTTGGCCACTTGTGATTAAGGGAAACAGCCGGTTGAAATGAAAACAAAGACTCTTGTTCTTTTTCTCAAGAAATTTTGAGTAGAGTTGACACTGGAGTTGGCCCTGAGTCTTCTTTATTACCAGTATTAGGAATAGTACCATAGTTTTGCTGCTCCCCTAAGAAAGGTCGAGCACTTATAGCCAATGATGAAAAAGACTATGGAACTTGAGATGAAGAGGCTTCAAACCTAGATGGATGCCAAGTATCATGTTTTCTCATGGTGGATGAAACAAAGATACCGATATTAAACCCCTTTTCAACATTGTAGGCCATTACAATCACTGTCTCTAAAGTACGAGGAGTGAGAGCATATACTCTTGTACCTATCCTTTTGTACCTATATTTAGCGGAGATTGGTCCCAAACTGGAGATCTGTCAGTATTATGATCAGTATAGCAATGCAAGTGAGAAGTTGCCTTGATATCTTTATTTGAAGTCTCCTGTTGTTCAAGTAATTGCAGCTTGAACATACTACAGCTTGAGCTTCATGTATCTAAGATCACATGAAGAATTATGATGAATAACCTTAGAAAACTGCATTTAGTAGTTCGGCCACATGAGATCTAACTCTTCAGTTAGGTTCTGAAAAAATTCGTGAGAATTTTGCACTTCCCTTGTCAAATCTGAAATCAGAAACATTTTTATCCAAAGATGGTACTTGTTTGTCCATTCGAGTCATCTCTAATCAATAGTAACCACAGATGGCACCAATTGTCAAGCCTAGGATTCAATCTAGGCAATAGTCTGCAGTATTATTTATACGAAAGGATAAGTGACAATAGTTGCCAGCTATGACAACTCCAAGAGCATGTTGCACTCAACTATAATGACTTCACTAATTCCAGCTAAACACTATTTGTAGACAATTGCTCCAACTAGATAACTATTCTACACTCTCAACCAAATGTTAACTAACAAACTATTAACCAAAATACTTACAATATCTAATATAGCTATACAAGCACGACCAACTAATATAGCTAGCTAACAGATTAGTATATGTTGAACTAACTATTCTGAGTGGATAGTAACAATAAGAACAAAAGGATAGAAGAATCTACTCTCAATTGTAAAAGCAGCTAGAATAAACTTAAAAAAAAGTACCTTAAGAACAGCAGCAACCATCCCAGGAGCTTTGGAACCATCAGGGACTTGGAATACCGCATGATGGCGGTGTGGATCAAATGGCTCATTTACTGGATCATATTTTTCGATACCAAATTTTTTAAACACCTGCAGGCATAAAACACATGAGAGTACTCCAAAAGTTTTGCTGAAAAAATCCCATTAATCATGTGACTGAGAACGCCACAAATTGCATTTTTTGTTCACAATGGTAAATGAGACATAAATTGCATGTTGCTAAATCAGACATCATAAATCACTAGGATTCATGTAAGGAAATCATAAACTTCAATATTAGCTACTAATCATTCTCATGTGAGCTACTTGAGTCACTTGTGTTAATTGTCATGTGCTTAAAAGTTGCTTCAATTTCCCATGTTTGGAGCAACTGTTGTCATGCTTTCATTCATTGCAGCTTGAAAATTAAAAAATACATAAATAAATGAATAAGCAAAAGACAACTGAGGACATATAAATATTTACCAAAAAAGGGGGGTTGGGGGGGTGGAAACTACCTCCAAAAGTTGCTTCTCAGTCATCTCCACACCTTCTAGAAGGGTCCTCAAGAGTGGAGCAGCTCCACCATTATCATTTGATGTATCAATTTTGGAGAAACTGTCTTTGACAACAGAAGAAGCCCTTCTCAAATTATCTGCTACATCCACTAGAGTTTTGGCAAAATTCTGTAGTATGTGTTTCAAGAGAACATCAACAGGGGAGTTGAAACAAAGTAGAAACAATAATCTCATTCAATGTGCAAGATAAACCAAAACAATAAGCCCTGTAAGAAAGCAGGCACCCAAGATGACCTGTATAGCATATTTCTTTGCACTCTCAGCTTCCCGCCTAGTCCTATCCATCACATTCTCCATTTCTGCATAACTTCTAAGAACTTTATCTTGCATATCCTCCAACTGTTTGTGCTTCGCTTTTAAAAGGTCTTCCTTTTCTGTTAAAAGCTTTACCAAGTCATCCATTGACAACTCTTCATCGCTATCAGAATCTGTAGAACAAGCAACAAGTCCTCAGGACTCCTCACAAACAACCTCAAAACTTAGGACTTGGTTACCTGAAATATAAAATCTGAACCTGAATTTTCCTTTTTGCTGGGAGCCTTTTCTCCTCCTGAACCAGAAGCTTTTGCTTGATCAGCAGCTTCACTTTTTTCATTCTCTATCATTTCTTTGGCATTGACAGAAGCATCATTCTTCTCAGTATATCCCTGTTGCTTTCCATTGGGTTCTGGGGATGCAGAAGAAGAGATCCCAAATCGCCGAAGCAAGGAAGACGAAATGGTTGAATGATCTGATGTGAAAACCTGAGATTAAAAGCAAAATATAAACCAAGGTCACTCACTCACTCTCTCTCTCTCTCTCTCTTCCCCTTCCACACAACCCCCCCCCCCCCCCACCCTTTTATTTTTTTCTTTAATAAAAAACACCACAATAAATTTGTAACATTAACTAACTTCAACAGCATATATGAGACTAATATTTCCAGTTCCTTCAACCTTAACAGAGCATCGCATCCAGATTATATTACTAAAATTTCTAAACTTGATATACAGATTGAGACTATTATTATGCAAGAAAGGCTTTGGGAATCATATGGTACGTGGGCAGCTTCGCAAACAAGGACCTGAATGATGGCATTTTTAAACAATATCGTAGTTTTTCTAGAATGGTAGATAAAAGTTGCTATACCGCATATTATTAATTAATGACCTATTACTCATCACTCCGCATGACATATCACTCCCATTAATTTTTTCTTTCTTATCATGTACAAGCAATGGCTTAGGATGTTACTTCGCCTAGAAGCCACAGATATTTCCTCCGTGTTTTCTACCACATTCCATAATTTCTACCAAATTTCAATGTTTTTCTGATCAAAATTCACTAGAAAGTTATAGCACGTAGATACAAATAATCATTCAGGCTAGGCTACGGAACCTAGTAATTTCCCATATTAAAAATCAATTCAGAGGGGGGAAAAAAAGAGAGAGTAAAACAATGGTACAGAAAGGATCGTATTCTCTAGTAATTTATTCATGTCCTTAATAATCTCACCTAATAATATGAAAGAAGATATACTATATTTCTAATTTCAAAACTATCTTTCTCAGCTTCAATCTAATTCAAACTCCCTAACAAGTACTTGAAGCCTTAAATACCAAAAGAGAAGTACCAAAAGGACTAAAATCAAAACAAATACACACGCGTCATCCGGATCTAGGAAAACCCTTAAACCCTAGCAAAACCCTGATTTCGGGAAAAAAAACCCTAAAACAAGGCAACGCCTTTCAATACCTTACATGGTAATTGAAACTGGGGAGAGCTGAGCTGATTGCAAAGAATGGACAAAGGTTGTCTTTCCGAAGGATAGAGAATGAAGGCGCGTCGACTCAAGCTCCAGGAAGCGCGTGACAAAACCCTCGAACCCAACATTACTGAAGAAGACAAGAAGAAGAGAAGAAGATTGTGGAAGATACAGGAGAAGAGAGGGAATAGAAATCAGAAGAGGTAATATAAGGAGAGGAGATGTTAATACGTGCTTGGAGGGGCTTAGAAATTAAGAAAGGAAATGGAACAGAGGCAAAGGAGATGATTAAGTGAAGGTTTGGGTAAAAGTGGCACAAGGATTCTTCCTCCACGTATCTATATTATCTCTTATATTAAAAAAAAAAAAAAACCTATATTTATACTAATATAAGTCCTTTTCCAAAATAAAAAAATAAAAAAAGGATCCTTTCAAATAAATATTACAAAAATAGTATTGTCAAGAATAAATATAGGCCAGAAAAACACATATAATATGTATGCCTTGTGTATTTAAAATTAAGTTGAAAGTGCATATAACATGTACACCTTTAATGTATTCAAAATTAAGTTACATGTACTTTCAATTTTATTTTCAATATGTTGAAGGCACATGTTATATATGTGCTTTCAGTTTTGTTTTCAATACACCAATGCATGCACATTATACACAATTTATAACATTGAAAAACATTGGGGAGATGAGAGGAAACACAAAGTTGTTGTACCCATCAATTTTCTTTGCTAGTAAACGTTCAAAAACAAATAATAATCAATACTTTACATCATTTTATTTTATTTTATCGAAAAAAAATTGATCGTATACTATGCCTACTATTTAGACATGCATGAATCCTAAGTTTTTCAATATGTTTACATTTAATGAGAATTTGTTATATTATATATATATATTAAGGCGTTTATGTTATTGTGTAGATAAGTTATGTGAATATTATTATGAAAATGTTAGTGTATATATTGAAATTGTTTTATTTTTTGTGCACCCACAATGTGTTCGGTAAAATTCATGAGAAAAGTTAGGTAGTGCACAGTTTAGTATAACGAGATGACATCATGTGAAAGTTGTTGTGTATGTGAATGGAAACATTGTGATAGGCAACTCGAGGTTGGAGTATGATAGGAATTTAATTAAGAAATTGAAAATTAGAAAGGATGTGAACTTCTTCCACTTCTTTCGGAGAATTTATGGAAGCATTGAAATTGACTCGAGTGGGGTTAAAATTGTATACATGCATCCTTTTTCTGATGCAAGAGTTACTTATAAATTGATAACCATCAAAGACGATGAGAATATTGAAAATTTCATTGAGATGGTGAGTCTTTTTAAGAGTGGAGTATCTAGAAAGCATACATTAGGCATTATGGCGAATCAAGTGCTTGGGTTAAGCATGGCATAAAATGTTC
Organism: Lumnitzera littorea; assembly: GCA_024138015.1. Taxonomy (NCBI): domain Eukaryota; kingdom Viridiplantae; phylum Streptophyta; class Magnoliopsida; order Myrtales; family Combretaceae; genus Lumnitzera; species Lumnitzera littorea. The sequence continues at coordinate 120,776,028 of JAMXBB010000001.1, read as the reverse complement.
GGACAATCCAACTTTTTCGACACCTCATTTGCAATCTATGATGACTAGTATAGAGCCGAAAAATTTGAATGTGTCAAATAAACCATACGTGGATGGATTTCATATACTATAGGCATGTCGATATCATAGAGGAGCAACTTGACAAAGCATTCTGTTCGATTATCAAACATGAAGAGTTTTATGATTTGTATGTGGAGAGAATATACATAGACATAAATGCCGATAATAATGGAAAGGAGGAGCCGGCTAGTGATAATGATGTAGATCATGTTGAACTTGAGGATGACAATGGTGAAGAATAAGAGGAATTGGGAGAATCTTAAGTAAGACCAGATGTTGTTGCCAGCAATGTATCAGTTAAGCCTACTCGCCAAGCCATCCTAAGTAAGCCCTGTTGTCATATACATGTACTAATTTGCACTAGTCAATTTGAGGAGCTTTTACAATTAAATGAGACGGCGGACAAGGTTGTTAAAGATCCTATTCCATTCTACAATAGCAAGTATGATGGTAGTAGATTTGTGGTGTTCGGGTGAGATGTTAACGAAATGTGTAGCAACATCAACATGTTTGATGACTTGAGTATAGACATACGGTTTAACACCAATCATAAACGCGGTGAAGTCATTCCTACATAAGGAAACATTGTGATTTCCATGTTGAGATATTTAAGCCAAAGGTATACATGGTCTATTATAGAAGGAAGGAAGAGGGCTGTAAGTAGAAGTTACAAGCATATTTAAAGAAGGTGGATGGACTTTTTAAAATCACCATTTTAAAGGGATTGCATATTTGTGTGAACCCAATAATGAATCAAGATCACCTTTAGATTAACAGCAATATCATGCCAAGGATATTCATCAATAATGTATGGAATAATCCCTTAGCAACTCCATTAGTTGGACCTTCGTGGTAGGATGAATGTTGATTGGATCAACACACACAATGCATACATTCGAGCTTAGGGATAGAGGCATGGCTTCATAGTTCATATCCAGGATCCCAGTAGAGTCGACCTTGACTACTGGTCATGGTACTGATAGATCGCCCACCATTATATTACATACTAGAAAGCTGTCATTAGTTATCTCATAAGTGCCTGTGCAATTGTCCCATCATTTTAATATTCGTACTTACCTTCTATTATCTATACTGACAACTTCATGTTTATTTATTTTAGGTGGACTAGCTTAGGAATGTGTGGTTATAGTTCATTGGGTATCATAACAATCTCATCTTATACCCATAGTACAAGGGGGAGTAGCCACCATAGCCTAGCGACCATGGCGGGGAGTAGGGAGCACCTTTAGTTGATGATATGTTGGCTCCTTGTATACTTCCTAAAGTAGAGCCCTAGTTAAAGGAGACAAGGCTCGATTAGGGTATGGTAAGGGTACTTATGATGAGGATGCGCCATTATAGGTATGACATTCTATAGACCTCGGACACATCAGTTTTGGATACAATACATGCCTCGAATCTAGAGTTGCTTTTAGCTCAGGGGTCGGATCCAACTCTTACATTACTCTTGATTTCTAGCATCAATTAAAGCTCATCACTCCTTCAGCCCCTTAGAAGCAATGTTTGGGTTACTCGTAGTCCTCCATGGATGAGGGTGTCACTTAACTATAATCAGCTTTTTTTATCGATCTAGTGCCTCCCCTTGATCTTAAGGAAGCACCACTACAGCCTACATAGTCATCAGAGAGTCGAAGACAATCCTTTCTATCCCATACCATCAAAACCTTCACCTGGTATAGGAGACAATAGACAAATTTTGTACTAACCATAGATGATTTTATCAACATAAACATAGCACATAATCTGTACATATATTTACTATTTGAATCTAAGTTTAGCTTTTGTTGCATTTACAATGTGTAGCAAGCTTTTTTTTGTCATTATGTTACATTTTGAATTATTTCTAATTGTAATCATGTCCTATGGGAAACGGATGTTCTTTCTGTGAGCTAAGTTTTGTTCTTATGCCTTTTAGTGTCGGGAGTAAATGTTGGAGATGGTGAATTAGACTGGATAGTTTGATGTTTTGTATTTTATGTTTGTAAATATACGAAATAATGTATCTTAGATTAACTTAGTCATTTTGTTTGAAAGTCCTAAGTAGAAACAAAAGATAACACATGCACTGGATCTAGAATATATTGAAGGCGCATACGCATACACTTTATATGCCTTTAATGAATCTATAATCTATTGAAAATGTATGTATTAAATACGCTTTCAATGTAAAAACTTATAGGAAGTAAAGGTACATGCACCATTTTTGTAATATATACTTGAAGAGGCCATTTTCCATATTATTTTTCAGAAAATGGCTCATATTTATATAAAACTTAACAATTTATTATCAACCATAAAAAAAATTCACATGACAATTACCGAAAAAATTCAAGTACATTTCATAAACTTCTCAACTATTGTATATTATTTATAAATCTTTCCAATTATGTAATTACTATTTTCTATTATATTTACTTAGGGTTTCTATTGTTTTATTTATTCATTATTTTAATTGCTTAATATTGTTATTATTTGAAAAATTTATTATACTTTTTATTCGATTAATATCTGTTACTATAGTAACGACTTTTTTTTGAAATATTTATTATAATTTTGATTTTACTAATATATATTATTGGCCTTTTTTTTATTATAAAGTCTAAATTCTTTTTTATATTTTTTGTACACATAACGTGGGTGTATCATTTGCTAGTTAAAGTTAAAGGACTTTAATAACTACCTATAACTATCAAGTTTAGTGTCCTTTTAACCTATTTAATTATCTCAATTATTAAATATAGTTTGTTATCATCTATATTATCTATTAGCTAGTATATTATTAAAGCCAAACAATTAATAACTATTAAAATTTATTTTTTTAGTATTTTATATTTTAACTTTTCTACATCACATAGGAGTTATTTTTATATTATTTATTTTAATTGTTGTTTCATTCGTACTACTAGTTATTTTTTCAATTCGCAAAACTCACTTTAGATTTATCTTTTGAAATGGTAACGAACGTAATAAAAAGAGAAAAAGAAAAACTTATCCCTCCTCTTCTTCTCACTCTCTTTGAAGATTGCATTAGAGTAAATTGAAAATAAAGGAAATCTATTTATGATAATTTAGTATATCATAAATTATAAAATATAATTTTATTTTATTTTTGTATGTGTAGCATAGATATGCATTTATTAATATATTCTATATTATAATTTGACACCATGCTATATAATGCTATAACATATTTTTTATTAAAACATCTTAAAACTATTTTGATATTAAAAATTATTTGAAGAAATATTGTTACTTTATCTAATCATACTTATCAGCTATTCTTTTACATTATTAAGTGTTATGTTTCAAAATTGGATTAGAAAAATAATAGCTTAATAGTTTAGTTTTCTTTTAAAATATATAGTTTGATATTAGTCGATAGTAGTTTTTGATATTAATAACAATTAGTTAGTCGGTTAGATACTAGTTTATATTAGGTATTAGTTAAGAGTATAAATAGTTTATACAGATAAAATTTAAGAATTTCCTTTGAATTCTTTTGTAGAGATAATTCTCGTATCAAAAAGAAAAAAATTAAGAGATTATCTTATCTTGAATATAGGGAATTTTATATTTTTACAAAAAAAAAAAAAGGTGAATTGAGCATATCACCTAAGTAGGCTTAACATTAAGGTAATACTTATCATTTGACTTTACCAAATAATAACTAAAATATGGGGATTAGAAAGGATTTTATGGTAAAGCTACTAAAACATAATTAAATAATATAGTTAGTTGGTCTTTTAATTTATAATAGTAAAAAAGGTTATTAATAGCTTTTATGGAAGTTATCAATAACTTTTACGAAAATTTTCAATGATTTTTGTTTTGTATTTTATCATAAATCACCCTTATGCACTTTAACAATTGAAAAATTAAGGATTTTTTTTTTTTTTTGAGTAATAGACATTATATTAAACAATAGCACGAACCAAGTCCTAGTACCAAAAAAAAAAAAAAAAAAAGAACCGCAAGCACAAAAGAGTAGCTTGATTGGGTATTTTCGCAACCCATTCTCCAGGCCTCAACAACACTCTGATCTCTGCCAGAGTCATATGCAACTAAGTTCGACGAAAACAAAGGGAACATACAACAAAAGCAAAGTTTGTATCAGTTTTGAGTCCTTCCCTTGTTAGAGAGTCCGCCACTTCATTGGCATCACGGATGATCCTGCAAAGACAAATATGAGTAAATTTTGTCAGCAAATCAGGACAATGTCTAATAATAGCCGAGTTCGTGCTATTCATTGCAGATCCTTTTTTGACAAAGTCAATGGCAGCGGCACAATCCGATTCAATGATAATGTTGTGTCAACCCTTTTCTGCTGCTAATCGAAGAGCATACACAATAGCCTACATTTCTGCTTCTACCGGCACTACTCCAACTAATATTTTTGATAATCCCCACACAATTCGGCTTTGCCAATCCCGTCAGACTACCGCCACCGATGCCTTTTTACCTCTCTAATCTATTGCTGCGTCGAAGTTTATTTTGCACCAGCCCTTGGGTGGTCTCACCTAGTAGCTGGGGAACTCCATATCTCCTCTTACTCGCTTCTTTCTTTTATTAATTGCCCACCATTTATAGGATTTCTTCTGAATTAGACTTATCCAATTATGTCCATTTGACCCTGGGTTAAAGATGCAACCATTCCTTTCTCTCCAGATTCCTCTTAGAGCAAATAAGAATACAACAGCCCGTTGGCATGTGCTAGCATTCCATGGAATTTTCCTGACATAAGCATTTCGTCGAATCCAGTATTTTGGAATCCTGTAAAGTTCCTTTCTTTTCATTAAATTCTTCAAATTATAAATAAATAATTATCCTTATTTAGATTTTTTAAAAAAGATGACATCACAATGATGTTACAGGATATTTCAAGAATCTAGACAATCTAAAAGTTATCTCATATATATTCACATTTTAATTTACTGCATCTTCAAATTTGCCATGAAGCATTATAAAGTAGTGAAATAAATAGTGATAGTTTTTTTACAAAAATAAGTGGACTTGTTTATAAACCATCAAATGATACTTATTTATTTCGAGTATACTAGTAATCAAGTTATCAAATTATTTTGCTCACCTGTAACTATAAGTAGGTCGGTCGTCAAGAGGAAGAAGACCGCATTATTGATAACTTTGTGACTTGTGAGGTAGCCAGCGACAAAAGGTTTTACTCGATGTCAGATGATAGAGTACGAGGAGGCTTTTTCGTAAGTAAAATTGCCGAAGTACATACAAATCTATCTCCCTTGCAACTTATCATGGCTTTATAATATGACAAACAGTGAATCAGATGTTAGAAACACTTTACTTAAACAGATAATTGCAAGGAGATTTATGTGGAAAAGTTCATCTATCGATCGAAACAAGTTTGGATGAAAAGGAATTCAAAGTTTGATGAGCCTATAGAATAATTTGGTTATATCAACATCCCTGAGGAGTCCGTGAGTGTATAAAAAGGTAAATGGGAGATGTAAATCAGATCCACTCAATCCGACAGGTTTTTGTGAACATAAATCTATAATTTTATTTATTTCTCATGTCATACGTACACTGATACACATATGTCTTCATTGGAGTAGTAGGTATATGTATATATATACATATTATAGACTTTGTAAATATCAGATTATTAATTAAAATAAAAGAAACTAATTCAACTTTTTTCACCTGCAATATTTGTCTTCCGCTCTTTCTTGTTCGATTCAATCCTTTTAAGTCTTGTTGCTTCTTCACTTAATTTATTGATTTTACACAGTTTTACATGGTACTAGAGTAGGTCTTGATTGATTTATGCAATTATTTTGGTTTCCTGTGAATCAAAATCATGACTAATATGCCAAACACTTATAAACAAAATGCCTTGTATTAGCATATATCAGCTTTTATATCATAAACCTCCTTCTTACAATGGGAAATTCTAGAGATAAATTTTATTTTAGAAATAGATGATGTATATTCCTATAATATCCGTATGGGCAAAAGGGAAGAAATTGTATGATTTTCAATCCAATCAATTGTTTGTCAGTCAAGATGTTCCTTTATATCAGAACATCTTTCCTTTTAAATCATCATCATTTTCACTTGAGTTTTCATTTGTTCATCCTAAACCTTTATTCCCTTCTATTTGTTATGATCTTGATTCAAAGGATCAAACTGATTCAGACGAATCTTCCATTATATTGAATTCCACTTCTACAGATATGAGTTTATTACAAACGCATGAATCTCTTCCTTCAGGCTTCTTGTGTCTCAACTAGAATTAAAAATCCTCTTAACATAATTAAAAGATTTCATACACTACGTTTAGTTTAGTAGGATACTTAGCGAGTGCATGTGCATCATTCTCAACCACTAGTAATGTTAAATATCCTTTGTTTACCTCAAACACTTTCATTAATTATCCGAAGGAGTACATAGCATTTTTAGCAAATGTGTTGGCGATTCATGAATCTCAAAACTATCATGAGGTAAAGGATCTAAAATGGGTGGAAGCAACCAACAATGAGTTGTTGGCCTTAGATTCCAATCATACCTAAGAATCGACTAGTTTATCATCGGGAAAGAAACCAATTGGGGTGTAAGTATATATATAAGATTAAGTATAAATGAGAAGGTCTAGTTGAAGGATATGAAAAAAGATTGGTTGTATAAATGAGATGGTCTAGTTGAAAGATATGAAGCAAGATTGGTTGTATAAATGAGATGGTCTAGTTGAAAGATATAAAGCATGATTAGTTGCCAAGGAATATAATCAAGTGGAAGGAATTGATTGCATTCATACTTTTTCTCCTATAGCTAAATTAACTCCAAATGCAAATTTTACTTGCACTTGTTTCTGTTAGACATTGGCATGTACACTGACTTGATGTTAAAAATGCCTTTCTATATGGATTTCATGATGAGGAAATATACTTGTCTTCTCTCGAGGCTATTCAATTGCTTCTTAATGACAAGTTTGTAAGAAAGATCTCTATATGGTCTTACACATGCATTTAAGTGATGGAAAAAAAAGAAATTTCTAAATTCTTGACTTCACTAGGTTTTTGTTCAATCAAAACATAATTATTCTTTGCTTACAAAGTCTTCTTTAGCTGGTTTTCTTATTATTCTAGTATATGTGGATAATGTTCTTATTGTTGGTGATGATTTGTTTGAGATTAATGCTTTTAAACAATTTATTTACAATTCATGAGGAATTCACTATAAAAGATCTTAGAGAAGTCAAGTTTTTCATAGGAATTGAAGTATCAAGTATGCTGAACAAAAGATGGTGTCATGTTGAATCAATACAAGTTTATACTTGATAATGTTGAGGATATTAGACTGATTGGTGCTAAACCAACAACTATTCCTTTTTCATTCAATTTGCACTTAGATAGTTGATCAGGTGAGCCTTTGGATGATTCGTATTTTTTTTTTGGGAGAATTTTAGTGCTAGTTGTATTAACTTTAAGAAGGATTGATTTAAGGTTTTTTGTTCAACATTGAGCCGATTTGTTGCAAATCCTAGACGATTACACATGAATGCAGCTTTACAAGTATTGCGCCATATGAAAGGAACAATTAATCCTGGGTTGTTTTATCCTTCCAATTCTTCACTTTAGTTGTGTGGATATATTGATGCAGATTGGGAAATAAGCAAGGTTGATAGGAAATGTTTGACAGGGTTTGTGTTTTTTTTTTTTTTCTTCCTTAATCTCTTGAAAGACTAAGAAGTAGGCGATAGTATCACATCCTCAGCAGAAGCTGAATATAAAAGCATAGCTTCTATAATCGAGAAGTTGCTTCAGGTTTCATTTGTACCTTAGGATTTGCTTATATTTATTTCACTTTTGGTTACTCCATATTCTTATAACAAAATATGCAAAAATTATTGCCGAGAATCTTTGTTTTTATGTTCATACAAAACATATTGAGATAGACATTTATTTTATAAGAGATCATATTGCTTCAAGGTTCGTCAACATCATTTATATAACATCAACATTACAACTTGCTGACTTTATGACTAAGTCTATCATTAGTTCTTCTAAGGTCATATTTTTTTTTTTTTCCCAAAAGGCCTAACTTGAGAAGGGTTAGGAGGAGGGGGTGTTAACATATATGCATACTTTTATTCATTTCTCATGTGTCATAGATTATGCATGTCTTCACTAGAATAGTTGTGAGATTTCAAAAATTTGATAGGTCCATTTAGAAAAATGTTTGAATATTAAAAATCATTTTAGTGAAATTGTTACCTAATACTGTTGAAACTAGAATAGTATGTAAAAGTAATTTTAGAACTATGTAAGATATTTAAATAATGTTTCTATAATGTTCCTATAATAATAAAATGACTAACTCAAAAATATAAAATTTTATAAATATTTACATATTAAAGGATTTTTTAGTAATAAAATTTACATTCTGATTTAATAAATTGTAAATAAGTCATATATATGAACTTTTATAAATATATATATATATATTAATATTCAAACTAAACCAAAATTAATAATCATTATGGATATTGTGCAATAATTCATTTGAATACTCTGGTAAATTAATTAACGTAAAAAGAGTTTATTATAAAGCATATAAACGAATACATTCTTTTATAACGAGAACAAAACACATTAATAGAAAAATAAAAATAAAGTGCTTTAAATAAACTCTAATCTAAAGCTTAATATTTGACCATTCTAAGAAATCTTACGCCTACACAAAGGAGCTCACTAATAAGACTTCTATATTATTCTATTAAATGTCATCTTAAATATAATATATGCTACGTAGCATTACAATTAAAAAAAAAAAAGTTTCAATTTCACAACAACAATAACAATGACAATAATAATGTACACAGTGCACACTGCTTCTATATAAAGATTAATATCTTTAAGTAGTTTGAAAGCTTATATAATTACATATTATGATAGAAATAGGCATACATATTAAACAAGTCTATTTATAGGTATAGGTTGTTCATTAAACATATATATACAAAGCTTTGTATATGTATAAATATGTGTTTGTTTGGGTCATGGAAATAATTTCACTTATATGCCCATATTGATAATTAGAAAAAAAGGAAAACAATCACATTAATATTTTAATGCACAACATCATAATGTTTTTAAACTATGAAATTTAATGTAGTACTCTAAAGTACAAACTTTTGAATAAATGGATAATAAGTAATTTCCTAAACTTGCAATAATTAGAGCACACGAAGATCTACCAAAGAATTTTTGGTAAAGTCTTAAAGGAATTGGTTTATAGAATTCTATTAATAGTAAAATCATCCAACAATAAGTAAAAAAAAAATTATAGATAGAATGTTTAATCGACATACGACTACGGTATAGTACAACCAAATCACCAAAAATAAAAATGATTTGAGAAATTAAAAATAGATAAGCAAATAATCTTTGATGCCCAATTATGGCAAATAGTGTAATACAAAAATTGAAACTCAAAAATATTGAATTCTCGATATCAAACGGTTTATTAACGTTAAATAAATGCCAATATTCTAAAATACAAAGTAACATAGAAAAACAATAAATCAGGTATATTTTGGCGAGATGTAGCTTATTTTAAGCTTCACAGAAAATTTTCAATTTAAAAGGATGTGAATTTTGGTTTTAATAGGCGTGTAAATCCTACCTTAAGGAAAAAAAAAGGGAAAAACATTGAAGAGATAAGGATAACAAAAGATCTGGCAGTTCAGGAGCACGGGGCAAATCCATCTAATATCACAATGAATCCATCCACCGTATCTCTCCGTCATTCTCGCACTTCTTCCTCTTGTTCCACGTTATGAATTCGGAATTATTACATGGATGCAATATTTGATGAAAAATAATTCAAAAATAAGTTTCGAAAGTTATTATAAGAATATGATAGTGTGAAATTGCATATTAGTGTGGATATTTTTATATTGAAATTGTATGGGATGCATGCGATTTCGGTGCAAATTTTATAAAAAAAATATTCATTTAAGTATGATAAAAAATTGTAACGAAGTCAACATTAAAAGAAAAATTATACTAAAATTGTTATTTTTTATAAAAAATTTCAGTAAAATGGCATGAGAGACATGTGACTTCAATGTGAAAAAATCTATACACTACAGTATTCTTATAATAATTTTTGTTCGAAATTTATTTTTGAATTATTTTTCGCAAATCTCTTATGAATTCTAAAGTCACCCTCGACATCTTAAAAAGAAAAAAAAAAAAATCTGACAAACAAAACATGTGGGACTCTATTCTTCTCCTCCTCCTCCTTCTTTCATGCTACAGACTTAGATCCAACCAGATCTTTCTTCTCCTCTTTCATCTTTCTCTCTCGTTTTTCTTTGTCTTTTCTTTCTCGTTAATCCCAGCTTCCTGTCAAGTTCTGCTCCCTCTATTGATAGCTACTAAACGCACTCTTCGTCCCATATCCTATGATTTTGAATTAAACACTCTCTCATCTGATTTTGGCGCATGCGTAAAACTTGAATCTTGGCTCGTTTCTCAGCATTCCAGAACTTTATCTCCTTCCACTATGTATTTCTGGGCCGCTTGGTAAAAACAATAGCCCCAATCACGCACGAAGGAAACAGGGCAGCATGCTTCGTCAACGAGGAACTCCGATGAATGCCTTGAATAAGTCGGAACTGCTCGACCCGAACTAAGTTAAACTTCGAATTTCGCTCGAACTTGTTCACAACCGGTGAAATCATTGCATTAACCTGTATTCCTCTTCCTTCTTCCTTTTCCATTTTCACATTAGGAGGAATCCTGTTCATGAAGTCGAAATAAAAAAAGAAGAAGAACAAGATAGAGTTTGGTTGCAATGATTATATATGATAAAGAAAATTAAATAGGATAAATATAAAGAGTATTAGGTTGTGCATAATATTAAATATAAAATTTATATTAAAAAATTATTTATTTATATTATAAATAAATAGTTTTTTATAATATGTAATAAAAATAATATTTATAGTGAGGTGTTTTTGAAAATGTAAAATATTTTTATTTTTATCCAATAAATTTTATTTTTATACTATAGTTTAAATGAGATAAAATTTAGACATTTTATCTAGTTTATTAATTAGTTTTTATTTAGTTATTAAGTAAATTTATAAATCAAATGTATGATAAAATTTTTTATTTAATCCAATATTATAAAAATTGTATAATCAAACACTATCTAAATAACACAATAAAAAGAGTAAGAAGAAGTCAGCGTAGAGGGGAGGACCTCGGCTATCCAAGCTGTCACAGGAGTAATACTCCATTTGTAATCTTTGTACTTGATAATTTAAACAATATAATTGAACATTTGATGCTGTAAGATTAGGGCTGTCGAGAAATACTTAACAATATAACTGAACATTGGTAATTTATAAATGTAATATTAACGACAAAGATAACAACATGGGGATTGGGAACACCTATGTATATTGCTTGCTTTGTATAGCAGGATTGACGGTACTCAATTTATTCATATAGTATTAGTGTGTAGAAACATATATTAGATGGATTTATATTAAAGCATTATAAAACATATAGTGAACTGTCCCTTTACGAATCGAGTTACTAAATTAAAATATTTCCAATGTCGCTATTTAAATCTAACGGTTAAAGTGTCTAATTTTATAATGTTGTATGAGCAGTTTTCTTTTATCATCATTCAAATTTTCACAAGTCTATTTTATAAAACTATGGTTAATACTATACTAGTAGATGCTAGAATGATCCAGTATCTTGTAAAGCCGTATCAACTCAACCTGTTTAAGAATATATTCTATATCTACCATAAAGTCAATTGATAAATTTCCGCACTATGAAACCTTATCAATTTTTTAATTGGACTAGTTAAGAGTCAATGATGTTATTATAACTTGCTATGAACTTGCAACTAGACCAACTAAGATTAAACAAAATAACACATCTGCTAAGGAAATCAAGGATGAAAAACTTGTGAAATTGTTCCGCTTACATTAATTATCAGTAGAATATAGGTTCATAATAGATTAATCAAGTGATCGAGGGAAATGGTTATTGTATATGCTTAAATTGGTCCCTAAGCTATGTACTAAAGCAAAATATCAAATTTTAGCTTTGTAAGACATATATGAAAGCTAGAAAAAAAATATAGTAATAATAATAATAATAATAATATTTCTGTTTCAAAACGACAAGTAAGACACAATTTTTTTTTTTATTTATCAACAAAAAGAATTAAATTTAATGTTTATAGCACCTTTAATTAGCAAGTAGTAGCATTAATAATTAATTTAAGCATAAGTCTAGCATTGTAATTTTCCATATCTATCTCTAATAAATTCGGGAATAGCAAAGAGCATAGGTATTAAATTGATATAGGAATTCTAAACTTTAAATGGAAACAATTCAAACTTATAGCAATTAGTGAATATTTTTATGCATATCTTAATAAATTGAATAAAACCAATAACTTTGAATATACACACACATTTTCCTTAATATGTTGAGTGGTGTGAAAGACATGTAGAGTATCTATTTCGATTTATTTCGTTTTAATAGTCTTAACAAGCTTATGCTATAATATAAAACTAAGGTATGCCTTAATAAATCATCCAATGCATTAATTAAATAAAGTGACAATAAGAACTAGTTAGCTCTATCTTAATTTTGAACTTGTAATCAAAATAAAATGGAAGTTTAAAATCGGCAACCTAAGAATTTTATTAAGGCCAAAATCGTATATTCGATCCTAAACTAATTGAAATAAATATAACAAGCTATGTTAAACTTATAAAATCAATTAATCTAATCAACCACTTTAATTCAATTGACCTTTATATGATCAATATTACCAAAAGAGATTAGACCCTTCAAAACAGTTATTTATTTATAAGTGATTGAAGCTAATATATTACATTTCATTTGGGTTCGAACAGGGAAATGAAACATTATTTTTTTTTTAAACTTAATTATAGTTTCAAATACCTTATATGCTTATTTATTGATGACTTGGGGGGAATTCTCTATTAGTTATCTACATGGAAACTATTACGGTTAGTTGCTTAGAACATGTGAGTGATTCTTGATGATTATTGTACTTATTTGTACTTGTAATATAGTTGCATTCTAATTAATATATGTCACGAAATTGAATTGCTTGGGGGATATAAGAAATACAAGTGCTTGATATTGCTTGCTATGTTGTGCAAAAAATACTCTAAATTATATGAAATCGAAATTGGATGTTATGTTTATTAATTACATTCTTATTGTTGAGTGTCTGCCTTATTTGTTTGGTCACCTCATAATGAATATAATAATTATTCGGCTTAATATTTAAATTAGACATGTATTGCATGATTACAAGAAGAAGGTCGTCAGCATCACATGGGAACACGGAGAGGTTGTACGAAGGTGATGCTTCGTTCGATGTTATCTCGCCTCGACCTTTGGAAACTATTGTGTATCGAGGAATGTCGTCTTTAGATTGGGGGCTTCGTTTGCAGATGTATTCGCTTAGGGTTACCCACACTTTTGAACATATATATATTATCAAATTGTTATTTTAATGTTAAGTAAACCTCGCTTAAGCTGAGCTCGTGGTATTTTGATATATTAATTAATAAGACGTTTGTCGAGAGAGATTTAGCTTGAAGTGACGGTGCCTGGAGCTAATGTGCTAGTACTTATTCTCTAAACCCTGGTGATTGGAGGGCGTAAATTCAAGTTGTAATAGTTTTTGGATGACTATATATACCGTTACATTCATATGGTTATATATGCATTAAACGCTAATGGTTGATAATTTGTTTCTTAATTAGTTATTGTATGATATAGGGATGATCTTATTGAGTTGTGGTTTTGGTCACTCTCCAATAGTCTTTCTTATAGGTCATATTAAAGTTGGGAATTGAGTTAGGAGCCAATTGATGAGTGTATAAGACATATACTACAAAGTATAGGTATAGGATAGAATGTTATTTGGATTGAATTTAGATTGTGTGAGAGGGAATATTAAAACATGTGTTCTATTTTCAAAATCTTTATCCCTCCAGATTTATTTTGAACTAATACTCTCTAAATTGTTTTGACCATCCAATCTTATTATTTGGTAAGAGATTTTGATTCTTTACAGTTCTAGTGAATTATGGAATATTGGTTTCCATAAATATTTTCATATAAATATACTAAATATATTATAATTAAATGTAATAAGTGAATATTTGATTAGAGTTTTACAACCTCTAACTTGTAAGATGATCTCCATATTGCGGGTGTACATGTAATATAATGATTTTAGGATAATTTTACGATACCCCTTTTAAGGTCATTACGGTAGTAGATATATATATTAGACTTTGTACATGTTGGATCATTAACTGAAATAATAGAAACTAGTTCAACTTTCTTCTTTTGTAGTGCTCTTTACTGCAAAAGGAATTGTGTGAGGTAGCATACATATTTTGGATCAAGTTTGATCAAGAGAGATTTAGGAACTTCTTATGGTTAAGCTAAAGCAAGTATTTAACGGGGTGCTGGACCAATTTGGTATGAAATAATCTAAGTGATGACTCTTGTTTATGCCACATGAAGTGCATCTTTGAAAGAAAGAATCTCCTATGACACTTGAAAGGGATCATGTATGAGTTAGGTCCCATATCCTTTAGGTGAAGACTCAACCATGTATGTTATCATGTTTAAACGACTTAATGTCTAGTTATATGTTATTAGCATGATGAGTGGATGTCAAAATGATGCAGACAATGCATATTGGATGGCTATGATGACAATCATCAAAGTACCTTAGGAGAATGAATGATTTTTTCTTGATCTTAGATAAAGAAGAGGAATCGGTTGTTTACAGCTACATCGACGCTATCTTTTAATGGGATCTAAATGATTTGAAGTGGCAAATGGATTTTGCGCTTTGCCTTAGTTGTAGAGTGGCTCTTAAATATGGTAAACCCTTTGGCATGGAATGGTGTACAATGTAGGGAATTGTATACTGTGTCTTCTAGAGCTTATAGAGAGGTGACTTTAGATGTAGTTTAGTTGTGTAAAATTTATGGGATTAAATTGGACGAAATATTTTGTACAATGTTTAGTTTGTAATTTAAGCTTGGTTATTGGATAAAAAATTGTATGAAGGACCAAACAAAGTTCTTAAAACTTATCTCATCTAAAATATGGTTTAAAAATTGGCTTCACTTACAAAAACATAAGAATTGAGGATATAAATGTAATTAGATAAATATTACACAATATTGAGGGGATGAATATTAGAAATTATTTAAAATTTATACTTTTTAAATAATATAAAAATATAATAAATATTAAGGGTATAAATGTTAAAATACAATATTGAGTTAAGTACTTGTGTATTTCAAATAAGGGATATCATAAGAATTTGTGTTTAGTATTATGTAGAACAAATATTAAGGGCGAGTTGGTATAGGGTAGATAGAGTATTGGACCCTATTCATATCTTCCTTTATAGATATAGGTTCAAAAACTTTGCTATTTGTATCTTACTTTGTGGTATTTTAGAACTATTTTGTATTTTATACCTTGTAAAACTTGTAGTTTTTTTTCCTTATAAGTTTTAATATAGCTATTCTTTTTAAAATATAAAATAAACTTGACCCCCTTTTTTAAAAAGTAATTACTCAATTTGTCCAATCTTTCAAATGACGTTAATAAATAGAGTATATTGAGGTATATTTTTGATCAATTTTTCTTTTCCTTAAAATGATTCTTTAACCATTATTAATATGGATGAATTTTTATGGAAGTATAATACAAAACGTTCATCATATAAATGAAACATTGCATAGATATTTAAGGGAATAAACATTGCATAAATAAAAACATTTATTTTATAATAATCATATTGTATAGATATTTAAAGGAATAAGCACACCGTTTTAAAAAATGAAAATGGTAAATATCATAGTTAATGCAAGATTTACAATGTCTATTAAAACTTGAATAAAGATTCACAAGATTATATAACTCAATAATTATAGATGTGATGATACGAACAATTAATTATGGGAAAATGAAGATATAACATGAAAAATATAATAAAACATAAATTCAAACTAAAATATTTTTTTCCTTAAAATATATGTATCAGCAAAATAATCTCTTTATACTCTAAGAAAACTTGATTTCTCTTTAATAACAATACCAAATCTTTTATCAAATATAAAATAAAGAAACTATTTTATTATAAAAAATAAGCTTTACTAGATAATAGATTTAGCAAAGGAGGAAAGAGTAAAAAGAAAATGATAATGGAGTAAAGATAAGAGATGAAATATGAAAAGGAAGGGATTAACAAGCGTTTAGTTTAGGGTTTTTGATAGGTTGGGCTTTGTTTTATTTTAATAAGATGATATTCTTTATATATTAATTTTATTTAATTACTTATAAAGGTAAGGACCTTAAAACCTATATTCTGTATATTTTAAAGTACAAATTTTAGAGTGGTACATGGTACCCTGATTTCTTACCTATACCCTACTAGGATACCTTATCTTATGAGAACAAGTTCCCAAAAATTATTATCCAGAACCTATCCTATAGCCTTAATTACCTACTAAAAACTTATCTAATTAAGTAAGGTTCGGGTAAATATCTTGTACGATAGGTTTATCAACTTATCCTTAACAAATATAGTATAATAATACTGAACTATACTATACTATATTTTTTGCATTTGTATTGTTTGATTCTCTTTATCTTATTCAGTCTTAACAACTAAACACTATCTTGAGATATATGATGTAAGGGCCAAGGTCCTAAGGAATATAGAGCAATGGTATTAAACACTTGTGTACTTCATGGCTTATATAAGTTGGGTGCATCTAGTTACAGCGTAAAATTGCACTCCTGACTAGGCAATTATGCACATTACAACTAAGAATATGAAGAATTTGATTGAAAATTTTCAAATAAGGAAATTCAAATAAACCATTTAAACTTAGAGCACTTTGATTGAATTTTGATATAGGTGTATTAGACCTATAATGTAGTTATCACTTATGTTTTCAAGTATATAGATCGTTATTTTAGTGTGAAATATCTCCCATGGTTTATTTCAAGTGAATAAGATCTGGCCTAGTATTGACATTTCAAAACACGAACCGCCAACTTAAACACAAGATGGTACAATTTATCATGCTTTGGATTTGGTTACATATATCTTATATTTAAACAGGTTAAACTGGCGGATGTTGCGTAGGAATCTTTTTAAACTAAGGATTCAAGAATTGGTTCCTCGAAAAGTAAGAAGTCCAAAGATTATTGATAGTATTGATCAAAGATTTAAAAAGAATTATAAAAGAAGAAAATGAATAAGGTATGTAACAAAATTCTACAGGGACGAGTTTGGTATGCAGACACTTTAATTGACTTGCTTGATCCCTTAATATACTGGTCATAACTCTAGCACATTCATACATAACCCGTTTGGTAAAAACTTCTATGTGATATACAATAAAACTTTTATAAATTAACAATGTTGAAATCATAAAATTTTATTAATTTTAAAAGATATTAGTTAATCAATAAATTAATAGTTTGATAATTTTTTTTTTTGTCAATAAGAGAAACTTGCATTAATAGAAAACACAATTACAAGTTGCTAGTCTAAGAAAAGTAAATAAGTAAGATGGGATGGTAGTCGCGAGACCAACAAACATCAGCTCATCCCATATGTACCCGAGTGTGCATAAGCATTTACGTTACGAGGAATAAAAGAAAAAGAAAAGAATACAAACGAAATAAAGCTTTGAAAGCGATACTATCCTGAACAGATTGCCATGAAGCCAACCTTGTAGTATGACAAGATTTAACGACCATCTGGCAGTCTGTCTCCACTTCGATGTTATTCCACCCTTGTCGTCTAGCAACTATCAATGCAGTCCTCACTGCTTCAGTCTCTAGTGTCTCAATCTTAGAGCCAAAAGCAAATAGAGACATAGCATCCTTTAACTGACCATGGAAATCGGGGCATACAATATCCAAACCACCACGACCAGTATTTCTATGGAAAGAAGCATCACAATTGAGTTTAATTGTTGTTGGACCTAGCAGCATCCACGAACTAGAGGACATGATAGGTGCTGAAATGCTGCTAGCCTGCTACGTGGAGGATTTGAAAGTTGATGTCCTGCTGATATTATGTCCCCAAGGTGATGTGCCGGATGCAGCATGTCTGTCATGAACTAACTGAGCTTGTCCTTTTGATGCAGCACGTCTATCTTCAATTTGCTGGGATTACCGATAGCAAGTAGAATGGAGATGATTTGCAGCACTGCTATGTGACGCTGGAGCTTTAGCTTCAGCAGTAAAAGTATGCCGTTGTTCTGCCATTCCATCATGCATAATGGGGTCTTCATTTGATCTGTGAAAGGACAGCATTGATAATTCCCTTATGGAGGACTTTCTAAGCACTTTGGAGAACGGAGAGCGTGCAAGCTGTTGAATGACAGATTCTTCTAACTTAGAATAAGGCGTGACATGTATTGTGTGATTAAGGGATGTGCCATCCACAAAAAAGCAAAGAGCAGAGTAGAGCAAGGAAAAATAATGCCTTTGCATATTTTAACCAAACCATGAGCCAACTTGAGTGGATTTTGTCATCGAATTATCTTGAACTGCCTGAGACAAAGATTCTGTAATGGTTATTGTAGATAGATTCAGCAAAATGGCATGTTTCGTTTCCTATACCAAAACTAATAATGCTTTGACTATTGCTTCTTTGTTTTTGTAGGAAGTAGTTTGCTTGCATAGAATATCAAGGAGTGTGTTGTTGGACAGGGACTCAAAATTTCTAAGCCATTTCTTGAGAATCCTTTGAGGTTAGATGGGAACTAAATTATTGTTCAATAGCTCTTATCATCCGCAAATCGATATTCAGACAAAAGTGGTCAACTATACCCTAGGATTACTGCTTTAAGCTATAGTGGGGAAGAATTTAACTGATTGGGACGTCTACCTATCTGTGGTCGAATTTGCCTACAATAGGTCAATACATGCCACCACTGGGGACGACCTATTTGAGGTCATCTGTGGTTTCAACCTCGAACTACCCTTTGATCATACTCTAATGCTGCCCATTGACCAAGAAGATCCATGGGTAAGAACTGGAGCTTAGTCCATCTAGTAGATTGACTAATGAGTCTCTTAGTAGATTGACGCAGCCACTAGAAAACTAAAGATGAAAGGCAAAGGAAAAAGGGCCAACTGGTTTTAGCTCGGAGACCAAATGTAGTTACACCTAAGTAAGGAAAAATTCCTTAGTAAAAGGAAGAATAAACTATCTACCAAAACTGAAGGACCATTTATAATACTCCAAAAGATTAATGACAATGCATACCAACTAGAGCTTTCAGAAGACTTTGGAGTATTAGATGTGTTTAATATTACTGACCTCAGCCCTTACCAACTTAAGAGGAACTTGGACAGGGACTAGCCGGATTTGATCCCAAATCCTAATTAGCTCGGTAAGAATTATAGGAATCAAACCATAGGACCTTTGACCTTAGCCTGAGCTTGAGGATTGGAAAGTATAGCTAGGTGAATTCTTTCCTTACAACCTACCACTAAGGAATCCAAGTTGCTGCAATCTATTTACTTGATGCCCTAGCCAAGCTGAACTCTCTTATACTCATTGATTGTCTTTAGTTGTCGACCTAAGCTACACTCAAACAACAGCTCAATCCATCTAACCACTTACCCAACTGACCTGAATTCGAATTGCATTGAATGCATTTGAGGTGAATTCACTTTGAAAGGATAGTCTGATTAGCCTGGGACGGTTGACTTACTACCTTTGCTCAGCACCTTGGCTTAGTAATCGCTGACCTAATCATATAGTATTGTCTTTTCTGTTTGAAAGTCATCCATCCGCAAGGAGCCACGTGTTCGAGTAATCATATGATAGAATACTCCGTACTAGATACCCATTTTTTGTTGTATTTTGAATTGTACCCTTTATCATTCTTTGTACATTACTTCTTTTGGACATTATCCTTTTTAGTTTTTTTCCATTTTGGGTAGCATGCCTTAATATTTCAGGTATAAATACCTTATTGTAATGTAGCCACAACATCATCTTCATATTAAATATACTTCTTTTCTGTGAACATTACTTAAAGCTTGTTTACTTAATTTACTCTTATCTTAACTCTTAAGTAATGCTAGGTGGAGGGTCTTTCATTGGATTAGCTTGTGCGCCATATTGAGTTGAGCTGTGAGTCTTTGGAAGTTCCTTAGTGAGTCATATCCTTGGAGTTGTTCAAAGGTTTGCTTGTTTTACTTTCTTTACTTTTCATGCAATTCCCATCTTTATCTTCAACCTTTCTCCAATCTTGGACTCACCCTAATACCATCGCCCTTGTTAGCTCTTGATGTGGCATATCAATCGGGGTAGAGAGTGCATTGTTCTTTAAAGTTCAACTACCTTAAGATAGCTTGGCAAACCATATTGGCGAGTCCTTGAGCTTGGGAGCGAGTGATTAGTCCATGATCCTTATCATCCCTTCCAGGTGATTTGAGATTTGGGATCAAATCTAGTTTTGCTTCTTGTTGATCATCTTTAAGAACATGAGAATGGAGGTTACTATGTTAAAGGAGTTTGCGACATGGGCTGTTCAATCTAGTAAGCATTAGGGTAGATCTTTTTTAGCACTTTGAACAGTCCATTGGCCTTTAGAGATAGCTTAATCTTTCTCAAACTTGGGAATTGATCTTTACTTAGATGGATTCGAACCAAATAATCGGGTTGAAATTCTCTATCCTTTCGTCCTCAACCTTAGCTCTTGAGTGTAGTGGTAGCTCGACTCAGTTGCTCTATGGCCTTCTAATACATTGTTTTGATGGCCTCTGACTCATTGATAGCTGACTGGTCTTCTTGTTGGCTTGGTAGTGTCATCTGATTTAATGGAAGCTCAGGGTCAAACTTGTAGGCAACTTCAATTGGGGATTTGCTTGCGACGCACTATGTGTGGTTTTGTTGTAGGAAAACTCTATTATGGGTAAGCATACATCTTAATTAGTTAGGTTCTGACTAACAGTGACTATGAGTAAGGTTTCAATGTTCTGTTGACATCCTTGATCTGTCTATCACTTTAAGGGTGGTAGGACATGCTGAATAGTAGTTTGGTTCCCAGTCACTTCTACAAAGTTCTCTAAAAGTGACTCATAAATTTTAGATCTCGATTAGACACAAGTATTCTAGGCACTCCATGGAGCTTGATGACATCCTGTAAGAATAAAAAAGAGACAGCTGAAGCATTGTTAGTTTTAGAGTAAGGCACAAAGTGTGTCACCTTACTAAATTGATCTACGACTATCATGATAGAATCTTTCCCTTGGGACATCTTGGGTAAAGCTAACATAAAGTTTATGCTTAGCTTAGACTATGGTTTGGTCAGGATCAGCAAGGGTAAGCATCATCCTTGCTCTACTTGGCTCTTTGCCTTTCTACAGGTAGCACATCTCTCCAACACATATCGAACATCTTTCATCATTTTTGGCCAAAAGAATCTAAGGGACAATATCTTATGTTTTGGTGCTTGCCAAAATGTCTAGAAAATCCTCCACCATGCGCTTCACGCACTAGTAGCTCTAGCATAGAATAGGTTGGGATACATCATCCCTTTTATTGAATAAGTATTCATCTTCCTTGTGATAGTCATCAAGTGTTCGACCATCTTTACACTTGGCATAGATCGGGTCAAAGTGCGGATCTTTAGCATACAAGCTCTTGATTATAAAAAATCCAAGTAACCTAGTTTGCAGCTTGGTCAAGAGGGAATGTCGTCTTAACAGGGCATTGGTCACTATATTGTTCTTGCTGTTCTTGTACTTGATGATATATGAAAATCCCTCCATAAATTCAATCCACTTAACTTACCTCATCGATAACTTAGGTTGACTCTTCAAACATCTCAAAGATTCATGATAAGTGTAGATTGCTAGTTTTTTGGGTAACAAATAATGTTGCCAAACAACCAGAGCTCGAATTAAGGAGTAAAACTCCTTATCATATACATAGTAGTTTAGGTTAGCCTTTTTACTTAGCTCTGACATCAACTTTTCTATTTGGCTCGATACTAGACCGAGTTCGGTGACTTACCTGTCCTGGTCAGCTAGTTGGCATTTTGGTTGTTACTCGGCTCTTTCTTTGCCTCTCCATTCATTGAACAATTCTAACAGCTTCATCCATCATGTTAAA
This sequence comes from Lumnitzera littorea, assembly GCA_024138015.1. Classification (NCBI taxonomy): domain Eukaryota; kingdom Viridiplantae; phylum Streptophyta; class Magnoliopsida; order Myrtales; family Combretaceae; genus Lumnitzera; species Lumnitzera littorea. Next base: position 120,753,705 of record JAMXBB010000001.1, on the reverse strand, counting down.
TCGTTAGAGATTCACAATGTCTTAGATGTCTCCTCTTAATCCAGTAATAAATCTTGAGACTATTTGGGTTGGTGGTTCCTCCATTTTGCATCTTATCATAAGTATTTGGAATTCTTGAATATACTTATCAATAGTTCGGCCTCCTTGTCTTAGCTTTTGAAGCTAAGTGAAAGTATCTTAGAGATATGTTTTTGGTACAAATTTGTTTTTGAGCACTCTCTTCATCTCGGGCTAGGTGTTTATCTCTCGGTACCCCTCTTTTCTTCTCATGGCTTAAAAATTCTTCTACTTCATGGTGGCATATCCAGAGAATTCAACAGCAGTAGTCCTCACTTTTTCATAATCTTCATATTGATAGTAATCAATTACATGCTCTACTTTCTCTTCCCAATCCAAATACTTGTCAGCATTCTTCGATCCATTAAAACTCAGAATCTAAAGCTTCACATGGTCGGATGCTTCAGGGACTTGTATACACTCTTCTTCAAAATATTCTTCTTCCTCCTCATTAAGCTTTCTTGGGTCTATCCTTCGCCTTACTCGTTCGCTAACTCCTTCACCTCGAACTAGTCGAGTTGGGTTCTGACCTCTAACAGGTTGAGCAGCTTGTAGAGTATTTTGCGCGGCCTCAGTAGGTTGGTAAGAAAGGGCATAAATAGCTCGGGTCAGATCTACCAAGAGGTTAGCTACCTCATTAAGTCTCTCGTTAGTGCTTTTGGGAGTTCCCTGAGATTGTTGTCCATGGTAGACAACTCCGCTGTCATCACCAGTATTAATATTTATACTTGAGTCTGTCATTTTTCCTTATAAATTGAAAATTCAAACAGACATTTTAGAAAGTGAACAGCTAATAACATAACAGTCAAATGAACACAGTAACTTACTCTACTTCGAACGCATAAAATAAAGTATAATAAAATTCAAAAAGAACTAACTACAGCTTGTACAAACCTTTGCTCTAATACTAAGATGTTGCGAACTACGATTAAGAACAGACAAGGCCAGTCGCTGGATGGGTTTAAGCTTGTAGAAAGCTCGAAAAGGGTTAATGGGGATAGGTATGAAAGGTTGAAACTGAAGAATGAAAACAGTAAGCAAAACCTGCGAATAGCTCCAGAGGATATGATGCATCAATAGAACTTCCGAAGACTCACGACACAATTCGATATGATAGATGAATTGGTCTAATAAGGTTACTCGGCACCTAATCTTACTTAAGGAAAAGGATAAGAGTGATGCCGAGAGTAAATAAACATTATTTGTGTAAGGAACAAAGTACTCAACTGTACTGAAGGTAATTTGCTTCTTACAGCTATAAGTACAAGGGTATTTATACCCGTAAGTTAGGGTAACTTGCTCAAAAGGGAAAAGACAATAAGGACATTTCTTAAAAAAACAATGTATATGATACAAAAGGGTAAAAATGAATATACAAGGAAAACAATCACTGGTGCTATAGATTCTACATACGATATTGTACATGTAGCGATGCTGCATTGGCGAGGTTGTTAGGAGATGCGGACAAAAAGTATGGACAGATGAGCTTATCCGAATAAGGATGGCTTAGTTACTTCAGATTCTCTATCTCTCGGCTACTCGACAAGGATGATGCCAAGTAATAGGTTGGCTCGGTACTAGAACGTAATCATCAACTCGGCATACCACAGAATAATGGGTGGTCATACGCACAGCATTAAAGATGACTTGGCAAGGAAGTACTTAGCCTCGATAGGAGTTGGTTGGAATATAAGGATTTGTCGTGCCAGCCCCTCTAGTTCTTGGGCTCGGCTTTGGGTCAGGGGTCCCATAACTTGATTCCCATCATTACCTAGGCCAATGTTTATTCCAATATCTAATATAGCTATCTTTACCTGCTTAATAAGGGTAAAGTGTTTGAGAATAATCCTTTGTATTCTAATTCAATTATATTTTATTGTAACTATATAAATAATCTTGTTAAGTTCCCTAAGTATATTTTGATGATAACAAAACTTGTATTAAGTTAAGGGAAAATTGGAAATAATCCTCTTAAACTTCAACTTAGGTATGGATTGACCTTTAAACTTTCAAAGTGTGGTTTTGCACTTCCTAAATTTTGATAAATTAGTAATATAAAGGACATTTCCTTTTTTAGTTAAAAAAAGTCATAATATGAGAAGAACATGTCTTCTTGATAGAGCGTCGGTAATTACATTGTTCTTGCCTTGCTTGTATTCGATGACAAAATTAAATCTCTTTAGGAACTCAATCCATCGGGCTTATTGTTTGAAAAGCTTGGATTGGCTCCATAAATATCTCAAGGACTCATGATTAGTTTATGTGACAAACTCTTTTGGCTAAAGATAATGTTACCACACATGAAGAGCTTGGATTAGGGCTGAAATCTCTTTGTCATATACATAATAGTTCAATTACACTCCTTTGAGCTTCTTGCTATGTAAACGACAAGTTGGCCTTCTTACATCAGCATACTCCGATGTCGATACCTAATGTATTGCATTTAAGCTCAAATACTCTGTTAAAATCAAGTGGAGTCAAGACTAGGGCAGAGGTTAACCTTGCTTTTACCTTTAGCAAAACTCATCTCCTCTTTCTCTCTCTACTTGAACTTTACATTCTTCTTTGTCAACTCTGTCAGAAGCATTACAATGGTAGTAAATCCTTGGATAAAGCTTTGGTAGAATGATGCCAATCTATGAAAACTTCTCACCTCGACATAGGAGGTTAGGGTTAGTCGTTTAATGATGGCTTGTACCTTCTCTTCATCAACCTTCAATCTTTTTTCACTAACCATGTACCTGAAGAAGATCTCTTCTTCCTAGTTGAAACAGTATTTCTTTAGGTTTCTGATCCATCTCTTTGCTCAGAGGACATAAAAATAGCTTTGAGATGTTCAGTATGCATTGCCAAGTCAGCATTATAGATAAGGATATCGTCAAAGTAGATGATGTCAAATTTTCTGATTAGATCACTCAAAATATGATTCATTTATCTCAAGAAAGTTCTTGGGGCATTTGATAGTTCAAAAGGCATGACCATCCACTTGTATAGGCTATGTTGGGTCTTAAAAGTAGTCTTCTACTCATCCCCTTGCTTCATTTGAATTTGGTGGTATCTAGACTTCAAATCAATCTTACTGAATACTTTTGTACCATTCAGCTCATTGAACATATCGTTTAGCCTTAGAATAAGGTACTTGTACTTGATTGTAATCTTGTTGATAACTTTGGAATCCATACACATACAATAAGTTCCATCCTTCTTCTGCACAAGCAATTCAGGTACAATACAGGGGCCAAGACTCTCCTTCACATATTCCTTCTCCAATAGTTTGTTGACTTGTTTCTAAAGCTCTATAGCTTAATTTGGATTCATTTTATAAGTTGGTTTGTTCGGTAGGGTAGGGCCGGGTATCAAGTTAATGCAATGCTCTTTTCTTCTGAAAAGGGGTAATCTCTCCGGTAACTATTTTGGAAACAGGTCAACATATTCATCCAGTGGTTCCCTGACTTCAAAGGATAGCTCACCTTATTCCTTTAAATCCAGTAATAGCCTAATCAATTAGTGGTTATTAAAGAACTTAAACAAGAAAGCAATAAAATTATAAATTAACTTCAAGATTTGGAAATCGTATCTAGATCTTTGTTTCCCCTATATCTAACATGTGATTTTCTCTAAAGATAATCTAATTTCTTTTTTAATCTTTCTTGACCGAGAGAATTCTCTATTAAAATTAATCACTTTCTTAAGTTAATTAACCCTAATCTTAAAATCACCTATTAGAATCTCTTCTTAATAGCATGACCTAAGATCACATTATGGCATAATGAATTATCTACAATATATATCAAGATTCTACAAAGATTTTGCAAATTATCTTTAGTCTTGCAAGAATCTCTATCAACTATGCCTAGATTTAATCTTATAAGAAATCCCTCAATTCTCTTATAAAAGTTGGCACATCAGCTTTAATAACTTCTTGGAGTTCGGCTTTACTTAACATTAAAGCCTTCTTTGATCCTCGAGCAAGTTTAGCTTGTAGCTTGCTAACTTGACTTGGTGTCATAAGTTCGACGTGATCTTCCTCCCATCCTTCTCAAGCACATATATGTTCCTGTAACAGTCATGAATAAACCCTTGATAAAAAAGCCAAGGTCAGCTTAGCATCACATGAGATATATACATGGGTAGTATGTCACAAAGAATTTGGTTGGAATAGTTTCTACTTAAGATTGGTAGCAGCACTTGTTAAGTGACATGTAGTGGTCACTTCATGTTTAGCTAATATAACTTATATGGCTTTGGGTGTGAAATGGTCGGCAACATAGGCTTCTTAATTAGGTCAATAGATGCTACACTGGTGCAACTTCCATTGTCCACTATGAGCGTGTAAACCTGCTCATTCACTTTGCAAGTGATGTATCATAAGTTCTCTTATTACTCCTCTGTGGTAGAGGGTTCTAAACTCATTGCAAGTCAGACAACTAGAGTCAACTTATTTAGGTCCTTTGCAAACGCATCCTCCTTAATCAGGTTGGCATTAACATTAGCTTCATCTTCCACCTCTTTCTCCTCCTTGGGTTCCTCATCTGTGCTATCTACTTTAATCTTTAGGACATCTCCTTTAATAATCTTGGTTTTTCAGTTCAGATACTAAGCAGCCATGTGCCCAAACCCTTAGCATTTAAAGTACTTGATCTAGCTCGTCTTCCTTCCAGATCCTTGTCCCTTCTTATATGTTCTCATCGGTACATCACCATTTGGCCGGCCCTACTGTTTAACTCTAACTTCAATCCTTTTGGTCGGCTTGGTATTTAATTGAGCTCGTTAACTTCCCTAAATAGGTCAACTTAATTGACTAAGTTGGCTCATCGAAGGTCCGGTTGGTATTTTACTCCTTCTCCGTCTTTCCACTTGTTGGATTATTCTTATTGCCTCATTCAATGTAGTGAACTGCTAAAACTCCACAATATCTCGGATGTCATTTCTTAATCTGGTAAGAAACGTATATACTGTTCATGCTGATGGCTCATCTACTTCATAGCAAATCATAAGCATTTAGAACTTCCGTAGACTGCACATATTCATCAATAGTTTGGCTCCCTTGTTGTAGCTCTTAAAGTCTGGTAAAAGTATCCTGCAAGTAAGTACATGGTACAAATCTATTTATGAGGATCCTTTTCATCTCTGGCCAAGTATTGACCTCTTTATATCCTTTTCGCCTCCTTATGGTCTACAAGTTCTTCTACCATAGTACAGCATACCTAGAGAATTCTACAACAACAACCTTTACCTTCTCACGATCTTCAAGTTGATAATAGTTAAAGATACGTTCAACTTTTTCCTCCCAATCCAGATAATCATTTGTATTCCCAAAACCATTGGAGCTTGGGATCTAAAGCTTTACATGGTCGGTAGCTAAGGGTGATTGAACTTACTCTTCTTCTTCTTTGTACTCTTCCTCTTCTTCATTATTATCCATATCTCTTAAGTCAATCCTTCTTCGTATTCGTCCTTCTACTCCTCTACCTTAAACTGGTCGAGTTGCTTGTGGAGTGTTTTGCATGGCCTCAATAGGTTGATAGGCCATTACATGAATAGCTCTTATCAGATTGGCTAAGAGGTTAGCTACCTCATCCAGTTGTTTGTTTATACTCTTGGGGCTGCCCTAAGGTTGTTGTCTATGGTAAGAAACACCACTATTGTCATTCCCAATAGCAGCATTGACACTTGGATCCATCATTTTCTTCGACAAAGCTTAGTTTCAAACTTCAAATATGATAAACAATAGACACTATTCCTCCAAACTAAAGAATACGCACACTTTTCCACACAAATGTCCAATTAATCCACGAACACAACAACTATACCTATGAACAATAAACTCAACTGGAACTTACATTGTTTCCATATGCTCAAAACAGGGCAAAATAGAGAAGATAACCAAAATGAACTATTACTCCTTCTACGTACTCCAACACTTATAGCTAACTTCTAGTCAATTACAATATACTTCCACAACAATCACTACTTACAATAAAACTTAAACTTAACTTATCCAAACAAAACCTCCGCTTAACTACCAAGATGATATGCTATGCCAAGAGTTGACAAGGGCAATAGTATCGACATGGGTCTAAGATTGGCGAAAGCTCAAAGGTAGAGATGGGATTACACGAAAAGAGAGAAAGTAAAACAAGAAAACCCAGGAATAGCTTAAACGATATGATGCACTAGGAACTTTTGAGGACTCACAACTTATCTCAATATGATGCATAAGCTATCCAATGAGGGCACTTTCTACTTAGTCTTACTTAAGGGTTAGGATAAGAGTAAAGTAATTTAATAAGTTGTAAAAAATGTTCATAGAAAAGAAGTATAATTAGTATGAAGATGATGCTGTAGCTACATTATAATGGGGTATTTATACCTAAAATATTAGGGCATGCTACCTAAAATGGAAAAGACTAAAAAGGTTAATGTTCAAAAGAAATAATGTATAAAGAATGATAAAAGGTATAATTGAAAATACAACAAAAATGGGTATCACGTATAAAGGATTCTGTCATATGATTGCTTGGACACATAGTTCCTTGCAGAAGGATGACTTTTTAGTAGAAAAAATAATTTTGTACAATTAGGTTGGTGAATGCTGAGCTGAGATGTTGAGCAGAGGTAGTGAGTCAACTGTGTTAGGTCGATTAGACAATCCTTTTTAGGTCAATTCACTTTGAAAGCATTCAGTATGGCTCAAATTCAAGTTGGCTGGGTAGGTGGTTGGATAGGTCGAGTTATTATTCGAATGTAGCTTAGGTCGGTAGCTGGAGATAATCAATGAGTGAGAGAGGGTTTGGCTTGGTTAGAACATTAGGTCGGCAAATTACAGTACCTTAGATTCCTCAATGGTGGGTTGTAAGGAAAGAATTTGCTTAGCCATACTTTTTAGTCCCCAGGCTTGAGCTCAAGCTAAGGGTTTGATAGTCTGAATCCTATGACCGACCCGTTGAGGTACCCTATTTAGATCTCTTTATCTCATTGTGGAGACTCCCAAGGTGGTTGACCTATTACTGAGTCGACCTCTTATTACTGTATAAGTCCAAAGCCATGTGCTGAATCTGCCCATTGTCGAGCTGACATACGTTTGAGGTTAAGTTGCCTTACTTCCAAGTTGATTAGCCATGGCTGAACCGAAGAATGGCCACTTATTACACCAACCTCTTAGCCCTTAATGGCCAAAGCTACTAAGCATCTGACTTACCCTACTCTGCTTAGATTAGTTCTGCTTAACAAGCAGTATTATTAGGACCATAGAATGAATAATTGACACGTACCCCCTTTTTTTAACATTTGTACTGTCCTTTTTGTAACCGAATATTCTTTTTATCTGTTTACGACTTTTCCTTTGTAATCTATTCCTCTTTCCTTTTCTAATAGGGATTCTTTTTTTTTTTTTGTAATTTACATTTACCTAAAACTTGCCTTAATTGGGTCATCTAAATACTTGTAATATGTATTAGCTAAATAGAAAATCAGTGATATTGAATTTCAGACATTATTCTTTCTTCTTGAGCTTGTGTTTTCTAATTAAGGACTGAGACCTTGAAGAGCTTTTATCTAGACCATTGAGTGTTGACTAGTGATGAGTAACCTCGTATTATACTTCTGCATCATATCAAGTATAGTTTGAGCTCATATAAGGCATTAGTTAATCATACCCACCATTAATGCATAAGACCCTTGCTCAGCTTTTGACTACCATTCATCTTTTGGATCATCTTATGGTTCAGACCCACCCTTTGGCCTACGTGGTATCGATAGCCGTATATCAACCTTTCCGGCGATCTGTATCAAAAATTCCATAAAGATTACCAAAGTAAAACCAAAAGATCGTAGATGAAAATTGGTGACACAACTTAACCTTTGGGCTTAAACAACAACGATTGGAAAACGATTATAGATCGATGGAAAAAGGAAATCAAAGAAGATAATGAGATTTTGGAGTTTGTAGATCCATCTAAAGAGGTAAATTATTAATAAAAAGTCACTTTTTTTGGTGATTTAAGTAAATAAATTATTTTATAATTGATGTTTTTATTAAATAGAGGACTAAGATGATGAAAGCAAAAGATGTACGCATCAAAGTGAAATATTTACACAGAGCTAGCTCCAAATCTTTTGAGAGCAGAAGAAAAGAATATGTAAATATTTCAAATACTTTAAATCTATAATATTAATGTGTGGCTTAGTTAAAGGTGTGGCATCCTTTCATGGATGTTGTGATAATGTAAGTTGTGTTTTGAAGTTGTTAGCATGAAAATTATTTAGCTAATCCTTATTAGGAGCTCTTTCTATGTTGCTTGTTTTTTTGACTAGAATTGCATCAAGCGATCCATCATTATACTATTGTAACTCATAAACATGTCGGACTTGTAACTACATGATTTTTTTCCTTTTCCTTTTCTTTTGTAACATAAAAATATTTTCCAAATTTTTTATCTATATAAATTCCTATGAGCCACATTGTCAAAATAAAATATTGTTATGTAGTGTGTTCATTTATTACCATTAGATTAGACAAAGGTTGTTGTTTATGACTTGATTAATATCTAATAAAAGGTGTTGGTTTTGTACCTAACTTTCTTGCAATCTAAGAACAAATGTAATTATAAACTTTTACTTTTTTGATTTGATTTGTGTTATCTCTTATTTGAGAAGTTAGTGATACGACTTCTATGGATAAAATATCATCCTCCTTATCACTTGAATTTCTTATTATTTCCATAAATATTTAAAAAAAATAAGAACCTTCTTTTAATCATTTCCATAAAGTTTGGTTTTCATGAATAAAACTCACATATATTTCCTTCTTGTATAGATAAATTATGAGTTCCATACCATCGAATTCTTCATAACTATTAAACTATTTTATATCGATTAACTTATCTTGAAATTTATTGCACTTTAACTTGCAAAAACTCTACATTTTCTATTTAGTTTTTGGAAATCTTGAGAATTTAATCTTTCATTACATGTTATCAGATTGATAAAAACCAACAAGCCCTTAATGCTATTAAGTTCTTTAAGATGACTTAATATTGTGAAACAGGGCCTAACGGTAGTGATGGTTGGGTTACTCCGCAATCTACCATGGATTATGTAAGTTAATAGATTATTTCATTAATTAAGCATATTATGAAACATGCAAAGCATTGATTATAATATATTTACTATTGAAAATTTTAGGAAACCATGTACAAGAAGTTTTTAGAGTCTCAATCTTTTGATAGCCTAAAGACTGCATAGGAGATAGTTGACGAGTTTATGAAAGCAAATTCAAGGAGTGACTACCATCCCGGAAGAGATTATAGATTGGCAGCAATTATAATTCTTTACGAAAAAAGGTCTTATGGATGAAGTGTAAGCAATACAGACATACCTTCATGAAGAAAGAATCTGGCGTAAAGAAGAAAGACACTTGCATGAAGAGTTGGAGAAAAAATATGAAGAACAATCACGTAAACTTTAATGGCTAAAAGGATTGTATAATGAAGAAAGAAGTTAACATGAAGGTCAAGCTTCACATGAATGTCTTCCAAAACCATTTAAACTGTATTAGTGTAACTAGTATTTTATGTGTGCTAAGTGGAATAAATTATAATAGACTAAATCAGACAAAGTTGGTGCTTAGTTGTTTTCTGATTTGATGCTGAGTGGTGTAATTAAATTTGATGAAGTTGCCATCTATGACTTATCTACTATAAGTCAAAGGTTGGAAAGTGATGATCTGTAGCTTACAAATTTTAGTTTTAATAAATATTTTGGCAAATGTGTGCAAGTTAATATTTTTAAGTAAATATGTCTTTATGGTTATGCTAATATTGAGATGGTAAATGTGTGTTTAGTATAGCAAGATGTGTGAGTGATGTGTCAAGTTTATGTATGTTTATGTTAAGTTGAAAGCATATGTCATGTCTTTACATATTATTGAATAATAGATGCTATGCGTTTCTGGAGTCGAACACATGGAGAGACAACATAATGAAGTAAACCAAAAACAACAGAAAAAGTTAGCAAAGTCCAGGCGGCTACCGAATGGATATGACAAACTACTCGATCCTACTTAGTATATAATCCATCAAATATGACACACCAGTCCGAACTGAAGTGTTACTCATTACTACTCCTTACTACAAGGAATAGATAAAAGTTGAATGATAATGAGAACACTAAGGTTACCCAAATGAATAATTCTCTATTGAAGAAATGATTGTTGTCCTCATACAAGAAAGTGGGGGTTTATATACCTGTTCACTAAGGCTACTTTACATGTATGAAAAAACAAAAGGGTATTCTACAATTAGGTTACATAAGACATACTAAAAAGGGTAAAAGAGATAAAGAACATTTAGTGTGAAAAAAAAAAAAGAATCATTCTGGAATGCTTTGTTAGAAAATAAGTATTGCTTGGCGTTTGGATGGGAGAAATATGGTACAAGGTAGGTGAAAATAGAGTAACGCTTATGGTCAGGGGCCGACTTGATGTAGATTAGGTCGGGGACCAATTAGTTCTTTTGAAGAGAAGTTAGCTTGATTTGAGGTTGGATGCTTATATTCGGATTGGGAGTTTGCCTTGGCTACTCTTAGACTATCTTTTAGGATAAAGCGTTGCTGCTGAATGGGGGCGGATTTGATGTATGTAAGAATCTAATAGTCAAGTCAAAAGGAGATTAGCTCAGGATAGGAATCCCCACCTCCGTTATGGCCTAGAGTTTGTATCCCTTTGAGTGAGTCCTTTAGCTCGATTGTGCGTGATCGGTCTAAGGGATTGATTCCTATTAAGATGATAATAACTTATAAGTGTATTTGATAATATAAAAATTAAAAAAATTGAGGTTCAATGTTCTAAGTTTGTCTTTTGCAATTAGTTTACCTTAAAAGTGAAGTTTATCTCTCTCTCTCTCTCTTTTTCTTAGTGGTGTTGCTTTTTTCATATTCTCTATTTATAATTGAAAATAAAAATAAGTACAGAATAGGTGCAAATATGCAGTCTTATTATAAGTATTTATTGTTTAAGATTGGTAGCTTTCTCATGCTTTCTTAAGCCACTAACTTAATATAAATTATTTTATAGTTATGTCAGCTTACTCAACTCGTCTAACAACTTATTGGAGATTTTCATAGTAATTCGAGAAAGTTTTAAAAACTGTTTCTACAGTTCTTTATTTGTTTTTGGAAAATAATTACATTTGTTTTTCACTTATTGCTTTATGTATGATGTAATCGGACTTCCATATATAAGCAATAGCAAGAATGATGATGATGTAAGAAGAGATAATGAAAATTAAGGAGACACATAGATTTTTAGACAAGTACTAACATGACATTTAAGATTATACATAATGAAGTTTTAAGAACCTTATGATCTGTATTTTAAACATATTTATTTTGTTTACGATATAGATATGGATTTCAACATGAACTCTTAGTTATTTATATTTCATTATGTTTGTGTAAAGACATATTATTAGTATTTAATGAAGTTTCGACAATATTTTGGGAATTGCTAGTATTTGAAGTTTGAAATGTCATTTGTGGTGAAACAAGATGGATTCATGAAGTATCCAATTGTGATTGAAATAATATGTGTAAATCACAAATTAGACATATGATTGCAATATCACTTTTGGATAAACAAGTACGAAATAATAGATTCAAATTATAAGTTAGATAGATGACTAAAACGATAAGTATAAGTGATAATAATTCTAAAAAATAATAGGTGATCCGCTGTAGCCTAATAAACTTTGCTGCATTTATACAATCTAAACTTAATTTTAGCCACATATAAACATAGTAAATTATATAATTAAAAATATGTGTTACCTTTTTGCCATATATAAATATAGTTGAACTTATACTATAGGTTATGTATTAGCGTAGCAAATCTTAAAAAAGATGTATTAAATATCATTGGACATGTTTAAACATGCTTTTAATGTAGATTCATCTACGTTTACATGTGGCAAATTGTTGTACACATGTCATTAATCATCTTTTTACCATTTGTAAACGTAGCTAAACCAAGAATAAAGGCCATGAGTAAATATGGCAGATTATAGGTACATACACGCATTTAACTTTTAGTTACGTATAAATGCATTAGAACTTACACTATTCACCATGTGAAAATGTGGCAAAATCTATACTACTAGTCATGTGTAAACGTGGTGGAACCTACACCATTGGCCACATTCAAATGTGGCATGGTTGTAACTTTTAGCCAAAAATAAACGTGGCAAAACCTATACCATTGGCTTTGTGTATGTCATAGTCTATGTTCTGAAGGAAAGTGAGGGTGCTTAACCTAAGGATTAATGTGAAGTGAGTAGTGTCAGTAGGTAGTTTGTTTGTGGGTAGAGTAATCTCTTAAGGTAGGGTTAGCCTCCCATGAGCAAACTAATTTAGAGTTGATGTTACTCTCTTGATATTAGCTATAGCAGGCTAAAATCAGTAGAGAAGTTAGGCTTTCTAATCATATGGAGGACAGTGACAATGCCGGTTGGCACTCTTAAAACTAAAGGGGTTAGGAATAGTCTTAGGTAAACAGGAAGGGAAAAGGCTAGCTCGCCCTCCGTAATTTAAGTAAATATGATTAGAGGAAGGAAGGTCAAGAGCCCTACGGGCACATAAGGAGGGGGTAAACCTCCTATCTCCTGATAAATGGTATTAAAGCTAAAAGTTCTAGCCCAAACGAGCTACCTAAATACTACCTTAGGTGCTCAATGAAAAAGTGTAGTTCTTATTGATGACTAAGATCATGTGAATTAAGCTTGAGGGAAGGAGTAGCTATTAGGTGGTGGACATTGTCGCTAGAGAGAACAGCTATATCGTAAGTAGCATTGTCATAAGACTTTACCTGAATCTTAAGAAAATGAAAAAAAGTGAACTTTAAAAGACAGACCCTACCGTTGGGTCACTCAACAAGAGGTGATCTTAGAGGATGAGAGGAGAGGGTAAGGTGATGCCTACGGAAGCCCTAAAGTCTTGGCGGAGAAGATCTTAGTATAGAGTTGAGCAATGGAGGAATAGAGTCGGTGATCTTAAGGGAAAATGTAGTGGTGGAAAGCTAGACCCAAGATAAGAGTGTCATGGATTTAGATTGGAGAGGATGTCACTCCGTGTTTTAAAGGGGCTTAATGTGAAATGAGTAACGTCAGTATATGGTTTGTTCATGGGGTGAAGTGGTCTTGTAAGGCGGGGTTAACCTTTCATGAGGAAATTGATTGGGAGCTGATGCTACTCTTCTAATGATAGTCATGGCAAGCTGAAACTAATAGAGAAGTTGGGCCTTCTAATAATATGAAGGATAGTGATAATACCGATCTACACTCCTACAGTTAAAGGGGCTTGGAACAGTTTTGAGTAAACAACAAAGGAAAAGGCTAGCTCTCCTTCGTAATCTATGTAAATATCACAAAGGGAAGGAGAGTTGAGTATTGTACAGGCACATAAGGAGGGGGTGAATCTCCTACCTTGTGATAAGAAAACATAGCGAATGATTTGTTGATGCTTCTAGCCGTTGGCTACGTTTGCACTTTAAAACATAGCAAAATCTTCTATTACACGCCTTTTACTACATTGTATAGCTACTTTTATTAAACGTAGCTAATAGATTTTTGTCATTTTATATATATATATATAGCTATGTTTATTAGATGTGGCCGTAGGCCAATTTTAATGTAGCGAACTTTAGATATGAAGCCAACTTTGAATTGGAGATGGCTAGTTATAGTTGTCCAAGTGATCAACATTACAAGTATGTGTAAGAAGTATACATGCCATTAGTGCCATGGCCATTATTACATGTAAGAAGAAATATTGGGTTAATAAATTCAACCTGTGATGGACAAAAAGTATTATTTATATATAATATGTATATATAATAGATTTTTTTATAATCTTGTTTTTATTTTTTATATGATCGGTATTACCATTTATCTAACCTTTGATTTGCACTTTTTAAAATTTAAATCATTAAACAAATTTTGAATTTAATTGTTTAGATTTTAAAATATATGAATAAATGGTGAGATAAAAAGTAAGATCGATCCCGTTCAAATCGTAGATGGGATCATAAAATCTCCCATATATGTATAAATCTTTGTTAGTACGTACTTGAGGATTAGGGCGTTCGGTGGAAAAATCTAACAACGAGGACTTAACCGTATTTGTTGCGTCCTGGCCAAGTACTTTATACCGAGTACACTCAAAATATTTTTCTCCTCCTTGGCATGGATTTAATGAAGCTATCATGAAACTCTTGGGAAGAGAAAGAACATTCTGCATTGCATGGTCAGCAACTTCGATGTATGGCATAAGGATACAAACATAATTATGTATATATAGAGATGACTTTGTTAATACATATTTCATTATTATAGTGTTTGGGGATTTTGCTATGCTGACTGTGAGCAACAAAATTCAAAGGAAAAGCGGTCTCACTTGGTCAGTGATTGCGTGAAGGGATGTCCAGTTAGCTAAAATAATAATAATAATAATAATAATAATAATAATAATAATAATAATAAATTAATGAATAAAGAAATAATGGTTGAATATATATATAAATAGGATGCGTACGCATTATGCAAGTTGAAAATCATGAAATCTGGAAAAAGGTGTATATTGCAAAATCCTTTTACTCCTTCGGACAAGGAAAGCTATAGAGAAGAAAAACTACTACAACAGGCCTAAAGCATTAAAACACGAAATACCTATTTTATACACTAGAATATATATATATATATATATATATATGCATATACATTTAAATATATATATGTATGTATGCATGAATGAATAAAATATAATATAATCATAGCAATAATAGCAAGGGGAAATATATATATATATATATATATATATACATATGTGCATACATATCTATGGATTTTTGTAAGGTTCTATCTATAATTTTTACGGGATCAATACCATCTTTTATCACACCATTGATTTAATACTCATTAGATTTGAACAATTAAGTTGATTATATTTTTAACCATTTAGATCTAATAGATAATAAATAAACGATGAGATTAAGTACTATACCGGTCCCGTCAAAATAGTGTTCGAGACCGTAGAAGTTTCCACTTATACACATGCATATGACAAGTGATTAGAATAAGCAATACTAATAATATTTTCAATTAAAGGAAAATAAATAGTACACACAAAATATATGTATTTATGATTAAATTGAAATGGACAAATTATAACCAATTTCTAAAATAAGTATAAGCGGAACGTAGATAAACTTTAGAAAGCCTTCTCAAAAACATATTTATTCATTTATTTTCTTTACGAACTATAGTCGAGTGATTATTGCAACCTAAAGTATGTAGAGGATTACTTGGACCAAAGAGACACTACGGCAAAGTGAGTATTCTTGATGAGCATCACACTTGTTTCTATTTGTAATTTAGTAGCACTTTAATTATAAATAATAAAATGATGTGTGTGGGATTTTCTTTTAGGATATACATGTGTTTATATCGTTGTGTTATGTAATGGAAAGAACCTTTAATATGGATGAAACTAATTGTCATGTTGCATTTTGTTATTGTTTATTGCAAGTGTCTATATTACTTGGTTAATTAACCATAAATAATGTACTTAACAAATAATGGAACTTAAAGCGAAATTGGACATCTATTGCATGATTACATCAAAGAAGGTGGTTAGCATTATACAGTGGCATGGAGAGGCCGTATGAAGGTGATTCTTTATTCATAACCTTGCTTCGACCTCTAGAAACCATTGCATACTAAGGAATGGTTTCCTTTGATTAGAGCTTCGTTTGCTGATATAGTAGCTTAGGGTGTACCATACTCTCGAGCCTTTCCATATTAGAAGATTATTTATTTTAAATATTAAAACTTTCTTGAACTGAACTAGTGATATATTTTCTTATAGTGTTGATTAATAAAGTAAGACACTTAAGCCTAAGAGATATTGCTCAAAGTGGTAAAAACTTGGGCTACCATGTTGGTACCTATCCCTAACTTCAGGTAATGAAGGGCACTAATCTGTACTATACATAGTTTCCAGATAGCTATGTATATTGTTGCATTTATATGTTTGCCCATGCATTGCATAATAATGAGTGATAACTTGCTTGCTTTTGTGTATATGTGGTATGAGGGATATTTTACTAGGCCAGTTATTGCTCACGCCCTCTTAGATCTCCCTTCATGCATGATACTTAATGGCTACACCTTGGTCGAGGATTTCCTACGTTAAGTGGAGTGGAGCTACTAGAACTATTATGTCTTAGAAGATATAGTGATCATGTAATAAATATGTATCCCTTAGGCTCTTGTCAATTTAAAATGTGATTTTATATGTTATTGGAGGTTGATTTTATATGAGCCTAGACCCTATATTGTTGTTATTATGGCGTTATATTTAGACTTTTGATATTATTGTTATCTGATAATTATAATGTATATATATTCGCTTGTTTGAAACTGGGCTAAAAATGTAATGATCATTTGAGTAACTTGTTGTAATAATGCCTTGTGTGTTGTATCGAAGTCTTTGGGTGACAATGGAGTCATTCCTAGGGTTCTATGCAATATATGATGGATTATTACGTTGAGGCTACTTCCTAGGGCGTGAACGTGTATGCACAAAAAAAGTGAGTTCTCATTGCCTTATTACTAGTTCTTCCCATATTTAAGGAATTATAAGAGGAGAAAGAGTATGAAATAGAATAAATGGAGTTTGTTTAGGAAAAACATTTAAAGAAGTCTCAAGAAGTGCTTTGTTAATTAAAAGACAGGAAATATCATGTTTTAGAAGGGTGTTGAATTCGTTTGTTGAGATTGAATGTAGTTATCTTTTGTTTTCGTAACTAGATTGCAACTTATATAGTTTTTACAAAAACGTCTAGATCTTTTCGAAAAGGTACAGAGCATTTATGATGGAAAAATTAGGTTCAGCCCATTTTTAAAATATAGGACCAAATATTTTTATAAAAGGTTTAAAGTATCCCTTGTTGAGTGCTTTCCTTTGTTTTTTCATTTGAAAATATTCAGACTTTTTTACATAATTCAAACCTTTTCTTCCCAACATTATTTTATTACATAAGACCTACTGAACCAATTCTAGTTACTCATTTTACTTATCAAAATAACTCCTAGACAATTGTTTATCTTCAAAATAACCATTTTCATGCTTTACCAAGTTGTTAGACATGGTAAGTCTACAAACTTTCATACCAATAAAAAAGGTGTTATAAGGTGTAAGAACAACTTGTCTATATCAACAAGCTTGGATCTGAAGAAAGATATCAAAAGAGGTGCATTACATTGTTAATTCCATCTATCCTAGGAGTAGTAAGATATATAAGGATGTGAAGAGCTACTCTAAGTGGAGCAATATAAAGCAAGAGATAGTTGATTATGTTTCCTAGTGTTTACTATGTCAACAAATTAAGATTAAAATCCAAATACTAGCTAAAGAGTTGTAGCTAGTACTGATACTGGGGCGGAAATTAAAGAAGTGAAATAGACTTTGTTATGGCATTCCCAGAGATGATTTTAAGTCATTAAGTAGTTTACGTGATAATAGATGAAATTAACAAAGTAGACTTATTTTTTTCTTATCAAGTCTAGCTATACACTAGAGAAGATGGCGCGGTTGTATATTCAAGAGATACTCAAGTTCATGGAGTGTTAGTGTCAATTGTGTCTAATAGAGGCATCCAATTTGTTGGTTAGTTCTTGAAGAGTTTTTGTAAGGCTTTAAGGTAGCACCACTTTTCATCCTTAAGGTGATGACTAGTCTAAGAGGACCACTAGATTCTAGAGGTCTTTTTTAAGGGCATGTGCCTTAAACTTTCAATGCAGTTGAATAATAACTTTCCCTTAGTTAAGTTTGCTTATAATAATAGCTATAAGGCAATGATTTGGATGTATTCTTATGAAGCCTCATAGGGTAAGAAATGCATATCACTTGTTCATTGGGATGAAGTTGGTGAAAGGAAAATTTTAGGTCCATAGTTAGTACGAAATATTGTTGACAAGGTAAAAGTGATCAAACAATGCATGCTAACAACTAAAAGTCGCTAAAAAAGATATGCAGACAAAAAGGCAACAATCTTTGGAATCTCATATGAGATATCATGCACTCCTGAAGATCATATTTACCAAAGGAATAACAAGAATTAGATTAAGAGAGAAACTCAATATGAGGTATGTAGGCCAATATGAGGTTTTAGAGAGGGTTAATCTTGTAGCATACTGGTTGGCTCTACAACCAAGTCTTATAGGGATACATGCTGTATTGCAAGTATCGATACTAAAAGGAAGTTTATGTTGGATTATAATCAAGTGATAGATACGAAGCTATCAATGTCACGTTTGATATATGAGAATGGTTTGAAATATAATGAAATTAAAATGAAATGACAACTAGAATGATAAATTATTTTTGATGTTTAGAAACGTCATGGGATGAAATGAAACTAAATATGCATATATTAATATTTATAAAAAATGCCCTTGATTATTGTGCATCATAATTTGGTTGAAGGTTAAATAATTAGTTTTCAATTAATATAACTAATGATGGTGGAACCAAATTGCGATTCCACTATTAAAAGGTAGGATTTAATCTCTCTTAAAGTTGAAATTGTTAATTTCAAGTAATCATAATTTTGCCTTCTAAAAATACTTTCAAATATTATTAGAGGGATGAAATTTGGAATTATTATTCCATTCTAAGTCCATTGCAACATACCAAATGCAAAATAGAGGTTCAAACATATCTTACTATTGAGGAACAACCTAACAAGATAGTTGATTCTAAGGAACAACATTTGAGGAGACGAGGGATAAAGCATGTCAAGTATGCATTAGAAAAATCAAAGCGAAAGAGAAGTTACTTAAAAGTTAGAAGAAAAAATTGAGAAAGAAGTACCCAAATGCCAAAATTCTTCGGTGATTTAAGTAATCTTTCAAATATGAAAGTTTTCTTTAAGAGGGAGGAATAAAATTCGTCATGATTTGGTTAAATTCCTGCCTTTTATTAATTTTAGCCCGAGGGGCATCTTTGTAATTTACTTCATTTCCGTTTCTCTAATCGACACGTCTGTTTCCTTCCATATTTCCATAGATTTTGATTGCCTTATGAAATATATCGATCATCCTCTCCTTTTCTTCCCTCAAGCATTTTCTCAAGAATTACAAAGGTACTTGAATCTTCTCTCACGAAATATTCTGTCGTTTTCTTCACTTACTATGGTGGCCCTATGAGTGAAGGATCTTAAAATTTCAAAAGCAAGTGCATCGTAGGTAGCTAAATGTAAATAATACTAAAAATGGGATTAATACTTTTCATTCCATGCATTTTAAAATCGTGCAAAGATAAGTACTCCGATGTTGTTCTAATATATAACATAATTATGGTTGGACGTAGATCTAACAACATTTATCATGTAATAATAAAATATGACAAATTGGTGTGATCGCGGTATCTGTCAACTGGCAGGAGACATTTTCTTCATATAAATTTATGTGCGTCTTTAGTTTATTGTAATAATTAAGAATGACCAGACAATTAAGTACAATTAATTAGAAACATGCATCATGGGGTTCAGAAATTGTTTTGGTTTTAAATCATTAAGGCGAATAGACTATGAAAAGAGCCTAGTATGATATTGGGGGAGAATAGAAAATTTTGGTCGAGCAAAAATCTCTATAGTTAAAGAACCCATGTGCGTCGCTTTGTTTTTTTTGGGTGGTTGATGATGGGATTTTATTGCGTTGAGTAGACTTCATTTTGGTATAAATATGTAGATTTTGGTACAAACATAGTCCCATGGATACCTTGTATGATAAGTTATCTACTCACCTTTAGTAAAGTGTATATAAGGGAAGTATTGACTAATGAGTAAAAACCTTTTCGTTATTATTATTTTTTTTTCTCATACACTTATACAATCACTTCATACATGTGTTACGGTAAGTACAATAGCCATAAATTGTGGTTAATAAAAAATAGTTGCACTTTATTATAGATATAAAAGTTTATTGTAGGAAATAAAAAAGTATTTGCAGCATTTTATGTTAATTAAAGAAAATATTTTTAATAAAAAACTTGGGATGTTCACTATAAGTACAATAGTCATACACGACGTATAGTACTTCATGTAATTTTAATATATGCTTTGTAGTATATAATTTAATGTGTTATATTTATATAATATATATTATATTTGTATAATATATTATGCATCATCATTGATTATCCCATACACATGCTTTTTTTTTTTTTTAAATGGAAAATGTTAAGTGAACATAACATCGCAAATTATTGAAAGTTTAGGAGGTTAAAAAACTCATTTTGAAAACATAATTTGGAGTCTTTCTTCTAGTTCATTTTATTATGCATAAAGCTTAAATTGATTTTAATTACTTATTTTACTAATTTTAACAATTAATTAACATTCTTCTAACCTTAAACATTCTAACCTCTAGTGTACCGGATATTGTGCCTACGTTAAATGCTAGGTAGCTAAGTGTAGAGCGAATAATTGCCAAAAGCATCTTAGTATTGAGCCTACCCCAAGATGAGTGTTCTCCTATTTCGACTTCCCCAGAGCCTCCGGTAGCATGGTCGAGATAGCGACGAGTTCTCTACCCTTGTGAGGATGGAACGACAGAAGTTTTGAGAATTCAAGAAAAGGTTACGATGAGATGAGTTGTGTATCATTATGATAAGTGTCAAGTGAAAGTGCAATAATGTATACAGTTGAGGCATTCTAATAAATTGGTAGACTTGAACCTTATTCCTACATGACCCAATCAATTCGATTAGGCATTCACCATTTATTTTCATTGTTCAATTCTTTGACAATAGGAAAAAACCAAAATCTCTATCCCCCTTTTCTATCTATCCAAAGGATGGAAGGGCAGAAGCCTTTGGTGTCTCCTCTAGCAAGAACTGAGGCCTCATAATCACTAATCGATATGCTTTCGTCTCATGTCTTTCTTCGTTCCTGGTTTGATATTTTGGTGTCCTAAGCGAAGAGGAACCACACCAATCCATCCTGAACTTGGTGGTTAAACTTTATTGCAGTGACGATATTGTAGGGGAGGTCTTACGGAAAAATAGCTCAATGCCAGGATGATGAAAAGCTTAATAACTCTTATTCTTATTACTACTTTTTGAAAAAGGAAAAAAAAAAAATGAAAAGGTTGTTTTATTTAAAACCTCAATTATGAAATCCTTTCTCTCCCACTTCACACCTCGAAACGCATTGTTATTAGAGAGAAAAAGGTGCTTTCACATCTTCTTAACCTAAAATGGCTAGGGAGAGGAAAGGTTCCTTTTTTTTTTTTTAGGATACTCCCGAGAATAGATCCAGTGGAGATGGGGTTGGTCCTATAGCTCAGAGGATTAGAGTATACGGCTACAAACAATGGTATCGAGGGTTCGAATCCTTCCTCACCCATAACTAGCTCAAAAGGGGAAGGACTTTTCCTTATGGGGGTATGATTGGGATAGTTGACCCAAGGTTATGGAACTTAGGTGTGGGTCTTTTGTTAAAATGAAATGGCTTTCTTTTTATTTATCATTGGATTAAGAAAGAAAAAAAATTCCGCATATTTTTTTTTTGTTTTATGCTTTGTAACTCATTCTCAACCATGCTTGGTCAAAATAGCAGAGCAAGTAAAAGTATTGGTAGCATAGCAAAAATGCGTTCCTCGTCATTAATATGTTTGCTTACGGTAATTGTGGCGTCTTGAGAGAATCGATAATTGCATCTTTGATGCACTTGCTAGTATATTTGAGAATTCTTAATTAGCTAGTTGTAAATAGCCCTAGGACTATGGAACAAGGGGTTATCTCGAACTTATACCAAGATATTGACGATGATTCTCAAATATCAAAGAACAGAATGTGATACGATGAGATAGAATGCAATAAAAACAAAGACATAAGGAACGAAGGGGGGTTACTTACTCTTAACGGTCAAAACGAGCCCCTTCATTCTGAAATTTAGAATGAATCAAATCTCCCCTAAGTAGGATTCGAACCTACGACCAGTGAGTTAACAACCGACCACTCTACTACTAAGTTACTAAGGAACAACGAGAGATTATATCTCATAAAGTTCAATTTCGTTCTCAACTCATAAGTAATATAAGCTTGAAGTTTCCTTCGTAATTGTCGAAACTTCTTTGTAGTGGCTCCATTTCATGCCTCGTTTCATAAGGAACCTTAAAGTGGCTTTATTTCATTATATTCCATCCATATCATAATTCCATTCATTTAATATCCCTTTGGTGTCATTGACATAAGAGATGTTGTTTTGAGTCTATATCTTTCTATTTCTATATATGGAAAGTTCAAAAATCATCATATAATAATCTAGAAAGAAAAGAAAAAGTAGAGGTTTGTGATGATTTTGAAATCCTTTCTATTAAGTAATCTAGTATCCTTATGCATGAAGATAATCAATTCGATTGTTATAGTTGGACTCTATTATGGATTTCTGACCACATTCTCCATAAGGCCCTCTTATCTCTTCCTTCTTTGAGCTTGGGTTATAGAAGAAGGAGAAGAAGGAATCGAGAAGAAGGTATTAGCAACAATGGATTTTATTTTGGGGTAGCTCGTGATGTTCATATTGATCTATTATGTGCCTTTACATATAGCATTGGACAGACCTCATACAATAACTATCCTTGCTTTATTGTATTTTTTATTTCATTTCTTTTGGAATAATCACAAACACTTTTTTGATTCTGGATCTACTATTAGAAATTGAATGCGTAATCTTAGCGTTCAATATGTATTCCTAAATAATCTCACTTTTCAATTATTCAACCATTTCATTTTACCAGTTCAACGTTAGCTAGATTAATCAACATTTATATGTTTCGATGCGATAACAAGTAGTTTTGTTGGTTGGTTAATTAGTCACATTTTATTCATGGAATGGGTTGAATTGGTACTAGTTTGGATACAAAAAAATAATTCTATTAGATCTAATGTACTTATATGATCTAATAAGTACCTTGTGTCAGAATTGAAAAATTCTAAGCTCGAATCTTTAGTATTCTCTTATTTATTATATGTGTTTACTATTTAAGTAGAATACCGTCCCCCATTGTTACTAAAAAACTAAAAGAAACCTTAGAAACAGAATAAAAGGGGGAAAGCGAGGAAGAAAGAGATGTAGAAATAGAAACAACTTTCGAAAGGAGGGGGATGAAACGAGAATAAGAGGGATTCATTGAAGAAGATACTTCTCCTTCCCTTTTTTTGAAAGAAAAGGAGGATCTCCCGAGCAAAATCGATGAAAGGGAAGAGATCCAAGTGAATGGAAAGGAAAAAACAAGGGATAAATTTCACTTTAAAGAGACATTCTATAAAGAAAATTCGAAGTTAGAAAGATTTAAAGAAGAAAAATATTTATTATGATTTGAAATACCTCTTGTAACTCTTCTTTTTTATTATAAATGATGGAATCATCCATCATGATATATAAAAAACAATTAATTTGAAAATGTTGTAAAGAATGAAGTGTCACAATATTTTTTTTATACATGTCAAAATGATGGAAAAAAAAAAAAGGATATCTTTTACATATCTACTAAGTTTGTTAACTTTCTTGGAAATGATCCATAAAAAAATCTTTTTTTACCCCAATAGAAAAACTACTTCTTGATGAATTGTATGATTGTTAGAGTTATCTTAATGATAAAAAAAAGGCTAACCTTAGTAAAGAATTTAGAATGTGAATTGAAGTTATAGATAAAGAATGTATTACTCAAAATGTGCTAGAAAAAAAAAAGATTAGATTATGTAATAATAAGGCTAAAAAAGAATATTTGCCTAAAATGTATGATCCCTTTTTGAATGGCTCCCATTGTAAAAGGATTAAAATAAAATTTTCACTGTTAAAGATAGTTGAAACTTCCATTGAAAATGATATAGAGACAAGTCTGATAAATAAGATTCATGGTATACTTTTTCCTACCGATTATGATAAATTTGACAAAAAAAGAAGAATTTACATGTGATAAAAACACATTATCAAGATAAAAAAAAAAGTTTTTTATTTCCATTTTATAAAAGTGAACAAAGAAAAATTGATTCCGAAGATGAAATGAAAATTGTCCAATTTTTATCCGATACGATTATGGCTGATCTAAAAGCTAAAAGAATTATGAAAAATTCCATTGGAATAAAAGAAATCGGTAAAAAAGTTCCTTGCTAGTCATATAAATTGATCGACGATTTAGAACAACAAGAGGGAGAAAATGAAGAAACGTGGTAGATGATCATGAGATTTGGTCAAGAAAAGCCAAACGTGTAGAGATCTTTACTAATAATGTCACGCCCCGAAACAGCAGAATCGTAATAGTCCTGCCATATAAACCATTCTAAGATAGTAGTGAGCTTTACAATCGCTATCCTAGACTTGATCTACACAAGGCGTCCACTGTAAGCCCCATAACTAGTCATTCAAGGTTTCGATCGGTTGAAAGACTCGATCGAACCTAAATTATAAAGTAAAGCTAGAAATATTAGTAAAAATGATCCCGTAAGTTTGAATTTAAGAAAATAAGCAATAAAATAAAAGACTATAAAAATTTCAAAATTTAAATATATAACTTGTTGTTTATCGAAAATGCTTAAAATGCATTCCGATAATTAACGAATCGCTAGAGATAAATTATATGTATATTAAAAATAATAGAATGACCTAAATAATATTTAGGAATATTTATTTGTACTATATATGAATTTACATGTAGGTATAAATACGTGTAATTACTTAAAATACGCAAAAGGTACTAAAATAATACTAAATACTTAAAGAAAAATCATAATTAATTAAGGAAAAATCAAGAAAAATCAAGAAAAATAAGGAAAGATCCAAAATTGGGTCGTGGCAGCTGGGAAAAATAAGAAAAAATTCGGTTAATTAAATTAAGACAACACAAAAGCTAAAAATTAAGAGATAAGGCAATTGTCTTATCCAATTTAATGCACAATATATCCCCTAAAGCTTTATAAATAGCAAGAAAAATCACAGAGCTCATTTGGGAGGTTTGGAAAGTGAGAAAAATAGAGAGAGGCAAAAATTGAGAGAAAAATTTAGGTTAGAAAAAAATTAGGAAAAATTGTGCAATTTGGGCCTTTAAAGGGAACCCCCACCAGACGAGTAGCTGGAAGTGAACAGCCACCACCACCACCACACGGTGGTGGCAGCGCCTAGGCCATGGCGACCGGTGGTGGCTAGAGCCACCCAGATCGGTGAGTCCGATTTCCAGCCCGATTCTTGTGTAATTTTGTAAAAATAGTAAATATTATTAGAAAATTATGAATTTTGTTATTCTGGAATATTTTTGTATGTAGTTTGTAGGAAAAATATTATTTTGATGAAAATATGTCTCGTGATATAGGGTTCTTAAGAAATCATGTAAAACCGAGCATGTTTCGGTTTAGAAATAAATGACCTTAGGAGTGTAGTTTCGAGCCTAAATTTTTTGTGTAGATTACTTAGATGATATAGAACAGTGCTATGAAGCCATTTTCAAAAATTAAATTTTCGAAATTTTTAGGCCTTAAAATAAGGCATAAAATGGGTAATTTAGGGTTAATAAAGTAATTAGATGGTTAATTAAGTAATTAGATGGTTAATTACTGATTTAGTAAATAAGTACATGTTTTAGGATGTTGAAATCTGATGGAGTATGATACTTGTAGCATTTAGGGTGTTAGATGTAATTATTAGGTTAATTATGTAGTAAATGATTAATAGGGAAAAATAGTAAATTTTAAGTTAATTTTGTAAATTAGGGTAATTAAGAGTAAAATCTGATTTATGATGAATTTAGAAATTTTGAAATGATAATTAATGTTGGGAGATAGTAATTAAAGTGATAGAAATATTAGAAGTGTATTATATACATAAAAGGTAATAATACATAATATGTAATTATTAGAAATATAATAAATAGAAAATATTATAATAAAAATTGATATTTTGATAATAATAAAAATGTACAATAAATCTTATAGGAAACTTGAATTTATGTAATTATATGAAAAATGTAAAAATTTCTCACATTAGGAGTGAATTCGGTACACTAATATGGATTTAACTATACTGGGTAAAATAAATACTGACTAGGGGTAATGATGATATTTAGAAGATCGAGAAATAATGTGATTAATTTCACATTATGGGTTGAAACGAATTTCTAAGGTTGTAATATAAAACACTACTTAGAAATTGAATTAGAACCTAATTTAAAAATTGATGCGGAAACCGAACCCCAACCTAACCCTAACCCTAAACCTAGAATAATTGTAAAAGACTTATGACCTAGATAATTAGATATATTAAACCCTAAATAAAACATAATAATAAGCTTTATAGGAGAAAATGAACCTATAATCATTATATGAAAACTGAAACCACGTTTGTGTTATAGGGATGATCGGCGATGGCCTGAGCAAGTCGGACCTCGAGTGAGTGAGCGAGGAGTTGAGGTAAGTTGGGATTAATACGATGCTATATTTTGGAGGCTTAAGATTATGCTTGGTTGTGCTTGATAGATAGTTGGATGTGTACATGTGCTTGATTATGGGTGATGCTATGATTCTGTTTGATGCTCTGGCATGTATTGTATGATTTGTATGAAATAATTGATTATCCTAAATTGGACTTAATCAAATATACGATCAGTAATCATAATTGGACATGCATGGCAACCTGTTAGGGGAACTTAGGACTCTCCGGCCAAATATCGACCCCTTCGAAAGGGATAGTGCAGGATTGCAAAATGGTCCCTTCTTCATCCTTAATTGAACTAAGTGATAGAAGAGGAGGTCATGGCGAGGGTGAAGTCAGTGGTTCGAAGGTAGTCGTAGGAGGAGTAAGGTCTGTAAGCCCTAAAGCTAAGCCAAGTAACCGTAGGATTGAACTTAGAACACAAGATTTAGGGCAATTGGTTAAATGATCCGATCAAACTCAAATTATAAACTATTGAGAGAAATATTAGTAAAAATGACCCCGTAAACTTGAATTTAAGAAAATAAGTAGTAAAATAGGAGACTATAAAATTTTCAAATTTTAAGCATAATAATTGCTAATTACCGAAAAAGGCGAAAAGTGTAATCTAATAACTGATAAATTACTAGAGATAGATTATATGTATACTAAAAATTTTAGAATGACCTAAATAGTAATTAGAAATGTTCACGTGTACCCCACATGTATTTACGCGTAGATAAAAATACGCGAAATTACCTAAATTGGCCAAAAACTAAGTAAATAATTAAAGAAAATTATAAATTAATTATGGAAAAATCAGAAAAAAATTAGAAGATGATCCAAATCAGGTCGTGGTATGTCAGGATCTGCCAAATAAAAATCAACCAATTAGAATTAGGCAACACAAAAGCTAAAAATTAAGGAAATTGGGCAAAGTCATGTCTAATTAATGCATAATAATTACAAAAATCATCTATAAATAGGGGAAAAATTTCCAGAACTCATTTAGGCAGTGAGGAATCTGAGAAAAATTGAGAGACTAAAAAATTTGAGAGAAAATTCAAAAAAAAAAAAAGAAAAGAAAACTGTGCAGATTGGGCAAATGAGCCAAACCCATACCTCACCACCACCTGGGAGCGAGCCACCACCACCACCTGGGAGCGAGCCACCACCACCACCCTACTCTAGAACCACCGTCTGGGCCGGCCGACAACCTTGGACTGGGTTTGGACGGCCAAAAAGCATCGAATCGGGTGAGTCCCATAATTGTCCCGATTTTGCATAATTTCGTAAAAATAGTTATTCTGCCCAGAAAATTATGAAACTTGTTATTCTGAGGTTTTATTGTATATAGATTTAGGGAAAAATAGTGATTTAGTTAATCACATTTGGAAATATAGGGTCCTTAACAAATTGAACAAAACCGAGCACAATTAGAACTAGAAATAAATAGGCTTAAGAGTGTAGTTTGGAGCTCAATTTTTTTCTGTAGGATGCTCATGTGATATAGAACAGTGCTATGAAGCAATTTTTTTAAAATTGATTTTTGAAATTTTTAAGTTAATTTTTAGCCCTAAAATGATGGAAAAATTTGGTAATTTTGGGTTAATTAGGTGATTAAGATACTAATTACTGATTTAGTTAGTAATTAGATGTTTAGGGATGCTAATCTTTGATGTGGAAACCTAATTCTAGCCTTTGCAGTAGTAAGTATGGTTAATTGAGGGCATTAGGTAGTTAATGTAAGAAATTAGTAATATGTGAAATTAAAAATTAATAAATCTAAAAAATTAGGGTTATTTAGATAATATTATAATATAAATTAGAAAAATAATAAACCTAAAATAACATTTAATTTTAAGTAAATGTCTCAAAACGTAAGATTTTCTCACATCGAGAATAAATCCGATACCCCAATTAGGGTTAGCGTGTACCAAATAGTTTAGAATACTGAATAAAGACCCAATAGGATATTTGAATACCCGAGCGTAATGTGATTAATGTCACATTAGGATTCAAGCATATTTAAGACTTAGGAATCAAAATTAAAAATCTAATTTAGGATTCGAACCTCGAAATAGAGTACAACGAATCATTAGTATGTAATAGGTATACACGAAAAAAATGAGTTTAAATATAACTTAGAATATGAATCCATAAAATATAAGTACTAAAAAGACTTATTTGTATTATAGGACACCCAGAGACAAATCAGCTTGCGACTAAGGGATTAAGCGATCAAACAATTTCAAGTAAGTTAGGTTATTGCTTATTGTAATAGAGTACTAGTTTTATGGTACTCGGAGACTTAGGTTTATATATGGTTGTGATTGTAAGTAGTTTACGCATGTGTTTGACATATCTGAATTCGTGCTGAAATTGTGATGTGAGTGATTTTGTGATTGATTGAATTGGTGTGAAATTATTTGAACACCCTAAATGAAATTTAATCTTATTCGACTCTAAAAACCAAAAATGTCATGCATTGTAACCCGTTAGGGGATCATAGGATTCTCCAACCAAATATCGACCCCTTCGAAAGGGATAGCGCAGGATTGCAAAATGGTCCCTTCTTCATCCTCAGTCGAACTAAGTGACATGAGAGGAGGTCGTGGCGGGGGTAAAGTCAATAGTTCGAAGGTAGTCACGGGAGGAGCGAGGTCTCTATTGCACAAGCCTGGGTTTGGTTGTGAGCTGCTGCATAACATGAAACTCCTTAACCTGGATTAGAGCGGGCGAAATTTCTTTGATTTCACAATGGACTGGACTACGTTGTGCGATGACACTTGATTGTTGCATTGCATGAGAATAATTGGTTGATAATCTTGTTTGTGCTTGTATGCATTCATGAGTCTCTAATTCAACTTACTGAGCTGTAGTTGCTCATACCCTTATAGATTCTTTTGCAGGTTCTGATTTTTGAACAATTCAAGTAGAATGCCACCTTACAATTACCTAGAGGTTAGTCCTTTTGAAGCCGGGGGTGTGAGAATCAAACTACTTAATAATGATGTGCAGCTAGAGTATCCCTGTAGTTAAGGATGAAAGACTTATAGCTATTATGTACATTAGTGAACTATTATGTTTATGTAAAACTTCCTGGGAAGCTCTGTGGACTTACATATAATTATACATGTTTATTAGAAATTTGTAATATTTACCATAATTGTAGTTTAAATGATAAACGGACTGTTTACTTCAAAGCGAGGAGTCGTCGACACCTTGTGTAGATCATGTCTATGGTAGGCACTGTAAGGCCAGTTACTATCATAGAATGGTTTATAAGGCAGGACTTTTGCGACTCTGCGACTTCGGGGCATAACAAGGTCTCCAGTGCACAAGCCTGGGTTTGGTCGTGAGATGTTGCATTAATGACAACTCCTCAACCCGAATTAGAGCGGGCACAATTTCTCTAATCTCACGATGGGCTGGATAACGTTGTGCGACGGTATTTGCTTGCACATGCATTGCACCTATTGACTTCACCTTTGCCGCGGCCTCCTCTCATATCACTTAGTTCGACTAAGGATGAAGAAGGACCATTATGCAATCCTACGCTATCCCTTTCGAAGGGGTCGATATTCAGCCGGAGAATCCTAAGTTTTCCTTAATGGGTTGCCATGCAGGTCCAATTATGATTACAGGTCGTATATTTGATTAGGTCTAGTTTAGGGTGATCAATCATTTCATACAAATCATACAATACAGACCAGAACAACAAACATAATCATAGTATCACTCATAATCAAGCACATGCACACAACCAACTATCTAACAAGCACAACCAAGCATAATCTCAAGCCTCCAAAATACAGTAACGTATTAATCCCAACTTACCTGGACTCTTCGCTTGCTCACTCACTCAAAGTCCAATTCGTTCAAGCCATTGCCGATCATCCCTATAACACAAATGTGGTTTCAGTTTTTCATATAACTATTATAGGTTGGTTTTATCCTATAACGCTTATTGTTATGTTTTGTTTAGGGTTTAATATATCCAGTTATCTAGGTTCTCAAATCTTTTACAATTAGGTTTGGGTTCAATTTCTGCATCGATTTCTAAATTAAGTTCTAGTTTGATTTTCTAAGTACCGTTTTATACTTGAGCCCTAGGAAATTCGTTTCAACTCATAATGTGAAATTAATCATATTACTTCCAGATATCCTAAATATCATTATTATCCCTAGTCAGTATTTTATTCCACCCGGTACACTTAAATCCTTATTAGTGCACCGAATTTACTGCTGATGTGAGAAATTTTTACATTTTTCATATAATTACATAAATTTAAGTTTTCTATCAAATTTATTATATATCCTTATTATTTATATAATATCAATTTTTATCCTAATATTTTCTATTTATTATATTTCTAATAATTACATATTATGTATTATCACCTATTATGTATATAATACACATATAATATTTCTAACACTTTAATTACCATCTCCCAACATCAATTATCATTTCAAAATGTCTAAATTCATCCTAAATCAGATTTTACACCTAATTACCCTAAATTACCAAATTAGCTTAAAATGTACTATTTTTCCCTAGTACTTATTTATTACATAATTAGCTTAATAATTATATTTAACACCTTAAATGTTACAAGTATCATACTTCATCAGATTTCAACATCCTAAAACATATAAATATTCACTAAATCAGTAATTAACTATTTAATTATTTAATTAATCCTAAATTATCCATTTTATGCCTCATTTTAAGGCCTAAAAATTATCTAAAAATTTAGAAAATTAATCTTAGAAAACGGGCTTCATAGCACTATTCTATATCATCTAATTAGTCTATACAAAAATTTTTGGCTCAAAACTACACTCCTAAGGTCATTTATTTTTAAATCGAAACATGCTTGGTTTTGTATGATTTCTTAAGGACCATATACCACGGGACATATTTTCATCAAAATAATATTTTTCCTAAAAACTACATACAAAAATATTCCAGAATAACAAAATATATAATTTTCTAAGAATATTTACTATTTTTAAAAAATTACACAAAATTGGGTTGGAAATCGAATTCATCAATTTGGGTGGCTCCGGCCACCGTCGGTGGCCATGGGTGTATCGGACCACTTGAGTGCTACCACCAGCATGTGGTGGTGATGGCCATCCACTCCTAGCTACTCGTCGGGTTTGGGTTCTCCTTACATACCCCCACTACACAGATTTTTGCTAAATTTTTGTAAAACCCTAATTTTCTCTCAATTTCACCTCTCTCTATTTTTCTAAACTTTCTGACATCCAAAATGAGCTTCTAAAAAATTTGGAGTATTTATAGAGCTTTAGGGAAATTATTGTACATTAATTTGATTTGATAATTACCTTATCTTCTTCCAATTTGACTTTTGTGTTGTTTTAATTTAATTGGCTAATTTTTTTCTTATTTTTCCCAGCTGCCACGGCCCAATTCTGGATCATTCCTTATTTTTTCTGATTTTTCTTTATTTTTCATTAATTAATTATGAAATTTCTTTAACTATTTAGTATTATTTTAGCACATTTCGCTTATTTTAAGTAATTATGCATATTTCTACTTACATGTAAATTCATATATAGTACAAATAAATATTCCTAAATATTATTTAGGTCATTCTATGGTTTTTAGTATACATATAATTTATCTTTAGCTATTCGTTAATTATCGAAATACATTTTACGCATTTTCGATAAATAACGAGTTATATACTTAAAATTTGGAAATTTTATATTCTTTTATTTTATTGTTTATTTTCTTAAATTCGAACTTACGGGATCATTTTACTTATAATTTAGGTTCGATCGGATCTTTCAGCTGATTGAAACCTTGAGTGATTGGTTATGGGGCTTATAGATAACTAACAAGATACTACTGATACGATTATCGAAAATACTAATAACCCTGATGAATCAGATGAAGTGGCTTTGATACGTTATTTGCAACAGTCCAATTTTCATCGAGACATAATCAAAGGATCCATGCATGCTTAAAGACATAAAACAGTTATTTTGGGAACTCTTTCAAGCAAATGTGCATTCTCGTCTTTTTTTTGACAAAATAGAGAAATTTCTTTTTTTTTTTTATATATCCAGGTTGATGAAATTAATTTTTTTTAAAAAAACAAGAGAATTAATAATTTCAGATTATACAGAGAAAAAGACAAGGGAAAATGAGAAAAAAAAAAGAGGAAGAAAAAAGAGAGGAGAAAGCATGAATTGAAATAGTAGAAGCTTGTGAAAGCATTCTATTTGCTCAAGTAATAAGGGATTCCATACTAGTAACTCGATCTTTTCTTAGAAAATATATTATGTTACCTTCATTGATAATAATGAAAAATATAGTTCATATGTTATTATTTTAATTTCCTGAGTGGTTTGAGGACCTAAAGGATTGGAATAGAGAAATGCATATTAAATATACCTATAATGGGGTTCAATGATCAAAGATAGGATTCCTTTTGAATTAAAAAGAGATGTTGAAAAAGAAAGGATAAAAAAATGATTTTTTTTTTAATAGTATAGGGGATGGAAACTGAATTTCCTTTTGGTTCTCCCCGAAAACGATGTTCATGTTTTGAACTTATTTTAAAAGAACTAAAAAATATTATAAAATTGCAAAAACAGTTGTTTCTAGTTTTACAGTTTTTAAAAGAAAAAACAAATTTTTTTTTGAAATATCTCACAATAAAAAAAAATGGGTCAGCAAAAATATTCTATTTTTAAAAGAAATAATAAAAAAACTTTTTAGAAAAAAAAAAAACTCAATTCTATCATTTGGATTAAGAGAAATATCGGAATTGAGTGAAATTAAAAAAGAAAAAGATTCAATAATCAATAATAGGATGATTCAAGAATCGCTAGATAGGGGGTTAAAAGTTAATAAGATTTCCTAAAAGATACTCTCATTGTTGGCAAAATAACTAACCATGAACTTGAGAAACTATGCTCAAAGATCTTCACTCAAACTCTTATAACCCTAGATGGCAACCTTAACTCTAATTTGACCTCTACACTTAAAGCCTTAAAATCCTATAAACAAATACTAATAACTAACATTAACTCCCAAGGTCAACCTAATCTAAGGAAACCAACCCTAAACCCTAATGGGAAAGAGACTGATTGTCGAAACCCATGAGAGCTCTCTAAAACCGATAAAGGCTAAACAAAGCCAAAAATTTAATATAGATAACCCGAACGATAAATTCCAAAACCCTAAAACAAATACTAGAACCCTTAAATGAACCTCTAAAACCCTAATTAGAACCTTAATACATGCAAACCCTTGAAATGATTGTAAAATCCTAATCTAACTATTGTATTGTAATTAAATAATAAAATTATTTGCTAATCGGAAACTAGTCACTTGATTGCCATGAAACCTTAATCTACCCTCTAAAATGTACTCGTGCATCATTAATTGGTCCCAATTTCTTAAACTAATTAGATAATTTGACCGAATGGGCTTAACCAACTTAATTTGACACAATAAGCCTTAAATTGTACTTAATTATTGTCAAATGTACCAGTAAAAAAGATTAAGAAGTTTAATTATGCCTTAATTCGCTAATCGGATTTTATATCATAATTAACTATAAGTCAAGAGCGATTAATCATATGAAACCAAAATAATAATATGAAGATATATCTTTAATAATGCCAGCATTATACTTGGGGAGGCAATATGAAACCTACAAACTTTTAAATCCAAAATGAGAGTTGGATACAAGAGTTAATAAGTAATCCTTAGAACTGCTCGAGATATAATAATAAAACCACTAAATAAAACAATTGAACCCTCAATAATAAGTTGAAAAACCCTAAAGAGAGTAAAACCTTAAAATCTTAATCATACGCATAAAACCTTGAAAACCATAATATGTGGGAAACCCTAAAACAATGCTAAAATATCAATAGACTAACTAAAGCTTAATTGGAAATCCAAAACCTAATTCAACCAATAAACCCTAAGTATATCCTTAAACTATTCATTAATCGCAAATAATTTCTCTAATCATTCGAAAACACTAAATCGTCAATCTTGTACATGGTTTAAAAATTGTAATTAGTCTCAAATACTAAAAGACTCTAATAATTGAGGTAATATAGGTCAATGGACTTAATTAAAGTGATAAATATGGCAAGACCCTAATTACACCTTGAATTGCTTAATTATGTATAATTATAATTAATTAGCTTAATTACCATTTAATATATCTACTAACCTCATGATATCTTAATAAGCAAGATGATAAGAATGATTAGTTGGCCAATTCAAGGACACTTTTCCTTTAGGAGACAAAATCCTCCCTGATTTGACAAAAAGTAAATAAAGTAAAATAGTACCAAGAGGAGAACTTGTACCCTTATCCCAAAATAGCCACCTCTTGTCTTACCTCTATTATTTACCATTTCACCTCTTTAAGACCCTCATTTGACTTCATTTTTCACTCTTATAAAACCTTAAGAAATACTCTCTAAAAACCCAACTAGAAATCAAAGGAAGAACGAAGGAAGGCAAAGAAGCCCTCTTGGATCCCTTTGTGCACCTCAACACCTTTTGGCATTACTATCACCATACACCACCAAATCACACATGACCACCACCATTTGAACCACCAAATCCCCTCCTTTCTTGTCGACAAACACTTAATTCCAAAGGGGTATGTTTTAACTTCGTTTTTCAGTGAAAAATTTGGAACTCGTGCAGATTAATCTAAAGTCAAACTCACCTAACTTAAGTTTTTTATTTACATTTGTTATACCTATGATATCTTGAGAGTTTAAGATCAGAAATACTAGATAGACATGTTATAATCGTGTACATGCCATTTTAGGGCCATATAATCACACCTTCATCTACGTAGTTAGTTAGTTTGTTACTTGCATTTTAGAAGTGCAGAAGGTAGTTCTATATAGATAACTTAAAAAGAAGTTGAGAAAACACCAAAAACCCCACTTCCTTTGCTTACCACCCCTTCCTTAATAAACATCTATCTTGTTTTTACTATGTTATGTAATTTTATTAGCTTAAAACAAGTAGACATGTGGTTAAAATAAGGAAAATATATTAGAATAAGTGTTGGATGGATGAAGTTGAAGAAACCTTAGAAAATCCCTACTTGGCCGCCACTATTAATAGACTTAATGAGCTATAAATTGTGATTAATTAGTGCTACGTATGATTTGAGATGTAATTAACTAAGTTAAGTAGGGAAATGATGAGTTA
This sequence comes from Lumnitzera littorea, assembly GCA_024138015.1. Lineage (NCBI taxonomy): Eukaryota > Viridiplantae > Streptophyta > Magnoliopsida > Myrtales > Combretaceae > Lumnitzera > Lumnitzera littorea. The sequence continues at coordinate 120,717,889 of JAMXBB010000001.1, read as the reverse complement.
GTGGCCTAAACTAGTAATTAGTGATTAGAAACTTAACAATAGTGTTAAGAGCCCCATTAAAGAAAAGAATCGGATTTAGAACTTTAGTAAAAACTGACCAAACTTAAGGCCTTTAGTGGGTTTAGGCCCAAGTTAATAAGTAGAGTTTGGGTTAAAGTCCTAATATGCAAGATAAGCCCAAAAGCCCTTAAATGGACAAAAAATATAGCCTAAAAACTTAGTGACCATATCTAATCCCTAATTAAAAGTGTAAGACCCTATGGTTAAGTGTCCCACATAGATTGTGAAAGGTTATGATACTAGTTTATAAGGCTATGATTGTAAGTACCTTATCAATATAAGCTTGAAATTTTTAGGCCAAGTGGTTAAAATGAGTTCATTAGTGTTTGTTAGCTTGGCTATTTACTGCTTTTGGATTAGGGAGTTACAAATGGTATCTTAACAGACCCTCTACTAGTAGGTGATTGATTCGGGTCTAGCTCCAGTTTAGAGAAGAGGTCTGAGGAAGGTGGGGAGTGTCACTAGGGTGTGACTTCTTACATGCTTCTAAAATGACTTGTAGGTAATAGGTAATCCGAATTGTATACTGAAAGGGGGAAAGATCTGGGCCAAATTATAAGGTCTCGTGACAAGGACGTCATGTGTTTAAAGGGGGAGGTTGTGAGACCCTATGGTTAAGTGTCTCATATGGATTGTGGTATTAATTTATAAGGCCATGGTTGTGAGCATCTTATCAGCACAAGCTTGAAACGTTTGGGTCAAGTGATTGAAATGGGCCCATTGGTGTTTGTTGGCTTGATTATTCATTGCTTTTGGCTTGGGACATTACAAAAAGGCTCATAAAATAAAATATAAAAGGCTCATTAAGTCCAAAAGCCTATTAAAACCACCTTCTATAAGCCTTTTAGTAAGCTAAAGCCTTAAACTAGTAAAAATGACCCATTTAGGCTCACAAGAGTAACATTAAGGCCCAAATTAAAAGTTATACAATTTAGGCAAAAAATTTAACTTAAAATACTTAGATAAAGGCTTAAAAGGTTAAGTGTAAGGCCCAACACCCAAAATTAAGCCTAAAGCCTAGAATTAGGCCCAAACCCTAAAATAGTCAAACCAACATCATCAACTAATGAGCTTGTTTGACCCAAACCAAATTCTTATAAGTCCAAACACCCAAAAAGAACCTCATCAAATGAAAGAACACTCGAAAGTGATGAAAATTGACTATAAGAATGCAAAATTCCGACTTAAATGAGAAAGTTATCACCAAATACGAAATAAGTGGAAATAGGGAAATTATAGCGAAGTTAGCGAATAGATTAAGTTTAAGATGAGTCTTATTTACTCTAATTACCTTATTAGGTGATTCGGGATAACAAGTTCGAGACTATTGAGAACACTAGACTTCAAGGCTGAGTAAGTATATTGCCCCCTATTTACTTTATTATGTGCTTGTAGTTAGCACACCATCAAATCATATCTAATAATTTAACTTGTTTCATGTTGAGGTACATGAGAACTTATATGTGCTTGCTTTACTTGGCTCTTGCTTATAAAATACCTTAAGATATCTTGAACACCCTTATTTACTGCATGAGAACTTGGGGTATTGGAGTGCTTAAAATATATTTGCTTGGTCACCTTATGAATTTAGATTAATAAATATTCAACCTTTAATTAAATCGGATATGCATTGCATCTTATTGTATAAGATAAAAAGCATCAGTACTATGCAGTAGAGCAGGAGATAATGCATAGATGGATCTATATTGATATTATATGTTGTGATTGTTTATTATACGATGTATTCATGAGACATGTTCTTCCCTCGACCTTTGCAATCTACTTAGCTCTAAGGAGTGTTGCCCTTTGCTTGAGACCGAATCGTATCTTTTGCTGAAGGTACTTATACTACTAAGAGAACTCATATTGGACGTGGATACTTAGGTCATAACATGTCTAAATTCTTTCCAACCTGGGTAACTGTGGGCATTAAATCGTATTGTATACAGTTACTGGTAGACTATGTATACTATTTGCATTGCATATGCTTGTACATGTATTCATACGTTTGATAAATAACTTACTTGTTATTGTTTCATGGTAAATTAGAAAGGTTACTCACTAAGCTAGATGTTGCTTACTATAAAATAGTTTCTTTTGTAGGTATTATAAAGCTAGGGCTAGGCTAGGATTCAAGTGTAAAGTGCTTCACTAGATTGAAAGAGGAGAATGATAAGTTTAGAAAAGTAAGTAGGATAGTCGAATTGAACTTTTAAAGTGTCTAGTGACTTTATGATTATCAAAATTTAGATACTTTTTCTTATTGTTTGGTAGGTGATTTCGATTCTCTATAGTTTTGGCGAACTATAGATTGCTGGATTACTTTCAGCTACACACACACACACATATATATATACATGATAGATGTATAAAGATTAAGCATGATTAAAAATTTATAAGCTAGAGTCTTATAGCCTTTGAATTGTAAGGTGATCTTTATATCATGAGTGCAAGGTTGTCAAACTTATGATTCTATGTAGAATCGTCGGAGGATTAGTAGAATTGAAACGTAAAATCAAAACGTAGAAACATAAGTTTGTACAAATTATGCTTTAAAAAACTATAGAGATACTTATAGTAGTTGTTCAAAACTTAAAAATACATGATGAAAATACGAAAATAAAGAGATTAAGTTCTTTTTTCATAAAAAATTCTTAATAATATATAATTAAACATGTATGGAAGAAGAACAAACAAAGTCGAAACTAAACTTTTCCCATTATTTTCTTTTGAAAAAAAAAACAAACTAAAAATAATAAAATATTTCAACTCATTTCAAATTGCTAATGGTATAAATTGAATTATATAATTTTTCTTGTAATCTTTGCTATTAGACCTAAAACCTAGGTGAAGGGTATAAACATAAAATAAGGAATTAAGACAGAGAGAAAAAGAGAAAAAATAAAATAAAATAGGATAGGGAAGATGATGAAATGGGCTTATAGTTGATGGCTTGTAAAAAATTAATTGTATTTTTTTTTTATTTTTTAGCCCATTTAACTTAGATATATAGAATCGATAAACTCGGTAAAAAATGTAAATTTTTACATAAAAAAGAGTTTATACACGAGTTAACTTAGAAGGGCTTCCTAAAATCATAAACTAGTAAAATCACATGGGTAAAATCGCAATTTTGACAATTATGCATGCATGTATGCATATGTGATGTAAAGATTTTATGTAAAACTACTAAGCTCCTTTTTAGGGCATTACACGAACACATATTAAACATAATTGTATAATCATTTTTTTACAATACTGTAACTCTATAGAAAATGATAATACAAAGTATAATTAAAAGCACTTTAACTAAATAAGAATAATACACCTAGTTGATTTGTAATTCATGTAAGAGAAGGATAAACTAAAAACTCAAGCTAGTGTTGGAAAATTACATCTAGGTACATAGTTGAAAACACTAAGCTATACTTAGGAAGGGGGATGAATTGAGTATTAGTGATAAATTTTTTGATTTTCTTTAAATTTTAAATAATAAATACAATAAGATATGTAAACTAGGTGATAGAATAACAATAATAAATGTGGAAGTAAAAGAAATAAGGAAGGAGAAAATCAAGCCGTGATATAACGTGGAGTTTTAGACAGCCCTCTACTCTTCACAAACACCAATTGTCTCTAATCAAGGATTACATGCAATTTTGTTAATCACTAGCAACACAATGCTCAATAAGAGCTTACACCAACTGTTAAGTACACTACAATCACTCAAAGCAATTCAAACTCAATTTCTATCTCTTTAGTGTAGTGTTTTTATTTGATAATATTGCAAGTAATGAAACCCTAACACTATGCTCTCAATTTTCTCTCCAAAAAGATGGCAAGATAAAGCTCAATCACAAGAGCACAAGAATGTAAGGAATTTGTAGAAGAATTTCAGTTCTTTATTGCTCTTTGACCGGTAGTTGAGAATATATATGCATGGAGAAGTTTCTTCCCCTTGCTATAGTAAATGCTGCTAATAGCTAGACTTTATCTGCTAATCGATCGCTATATAGGCTATTGATCAATCAGTAGTATAATGATAATGGCATTTAAACTCTATTATTCGGTTGTTGGATGCATTATTATGCCTTAAGTTTCCATATAATGCTCCAGATTGTGATGTAGGCTACCAATGGATTAGTAACATACTAATCGATCACTAAGCATGGCATTGATCAATCAGTAGTACAAAAAAACCAACGTTGTCTTTTCAACGATCGATTGCTTGGCCATACACTAACCTTCAAGAGAATACAAAAAGTTTCAGGGGTTGAGATAGGCTATTGATCGATTGCCAATCTTGCCACCGATTGATCGGTAAGCCTATTGCTACCGATCTCCTTCTGATCTTCCTTATAGCATATAGTAACACCAAACCAAAAACAAGGCGAAAGTAACAACTATCTATTTTACCGATGTTTTGTCCTTAGTTTTGAAATCTTTAGTTTTAATATTAGCCAAGTAAATTACATTACAAAGTTTTCAAGATAATTTACATAATAGTAGTTTTAATTCCAATTCATTTTTGTCTCATCAAAATTATATTAACTAAATATTCAAAATCTCCCCTTTTTGATGAGGACAAAACTTACACATCTCATGCTCCCCTCAGTCTAACACTCCCCCCTAATCATGCATTTGTATGTAAAGAGATTTGTAATATTCTAAGCTTAAAGTTGAATCTTTAACTTATGAGTGTTAGTTTAAGGAGGATACAAAACACATTTGTTATTTCAATCATGATTTTAAACTTGATGAACTTTCATTTTAAACTTAATTGACTTTTTAAAGGATTTTCCAAGATAACATGACTTTGTAGATAACTTGAAGTCTTCTCCTCCATTGGCCTCATCGAAAAGATGAGATTCTAAACGATGAAAAAGAAGAGAAATGTAAGTTTGAAACTCGATATAATCCCAGCTTAACCCTTAGGATATACCCTTACAAAAGAAAATCACATAAGCTCCTTAAATACAATTACGCCTAGCAACTTAGTCATAATGACAAGCCACAATATAATCACCATCTTTCATCTTAACTACACATATAGTGGTCTTAACTTCACAATCACAGGACATTAAAGCAACTTAAGACACAATATAAAGGAGTTCATATAATGAAGGGCCATATGACTAACATAACACATACAAAATATACCAGTGAAAAATTAGCAAAACATGATGACTAGAAGAGGCCAAAGGCTAAGTCCAACAAAAAGAACAAAAGGAGGCCATTAAGGCCATGTCCAATAACAACAAGATGAAATAAGAAAAATTGAAGCTACTCTAAGGATTCAGTGTCAAAAGAGGAAGAAGTTGAACAATAGTAAGTGAGATTGAAATGGGCATATAAATCGTGCCGGTTGATATTTGGGAAACCTTTTTAGACCTCTTCTTGAAGATAGTAGACTTCATTTTGAAGTTACTGAAAGCAGCCCTCAGCATATTGATAAAAGGGGTTTTGTGTTTCAAGGGGTGCAGTTGGATTAAAGGAAGGGAAGGTAAGATATGGCATAAAAGTAGCTCCTTGGGTTTTTACTTATGCACTTGCATGACTTGACTCCCCCTTAACTAGAGTCTCCTAAAAAATACAAGCTTCATTTTAGATTTCTCCTCTACCATAGAGAGGAGAAGGATCTCCTCCTTTTTGTTTCCACCATCTACCATTTTGTTTTTAACCAGCTTGGGAAATGTTAGAGTAGTTATAGGTAGGCAGACTAATGATGCGAGCCTCAATAGGGAATTTGGCACCCTTATGTTTCAATAGTAAGGTCACAAGCCTAGATAACCTTAAAATACTTCTGGTTGGACCATTAGTGACCTTTTTGAAGCATTGAAATTGTAAGCCTTGCATTTAGGTATATTTGGGGCTCGATATATAAAATTTAGGGCGATTGGGTATATTATTCGATTGAGCTTAAATTTTACGATGAAGTTATGAATATTAGTAAAAGCGATCCCATGAGTTTACATTAAGGAAAATAAATAATAAAATATTATAGTATTAAGTTATATGTATATTACTCATTATTTATCTAAAATATATAAAATGAGTTTTGATAATTAATGAATCGATACAGATAAATTATATGTACGTTAAAAATTATAAAATACTAAGAATAATATTTATGAATATTTATTTACATCACATATATATTTATGTGTAGGTAAAAATACATAAAATTACTTAAATTACCTAAAATATGTTGAAATAACACTAATTAATTAAGAAAAAAATCATTAAAAATCAAGAAAAAGATGAGGAAGTGTAGAAATGTCCAGATTCAAGGCATGACATGTTGGGATTGAAGGTTTAAATTTTAGCTAATAAAAATTACCCAAGTAGAAAGTGAAAAAGAGAGAGAATAATGGACATTTGTCACAAGTAAAATTAAAGAAGAACCTAATCACTTCTATAAATTCATAGCAACACTTCCAAACTTCATTTTGGTCATTCTAGAGTCTAGAAAAAAATAGGAAGAGGTGAGAAGAGGAGAGAAACCAATTTTACTAAAAATTAACAAATTATAGTGTAATTAGAGTTAGATAAGAAAATGAGTACCAAATAAAGACTTGACATGGTGGCTATTGGGGGTCCAAGGTATAACATGGTGGTGGTTTTTTTGACCTACCCTTGCCGTTAGTGGAGCTTCGATGGCCAAAGAACAAAAAATGCACAATTTTTGCTTGTAAGTTACTATTTTTATTAAAAATATCAAATGATGTCCAAAAATTATGAAATTTGGTTTCTCTTGGTATTTTTGCATGCAAAATTTGGATATCAAACCAAAATTTCAAAATTTGAAGTACTTATAGAGGTTCCTTAAGAACAAACTTGATTTTAACAAATTTTGTATGAATTTTCAAAAATAATAATGATGTTATTTTGAACTAATTTTTGGTGTACATATTCCAAATATGATATAATTAATTCACATAAAAATAATTTTTGGTAAAATATACATTTTTTACTTATTAAAATTATTTTTGTTGAATTTTCCATGTTTTTCATATAAAAGAAACAATAGGTTTTTAATTAAATTTCATAATGAATATGATTTGTAATGATTTATGAAGCTTCTTTATGATTTTGGGAATATTTAATTTGAATTTTATAATTTTATTTGGTCATTTACCTAATATAAGCTATTTTTTACTAAAATCGGACCTAAAATTGGTATTTTGGAAAATAATATATATTAAACTATCTTAGTACTTCTCACGATCAAAATATAACAATTATAATTTATTGAGTATAATATATTTTTCGTAGCTTTAATGGAGCTTGGATACTAAGTGTTATATATTTTCCTAGCATTTATCCATATTTTGTCAAATATGAAAATATAAGATAAATTTGTATAATTGACATCATAACAAGAAGCTAGCTACTAAAGTGTATAATGAATTTTGAATTTGATTGTGAACTAAACTTATGAATGTTATGCTAAAATGTGGAGTATGCTCGGATTAGAAACAAATTTAGGAGTTAAATAAAAAATTAAGTGTATAGGGTAAACTAAGGAGTTGACTAGTAACTAAATCAAGGACTTACTATATCCGAAATATATTTAGTTGAACTTACAAAATAGATCAGAAGGAGCTTATAGGAAATAATTGTAAAAGACTTAAAACCTAAATAATTAGATATAATAAAACCCTAAACTGAAGCTTATATAAAGAGTTACAAAAAAAAAAAAAAAAGAAGCCTATATGAGATAGTTATATGAATACTAAAACAACATTTATATTATAGGGATTATTAGTGATAACCTATGTAAGTTGCATCTGAGTGAGCAAGCGAGAAGTTCATGTAAGTTTAAGATCAATACGTTAGTATTTTTTTTAGTACTGTTTCAAAGTACTAAAAAACTTAAGATTATACTTATTTGTGCTTATAGGTAATTTGAATGTACGTAAGTCTATCTATGCATATTCTTGAATGCACTGTGTATTATTGGTTTGCTGTATTAGTTTGCAATTGTTATGTATTACATGATATAGAGTGATCACCTTAACTGGATTTAATAATATAAGGCTTGTAAAATTAACCGGATAAGAATTTCAACCCATTAAGGGACACATTTAGGGTTTTTTGGCTAAATACTGATCCCTTTGAAAGGGATAGCGCTGGATAGCATAATTGATTCCTTCTTTATCTTTAGTTGAACTAAGTAATGAGAGAAGAGGTCATGGCAAGGGTAAAGGTAACAGTTCTAAGGTAGTTACCGAAAGAGTGTTGTCTCTATTGCACAAGCTTGGGTTTGGTCATAAGCTGTTGAAATGTGTGCTAAACTTCTTAAATCATATTAGAGTTGGTATAATTTCTCTAATCTTGCAATGGACTGGATAACGTTGTACGATGGCATCTGCTTGTATACACATGGCATTTGCTTATACACATATGGCATCTAAATAATTTAGTTGATAATCTTATTTGTGCTTGATGTATAGTTTTAAGTTTCCGTCCTAACTTATTAAGCGATTGATTGCTTACATCCCTATAGGTGTTGGCAGCTTATTAATTACCTTGAAGCTAGCAATTGTTGAATCTTAGGAAGTGAGGATATAAAACTGAAAACCTCTTACACTCTCAAAGTTTGGGTCTTATCTTTAAATTTCTTAATATCAATTTATATATTACTTAAGTGAAGTAAGATTAGGATACTAAATCTTGTACGCATTACTTGAGATATTTAGATTCTAGTATGTATTTCTCATATTTTTATAGATAAATAATATATTTGATTTGTAAACCGTTTACTTTAAAACGGGTTTATTGTGGATATTTTGTGTAATCAAGTTTAAAATAGCAGCTAAAATGTTAACTTTTATTTTAGAATGGTTTGCACGAGGTACTATTATGACTTTATTGCTTCGTGGCATGATAGAAACACCATATCAAAATAGTGAATTTTGGTGTTCTTCATTAAACACCCCATTATCCAACGATCAGCTTGGGTGAGACCTTGATGTTGGCTAACTCTTGGACAACAATTACCTATGATAAATAGGTGAAGGATTCTTTATCTGAAGGGTAGACGATGTGCTCTAAGGTTCTTTTCTAGTTTCTAATTTGCACCAACCCCTCATGTTCCAAAAACATCATTATAATATGATTCCTCATTTCCCTCGCAATCATTCATAAATTAAAAACCACCCGCTTCAACCCTTAGAATATTACAAAGATCTTTATGATTATTGAGCCCTACTTCGGTTTTCCTTAACTTAATATATATTAAGTTTAAGCCACTTAATATAGATTACTCGACACAAAATTAAGGAAATATTTTTCTTTAAAAAATGTTTTGAAAGAAATATTTTGAAAAATTGGAATCGCCAACTAGTTAAATTGGTAAAAAATGAAATCCATTAATCTACGTATTTTCTAAAAAATAATTTTTAGAAAGAAAAAACCAGAAAAATTGAGTTTAGGAGTTAACCTATTAAGACTAAGTCACCATGTAAAAATAAAAAAAAAATCAATTAATGGGCTTTATTTTTATTTTTCTAATAAATACTAAACTATATACAAATACATAAAACATAATTAAAATGAATTTTTTATTACGAATTTTTCAAGAAAAAAGAAAAAAGGTTTTTATTTTTATTTTTTATACGGTTGTCTCGAATGTGTCTATGTACCTGCTAGTCGGGATCAAATCAATGTAATTCTTTTTTTCTAAAATATTTAGTGGGTGAATTTCTTTTTCTTTTTAATCGACCAAGATTTACGTTTATTTAATATTTATTTATTTATTTTTTAAAAAACCTAAGAAATCTAATTTCACTAATCCATTTTTTACAAAAAACCTAACTAACTAAATCTTTTTGAGAAAAACTCCGATTAAGATTTTTTTTATTTTTTATTTTTTATTTACAAAAAACTCACTACGTGTCAAAAGATATCTTTTTTAAATCTTATATGCAAGATTTACTAAGATACAATCTAGGTATGTATTTTCGTATGTATCTTTTCTAAATCTCAACTTTTAGATATGTTAAGATACGATCTAGATACATATCTTTATACGTATCTTTTCTAATCTTAAATGCAAAATATGTATCTTCTTTGAAGATACGGATCTCGTAGAAGAGATATGCTTATTTTTCAAAAAATGCAATTTTATCAAAAATGTAATTGAGCTAAATTTATTAAAAATTAAGATTATCTAAAAAAACAATATGAAAATAATAATAAAAGAACCTATACTTAAAAAAATAAATTAATAAAAATAATAAATTAACTAAAATAAATAAATAAATAAAAATAAAAATTTAAGTTATTTTTTCACTTAACGAGTCGAGTCGTATGTGTTTGTGCGTAATAATGGTGCGTCGTAATCGTGTGTGAATGGGCTTGTATCGTGTGTGCAAACTTTGCATGTCTTCATGTGTGTGATCAGTCGTAGACTTGTATGTGTGCGGTGTGCCCTAGTGCAGTGGATGGCGTGTTTGTGATCGTGCGTAGATGGGGTGTTATGTGCTTGTGGAATTCGGTGTGTGTAGTGGCTGTTATGGAATTCAGCGTGTGTGTGTAGTGGCTGTTGTGGAATTTGGTGGGTGTGGCAGTGAAGGCTGTTGGCTTGTGGGTGTAAGGTGCTTCAGGTTGTTTGGTTAGGGGGTACTTCAGGTGAGTGGAGTAGGCTGTAGCATGCTATGCTTATGAGATCAACGTAGGAGTCAGTGTTTGTTGGATGTATAGGGGTTGTGTAGTGAATTTTGCTGGTGAATTGGTGCTGTAGTGGACTTATGTTGTGGGTGGATGTGTCAGTGTACAGCTAAGTGTGTGCTATGTGATTAAGGGGTGTGGAGCTTGAATAGGATAGTAGCGGTTAGTGGAGTAAGCGACGGTGTGTAGTGAGCTGTTGTGAGGAATTGTGATTTGTGTGTAACGTGGTGTGTGTAGGCTTATCAGGGTGATCAGGTATGGAGCCGTCGGTCAGGGGGCTTTCGTGCGGTGTGGAGCTGTCGGTCAGTATGATGTTGTGCTGTCGAGTGAGTATGTGAGTATTGGTGTTTTGTGCGAGACAGAGATGTTTGTACAAGTGGTGAATTGGGAAGCAGGGTGTATGGAGTTTGTGTCAGGGAATTCAGTCAGGCTATTTGGTTGAAGGTGAGTGGGTTGGGGGAGGTAGGTATGTTTTGATTGTGGCATGCCTTGTGACGTGGTTAGTAGATGAATTGTGTGCAATTGAAAACCCATGTTCAACATCGCCTATCGACTTACTATTTATAAACCCACAATTGAATCTTTTGTATCTAAAGATAGGAAAGATTCGATAATGATTCTTTGGAGATTTGACCTTGCTTCTAGAAACCTTATTTTAATTTGGGTTTTCTATTTCCCGGACTCGATTTAGTCCAATTTTTTTTAGCCTAATAATTTACTTAATAAATCTTAAATCTATTTTAGCCCAATATAAATTAGATAAAAAATCTACTTTATATTATTGGATTGGACCAAAATTATTTTAATGAAGCTTGATTCTTTAATGACTTAAGAATTTATTAAATTGATCATTCACTATTATCCAATTAGATACTAAACGATACGACTTGACTCGATTTAACTCGATACGACTTAACTCGATTGGACTCAACTCAATACAACTGGACTTGACACTTCTATTTTATTATTTTTTTTTTTCAATTTTTGTTTTTTATTTTTATTATAAATTTTTATTTTTATATTCTATTTTCTTGGCTCAATAAAAATGATAAAACGAAAATGGCAAAAATGAGTTGTCTATAGGTGCCCCTCTTTGTAGTGAAAATCGATTAGAACTTTGCTACAAAGACAAAAAAGATACTCATTTTTGCTAAACCCTACTCCGAACTGATTAGCTAAGTTATGTTTTATCTTGATGAAGGATGTCGACTTGAATGGTCGATGTGAAGAATAAACTATCCATTATGAAAAAAACGAAGCAAATGAATGCCTGTCTTGAAAAACATGGCAAAAGGTTGGAGGGCCTGTCTTAAAAGGATAGGGCTTAAGGGTATCTATCTTAAAAGGATAGAAGAAAAAGTTCTATGGTGCCTATCTTAGAAGGATAGGGCAAAGGTTTTAAGGTGCCTATCTTGTAAGGATAGGGCAAAAACCACTGGGGGTTAAGTTGACTTGTTCTGGTTTAGTGGATAATTCGACGAGAATAGATCTCTTCGAGATTTCAAAAAAACTTGTTTTGGTGGACGATTCGAAGAGGATAGATTTCTTTCAAATTTCAAGAAAACTTTGTTTTGGTGGATAATCCGAAGATAATATATCTCTTCAAAATTTCAAAAAAACTAGCTTTGGTGGACGATCCAAGATCTCTTCGAGATTTCAAGAAAACTTTGTTTTGGAGAAGGGCAATCGATTGGTCCTAAGTGTATCGATTAATCAAAAGATGAAATAAGTGATACGACAATTGGTTCAACTTTTAGCGATTGATCACCTTAAGCCAAAGATTATAGAAGCTATTGACCTAGTATAGGGACTTACCAATAGATCGGTTTGCTTGCTACTAATTGATCAATAGCTGCAAATTCTACAGCATTTTTACAAGAATTTGATAGACAAAACACAAACACTAACCATGATTTTGATGGCTCCTAAAATTGATCAAAATGCAAGTTAAATGTTATAAACAAGTTTTGATTTATCTGTAGGATCAAATTAAAATCCTATAGTCACCTAAGTACCATAAAATGATCAAATTGCTACTCAAATTTAGCAAAGTCCAATTTTAGCCAAAAGGAGCAAAACCAACTAATTTTGAGCATTAAGCAGTTGGGTTATCAAATTGTCACCATGAATAAAATTCAATAGTATAGAAAATCATGTCGAAATAACACCTTAAGTATAAAGATCAAGTTTTGTCAAAATCATATCAAGAGCTCCTTGAAGAACAAATATAGTGCATGAGCTTTAATTGGGTCATCAAATCGGTACAATCATCCTAATAATTGATTAAGAGCACCATGAGCAAACTTTATATGCATAATGGATTATGAAGGGAGTTAGAGCAAGACATGAAGCATACAATAAAGTAATTTGACCATCATGGTATCTTAGGGTATGTATTGGCCTAATTGGGGTATAGGGAGTGCAAATTTACATAAACTCATTATTTAGCCAAATCAACCTTTTGAATACAATCTATAGACAAAATTAAAAATGTGAGAATTGGTTTTGGGCATGGAAATCAAGGTAAGACAAAAACTGTGCATACATGAACCTAAATGAGCATGATCAACTACAAATATGCCTAGAACAAGTTATATGTCATGATTTAGGCATAAAATCTGTATGATCATGTTTCTTAGGACTAATATCATGTTGTAAGCTGGTTAATTCATTTGATAAGTCAATTTTAGTGAGAATCACTGTCTTGGTTCTTTACTATCCAGCATTCTTCTTGCATGATCGCTCTCAATTCTCTTGTTAGTGTACTAAACCTATCCTTACTTAAAGGTTTAGTGAAGATATCAATTATTTGATTATTCGTATCTATAAATTCTAAGCATATATCATTGTTTTGAATATGGTCACAGATGAAGTGATGCTTAATTTCTATATGCTTAATCTCTTAGTGTTGGATTAGGTTCTTTGTTTGATTGATTGTACTATTGTTATCACACCTAATTGAGACATTAGTATATTTAAGACCACAATCATGCAATGTCTGCTTCTTCCATAAGATTTGAGCATAACAACTATCGACCACAACTAATTCAGCTTCGGTGTTTGATAGTGCTATGAAATTTTGCTTCTTTGAATGCCAAGTATAAATACCTAATTTTTAGCCTTCTATAGTCCTAATTTTTTATTTTTTAAAAAAGAGTCCTAATTAAACAAAAATAGAAAAAATAATAATAGTAAAAGATAAAAATAATAAAAATTGACAAATGATGAAAATACCAAAAAAATGAGAAAAGAAAAAAATTAATAAGATTTTTTAGATTGTTTTAGGGAGTAAATTATTTTAGGGACAAATAGTTTTAGTTTTAGCTCAGTTCAAATAATTATTTTAGAGAGTTGCATAGTAAGAACAATTTAAGTGTACCAAATGTCAAGTTATGGGCTAACGGTTTAATGGATAAGCATTGGAGTATTGGATTGTATTTAATTTGAAATTATAAGTTCGAATCTCACTAGGCACAAATGTTTTGTTTAGCTTTCTTCCTTTTATTTTGTGAGAATCGGTTGAGCCCACGGGATTTAAATCTAGTTTTAAATCTAATCAAATTTTTTAATTTAATGCAATAGAAATTGGTGAGATTCATATTTACTTTGATTTTTATCAAATTGGATTTGAATTATTATAAAAGATTCAAATCTCATTTGATTTTTATCAAATCTTATATGAATTGATCTTAAATCTCTATTAAATTAGGATTTGATATGATTTAAGATTGATTTGTTTCAAAGCTATATATACACAACTTTCTCCTATGCATGAAAAAAAAAAAAAAGACCTGAAGCTCAATCAACAGCAGTATACTTCCACCCAAAAACTCCACCGCCTAAATCACCCCTTCACGACTGAATTGAATCTAACAACATCCAATATTATTGCCCCATCCTCATGTATACTTATAATAGCTAAACATCAATAGTAGCTACGCCGATGGGTCCAACGTGGACAGCTGCAACTAATTAGGATACTTCACGTGATTCATAATAGTAGCAGCCGCTATCCAATTTCCGATCAGCGTCCTTCTCCTAATTGCACACGCCTGGAGCACAACGACAACAATCCTATGGTCCCCCACACTGCTGAACATTAACTGAACCTGTACGAGCACATCACCGCTTGTTGCTCCATCCTAACATCAACTTCTCATCACCTTTTCATTGTAGATCACGTAGAGACTACCCCGACTACTTAGCATCTACACGTTCCGAACAGAACGAGCAACACATGACGCCTACTGACCAGCGCCGTAACAACTTACTACCGCGCGACTACTGTCCTCACCCACACTGGGTGGAACACACACAACTCCATTGCAATCCCCTTACCATAATACGTGAATGAATTCCCGTCCACTGATCACGCGCAAGGCCGCCACTGCCGAACAAAAGCAATTAGGTTCAGTTGCTTTTAAATTTCAAATTTTTTTTTTCCTTTTCTTTAGTTATTGTTATTATTTTATTAATATAGTTTATTATTAATCATATTATATTATTATATCCATGATCATATAATGTAGTGTATAAGATATGTATATATTAGGAGATTTTTTCTTTTCTTTTCTTTTGTTTATAAGTTTTTATATGGGTAGATAAGTATTTAACAAATAGAAATATATATGTATATATTAACTTAGGGGTTCTTTTTTAGCACTAGTTTTCTCATGGATTAAGTATTTATTTAAGTAAATGTTTGTTTAAGGGTAATAATATGTATATGTACATATATATATATATTATTCTGGAAATTCTTTAGAATTAGTTTCTTTTTAGGAGTTCTCACTTAGAAAATAATTTTTTTAGAAATAAAAATTAATTAAAAAAACCAATAGGATTTTTAGGACATTTTAAAGAGTTTTTTTTTTTTTTTAACACTCATGAGTTTGGACCCTCCTCATATTTTTTTTGAATAAATTAAATCAGTTGAACATGTAAATCTGGCCGGTTTTTTTTCAGAAAATTAAAATCAACCAACACACTAAAGTTTTCGAAAGAACTATAATCGTCTGATTCTGGCTAGTGGGTATGTAGGTATATAAACTTAGGTTTTTTTTTTCTTTTGATTTTGATTTTGATTTTTTATTTCTAAATATCATAATTAGAAAAATAGTCATAATTTCGGTAAATAGATAGTAGTATCCATTAGGGTTTAAAAAGTTAGCTCCCGAATTCGAAACCCTTTGGTTTTTTCATTTAAATTGAAATCAAAGATCATTAGCTAAATCGTAATCAATCCACTTAATTGATTACGATTTCTCTTTTTTCTGACTTCGGTCGAGTGGCAACTCCAAAAACTTTTCCTAAATAAGAAACCAGAATTTTCCAATTTCTTTAGTCAAGGATTAATTTTAAATGGGTTAGGGTTTAGTATTAATTGGAAATAAGGAAATCAATTTTAAATAGAAACCGAAAAATCAAGCTTAGACACTAAGATACTAAGGAATTGCCAAAAAGGTGACACGTGTTGTTTGTGCTTTTCTAATCAAATTTCCAAATTTGGCCTTGTTGCCACTAATTTCCTTTTGATCTTCTTTGTAGCATACAGTAACACCAAACCAGAGATAAGGTAGAAGCAACAACTATCTGTTTTGCCAATTTTTTGTCCTCGAAGAATTCATAATGTTGAAATATTTAATTTTAACACTTAGCGAAGTAAATTACATCACAAAGTTAGGATAATTTAGATAATAATAGTTTTAATTACAATTAAGTTTTGTCTCATTAAAATCATATTAACTAAATGTCCAACAATAGTTACTTGGTAACTTGCTTGTGAGTGTTAGGCTATGCTTAATGATGAACTTAATTAAAGAGAAACAACAAATGAACTTGCTACTTGTGCTTGGTTAGATCCAATAGATCTGGAACTTCTAATGATTAATTAGTAGTTGTGATGTCTTGAGTGGAGTAATTTATTAAAAGAATGTGGTTGGTTAAGTGCTAAAAGTTGATGGGTTGTTGATTAAGGTCATTATTAAGGTTTTGGTATGGTATTGGGAGAATGTTATGGTCAGGCCATACAATCCTTATGTGATGTCCATTTAGATGGCCATAATTGAAATTTTTTTTAATGGCTTGTTCAATATTGAGCCTAGAATGATGTTGGTGGTTAGATTGCTAATATCATGCCTATATATTTGTGATCGGGATCGTAAGTTATCCTAAATCTTAGGGTAGCAAGACTTTGTTGTATTTAACTATTAAAATTGAAATTAATTAACTAGATGTGATGATACATTTATAGCATGTTTTGTGTATGTGTTTAATGATTGACATCTACATGAGTTTGCTGTGTCCACTATTGGGCTTTGACTTGTTCATTTACTTACTTTTTAGGCATATAACTTTGATTGTCTTGATGAAGAGGGTTTAGATGTGTACATTGACTATGGAGAATGACGTTAGTTATGACTTCTTTCATAAAGATGCATGATCAAGTCACAACAGTCTGTTCTTTAGTTTAATGTTATAGAATCGAATGAGTTACCAAAAGTTAATTATGGATGTGTGAAGGATAGATGACCTTATAATGGTGTTATCCATTATTAGTGATCGTCTAGCATGTGTTTTTGGCAAGTTTTAAGTTTTGACATCGCTATATTATTTATAGACATGTAATGGGTTGTAATTTTCAAAATCTGGGTGTTACACTCTTGAAAAGTGTGTTAGGAGTTTCCCAAAAATAGATGAAAAGAAAAAAATTGTTGTGAAACTGATTGTTGGTAAAAGCTAAACAATATTTTTGAACTTAAGACAATGTTTGACTAATTTTGAGAACATAATTGCCTTTTCAGCCAGCCATTATCGGTAAATAAGGCCTACATAAGCATTCATTTTTTTTTTTCAATTGAATTGAACCAATGGCTTCTAATTGCTTGAATTGCATAACATAGTTAGTCTATGGCAAAACAATTGTTTCCTTGTACTTGTGGAAACATACATGCTTGTCCAAAAGTCTAGATCTACGAAAACATGAGGAAAATGTTTCATCATTTTAAAGGTGTAAAGCATTAGTCATATTTTCTATCAATATTTTTGTTTTAACAAAATGGGATGAATGTCAAAATTACTAGTCCAACCTCGTTTTTTTTTTCCCATCCTATTCACATATCAAGTTAGAAATTATTAAAAGTTATGCTTAGTCAGACTTTGGTAGTGAAATTTATTTTTTAATCTCTCATCTTTATACTTCTAGCCTTTTAATTAATGAACATCTTATATAGCCACTTAAAAATAATGATGGTTAGTAAATTTAGTAAGTTGAACTTCGACTAGTATGATATTAACAACGGGACAAAGGTGAAAAACAAAAGTGCCTCTACTTTCAGCTGTTGGCAATTTAGTACATGAAATTTTCTATTTTATGATTTGGTGTTTTTTTCTTCAATTCAATTTCACTTTAGTGTCTTTATTAACAAGAAATTAACGTTGTCACACTTTTTTCCTTTTTTCCTTTTTTTTTTTGCATTTTAGGGTTTTATACTTTTTGATTGCATTTTGGAATTTGTACTTTAAATTAGATGTATTTTAGTATTTGAACACATATTAATTAGTAAAAAATTAATTTCTACTTTTCTTAATTAATAAATTATTTTTTAAATTAAAAGAATTATTTTTTTACCAATAATTTCAACTAGGCATAACTTTTGCATGCAATGTTCTATTTGGTAAATTTTATATTATTTAGAATCTAATAAGATATACTGTTATTAACAATAAGTTCGAATAGATGTCTTCTAACTAGTTAGACTAGACAACATTTAAAATGTTCATAACTTACAAACTATTTGTCATTTTACATCAAAACATAAACTTTCTGATATGTCAAACAACACATATCCACCTAGTATAACATTTTGTTATATCTCCCATAATATTTAGATAGTAATTTTTCAAATTTCTAATTCCATGACTTGTAAATAGACATTGTATTATTGCAACCTAACAACTGTTCAAAAGTTTCTATAACAAATTATTTAAAAGTTATTAGTTTGACTTAAAATTAGGCATTTAAAATTCTCCTTTCTCTTAAACAAACTTGTCTTAGTCTTTTATTTTCTTTATTGCTTGAAAATTAATATGATTTTAAGATTATAATCATTCTAAAATTTTAAGAAACATACAATCCTTATAATCATATAATTTTATGATTACATTAATGGGTATAAAAATTTGCTAATAATGAAAATATTATGCAACTTTTAGTAAAATTATAAAACAAAGAACATGTATGCATCAAAGAAGCGTTATTTAAAATAAAAATAAATAAATTCATTAAAGTAAGGTTGTCGAGCCTGATTTTCTGGTTTTCTAATTATTTAAAATTAATTTCTCATTTCTCGATTAATACTAAACCTTAACCCATTTAATATTAATCATCGACTAAAGAAATTGAGAAATTCCAGTTTTTTATTAAAAATAATTTTTGGAGTTGCTACCCGACCGAAGTCGGGAAAAGAAAAAGAAACCGTAATCAATTGGGTAGATTGATTACGATTTAGCTATCGGTCTTTGATTTTAATTTTAACAAAGAACCAAAGGGTTTCGAATTTGGGAGCTAACCTATTAAACCCTAATAGGTACCACTATTTATTTACCGAAATTAGGATTATTTTTCTAATTATAATATTTAAATAAATAGATAAATAAACAAAAGAGAAAATCAAAAGAAAAAGAACCTAAGTTTCTATATATTTTATCGTCGCTTCGAAGGTGCCTACGTACCCGCTAGCCGGGATCAGACGATCGTAGTTCTTTCTGAAAAATTTAATGTGTTAATTTATTTTAATTTTTTAAAAACCGATCGAGTTTACGTTTTAATTTACTTGGTTTTCCAAAGAAAACTCTAAAAGGGTCTTAATTCAACAAGTCTTTTATTCTATTTTATGAAAACTCTCCAAAAGCCCTATTTTTCTAAAACGGGATTTTTATTATTTTTATTTCAAAAATAAATTTCTAAGTGAGAAAATCCTAAAAATATACCTAAGTAAAAAAAAAAAAAATAGTTTTCTATATGAGGAAACCCTAAAAACCTAATCTTGACAAAAAAAAAAATCCTTAAACTAATATATACATATATATATATATATATCTATTAAACAACTATCTACCTAAATAAAATAGTTCTATATAATACACTTGATATATAAAAAACTAATACTAAGAATTCTCCTAAACTAATGATATACGTACCTTATGTATTATGTTAACTAATAAATAATGACTAATAACATAACAATAATAATAAAATAATAATAATAATATAAATGAAAAAAATTTATTAAGCAACCGAACCTGATTGCTTTTGGCGTCGGACTACTGTTTGCAAGATAGTGGACATGCGTGCGAATTGCAGCTTGAACTGCTAGACGATAGGCAAAGACAGTAATCACGTGGTTACGGGCTTTGTTGTTGTTGTGTAGCTGATTGAACTGTATTGGTCAGTTGGGATTGTCACCGAAAACGCTGGTCGGTGTCGCGATTGGAGATCAGAGTCTACTGTTGAGTTGGTCATAGCCGTTTGTAGTTACTGCTCGAGAGCTGCTAACCGTGCTGTACTGAGTCGTGTGGCGTACAACATACGATGTTAGCGTGGTGTGTGTGCAATGATCAACGAAGTTTGCTTCGCTGCTGCTGTTTGGTGTCGTGGGGCTGGTGTTTGGGGTGTGTTCGTTGATGAGGCGACTGTGCATGGATAGCAACGTTCGTGGGCGATCGGTGTAAATTACTATGTGGCGTGTTGTTTGTTGGATCAGTGACGATGAGGCTACTGTTCGTTGTTGCGTGACCGATCGGCGTAGATGGAAACTGCTCAGGCCTACTATTGAAGAAGTTGCTATGTTCGTGTGCTGTGGATGTGAAGGGCTGTTGTCAGCTGGCTGCGTGGATCTGCTGCTGCTGCGGTGCAGATTTTGCAGTTTGCGGCGTGGATTTGCGTGGATTGAGCAGTGCTGTCTTAGGATTCGATGGGGTTATGATCAGCTGCGTATGGTGTTTGTTGGGTTTGGGGCTGAGAGGGAGGATGGCTGATCGAGTTCAGATTCTGCTGTTTTCTATTAGAGGGTAGGGATTGTCGATCATGCAGTTTTTTTAAATTTTTGATGAAGCTGATTCCCCGATTCCTAATATATCTAAAGATAGAAAAATAAAGACATAAGTGCCTGCTGAGACTCGAACCCATGATCTCTAATTAAATCCACTTAAATATTCCGCTGTTTATCCGTTAGACCGTTGACTTGTTTCTTAACATTCATTACCATTAAATTATATTTAAACTATCTGAATCCTTAAACTAAAATTTTTAATTAAACTAAAATTAACACTAACATTAAACTAATTATTCCTAATATAAATTACTTCCTAAAAATCTACGAAATCTTTATAATTTTTCCTTTTCTTATTTTTTTGGTATTTTCATTATTTGTCAATTTTTGTTATTTTTATCTATTTTTTCTTTTTCTTTTTTTTTTTTTTGAATTAGGACCCTTTTTGTGAAAAATAAAATAAAAACTAAGACTATGGAAGGGTAAAAATTAGGTATCTACAAAGGTCAATTTTATTGTGTGAATAAACACAAAAATTTGAAAACATTTATGACCTACATAGATTTTTACAAAAAGAAAAGAGAAATACAATAAACATAAGAATTATGAAAATAAAAGATTATAAAAGAAAAGCTTGAAGGAATTACAAAATTTTCCTTTAGTCATTTCCTTTTCTCTATGTAATGGTTTATCATTTCTAAAATATAAAAATAAAAACATTTAAAAAAATATATCTAAAATATGAATGATTTTCATTTATATAACTTTGGACTAAAGTAGTTTTAAGTAGCTTATAATATGAGCTTTCCAGTGATTATATATTTGCAGTTATACAATATTTGATTCGTGTTTTTGGCCGTTTGATGTATAAGTTATGACCATTTTAAAAATTTTACCTAATTCTTATACCTAAAATATATAGTAGATCTTATTTTCAAATAAAAGTAGATATAAAGATTCCATAATATAAGATTTGCTAAAATTACACATCACATATACAAGTTGTGCGTGGTTGAAATTATTGGATAAAAATAATTTTAAAAATTTTAGAAATATCATATTAGAAAAATTCGAAATTAGTTTTGAATAAATTAAGTACTCATGAACAAACACTAAAATGTATCAAAAGAAAAGTACAAACACTGGAATGCAACCATAATTAAACTATATACACTAAAATATAAAAAATTATAATGGTATTAACTTTGCCATTAATGGAGATACTAAACTGAAACCAAATTGAAGAAAAAAGTATTAAATTGGAAAAAATAAAAGTTTAAATACTATGTTGCAAAAATTGAAAGTATAAGCAATAATTATAAACTTTAGGTGTAAATTTGATAAGCAAAAGTTTGAACAAGTATTACATTTAACAACTTCAAAATTTAGGTATAAAAATAAACAAAAGCACCAAAGTTTCAAAGTTATCCCTCTTCTACTTGCTATCATCGTCTTCAATTATTCCCTATAATGAGAAACCACAAGTTTAAGTGATATCTTAAGCTTTTTGTAATAATCTTTGTATTGAAATATTGTCATCTCTTGAATACGTATAATATGATCAATCCACCACACATTCTTAACTGAACGGGGATATACAAAACTCATCTTGAATCTTTCTCAATCTTCATATAAAAAGTAATTGCCTGATAAACTTTTTTCCTAAACAGGGTGAGCAAAAAGCTCGACAAATAATATACTGTGTACAGATATACATATGCAACATTTGCACATAGGTTTGCAAATAACTAAAAATGTAGCAAAGAGTTAATCAATTTAAAAAGTAGTAAATATTTTATCAATTAACATAATCTTAACAATTTAAATTCGGAATAACATATATTCCACTTTCATAGGCCTGAATTGTAGCTTCTAACTAATTATAACTTAACCATAACTTGACTTGTAGACTAGGAAACGTGATTCCATGGTTCTCGAAGCACGAAACATGAATCCATGAAGCTTATAATGAAGAGGTATATTTTATAATCTCCTACTGAAACTACTAACCTTCTCATCTTGAGTTCATCACTTGTAATGCAACTGTAAATAATCAGGTCTATTATCACATTATAATCAATTTCCCATTCCACTTATTAGCCTAATGTTGTAAATTCCTTCCCTTTAACTAATTGTATCAAACATGACTTAGTTATATTAATGACCCAATAAGCCACTACAATGACTTCATAACTTAATTTATACATTTCATCTAAGACGTACGCAACCGCCATACTCTTGTCTTTGGTTATTCAGTAGTTTGATTCCATATATCTTATTAACATTAGTTTGGTTCATTGGTTTGGTTCTATTATCGTACTAACACATGTACAAACAATACATAAGTAGTATAGCACTCACCTCTTCTTTACAAAGCCTTCCCTTGATCATTTGATTCTAAATATCCTATTAACAGAAAATTATATGATTAAGTCTTAATTCCATTTTTAATTGATTAATCTTTAGTAATATACCAAAACCGTACATATTTTAAAGTAATTAATCAAGTGAAGGATTGCATTTGAAATTAGCGATCAATATATTTTAAAGTAATTAATTAAGTGAAGAATTGTATTTAAAGTTAGACCAATTAAATCGTGTAGGGTGGTCTGAGGGGTTGACCAACCTAACTTTCGTAGTTCTCCTCTCTATTCTTCATCCCTTTTGATCTTATCTTAGGTCTCAATTATTATGGTTGTCCTTTTATTAATCACAAATTCATTTTTATAAACAAATATATTCTACGTAACCTTAGATTTATGAGTTCCAATAACTTTCCAAAACCGATTTTATCCTAATTTTTAATGTTTAGGTTTTAATTTTTCAAATTTATTAATCTTAATTATTCTAAAGTTTAATTATGATTACAAATTCCTCTTTAATGTATTTAAGATAACCTTAAATTGATGAATATATAAATCTCTTTATAAACCTAGCTTAAATATTGACATAGACATATATAAAGAATCTATAATGTTTATTATAGAATTGGTTTATAATTCTATTAATGTATAAAAATGATTTTGAGTTAGAGTGTTTACTTAGTTACAAGAGCTCGTCCTCTTCCCTTTCTTATGAAGAGAAACTTGTTGGATTGAGTTTATGAGAAGGAGTAAGCCCTATTTATAACACGGAAAATAAGGAATCTTTTTATGTGCTTAATTGTGATTTGTGGAAGATTGGTTTATTCATTAATATCTTGTTGTTTTATATTGATTAATTTCTTTTACGTATGTTATTATTTATATTTTCTAAAATTGCCCTTTTATTTTATTTTTTATTTAATTGCATTTGCTTGGGGTGTTTCAAATGGTGGTAGGTTTAGAAAATCATCATGACATGACATAGTCGATTTATTTGTTGAATTATAGGAAAATGAACTTTTCAATAAGATTGGTATGCTGTGTAGATTATTAGTGATGAGAAACAACAACTTGTACTTAACATACTGGTGCTATTAAAGATTTCGATTCGTTTTTGTCTACTACTAAACACTTAATTTAGACATATCATTGCTAAGTGAATCCTTTTTCTTTTGGGGTAGCTTGTAGTTTTGGTTATATCATTTGTAGTTTTTAATAAGTGGGTGGTCTTTTTGATTATGAAGTTTTAAGGGTTGGAAGTATCCAAATTGTCATGAGTAATTTATGTATGAAGGTAGCAACAATTGACATCACTTGCCTTGCTCAAGTTAATTTATAAATTAATCATGAGTTGTTTATATATTGTTATGTCTATTGTTACTTTTCACTTATTTCTTCTTATTTTATGTTATACATACATCTCAAGTCAATAAATTAAAAGTAGAATTATTGGTATTTGGACTACATGGATGAACTTCTTAGAGCTTTTACTACTGCTCGATTGCTTTTTAGTTATTCTTTTACTATAAAAAAAATTGCTAACTTTACAAATGTTTTTCTTGATGTTACAGGTTCTTTTTTTATAAGTATGTCGCTTGAAGTCATGGCTATAATCAAATGAGCAAGATTCTGATATATGGATATTTTGTTAAATGGTATAATATATTGGATAATGGTGTAGATGTTTGTGTATATGCAACAATTGTTTAATAAACTTTGTTTAGTTGTTGCTTATGTGTTTGAATTAATTCTTCAGCAAAATGAAGATGGTAACCGATAATATTTATTGTACTCCTAAAGCTGACTGTCATTGATCAAGCAACCAAAGCTTTCAGGAAATTGATAATATTCACTAATAAGTTTTTATCATTAGCATTCCCAAATATTTATTTGAAGTTTGTTTTATCACAATTAGTACAGTTTTAAAAAATTCAACTTGATTTTCATAACATAGTACGTAAAACATTGTTTTGCTTTTGTTTGTATAATTGCCTCTAGTATTCTTATCTATTATATTAATTTTTTATGTCCTAAGACATTTGAATTGATGACTATGGTTTTAGCACGATCATCTTG
Source organism: Lumnitzera littorea (assembly GCA_024138015.1). Classification (NCBI taxonomy): domain Eukaryota; kingdom Viridiplantae; phylum Streptophyta; class Magnoliopsida; order Myrtales; family Combretaceae; genus Lumnitzera; species Lumnitzera littorea. The sequence goes on along the minus strand of JAMXBB010000001.1, from coordinate 120,692,664 downwards.
GAGAAGTGTGCTTGTTGATGTGCCCAAAACAGAAATTGCGGTTTCCAAAGGTGCAACATGAAGTCTTAAAAGCAACAGATGATATCACCTCCTTCGTTTCTTTGGTGAATTGTTGAGGTCAACAAAAACCCACTGAAATTCTTGGCCTGATAATTTCTTCTCCATTTGGAACCCTCTTACTTATTTAAGATTACAAATATTTTCTATGATATAAATGCATTAGCAGTTTTAAACCTATCACATTTGTTGAAATTAGTATTACAACCGTGTAATTTTTAAGGTCAAGCTTGTAAATATGGTGCTGGCTTTTCTGTCAGTACTTCACAATATTATTTCTTTACCATCTACATTGTTTCGATTTAATAACTTATATATACTCTGACTTATTATTTTATCTATATACCTTGTACAAAGAATACTAAGAAATCCTATAATTTAGGTTAACTATAGCCTTATTGGAAATGGATGGATTATCAAAGTAAAGCCAAGTGATCCATCTTTACCGAGTCATTTTATGGTCCAAAAGAGTATGTAAAGTTTTGCAAGGAAGAAAATGCATCCAATTAAGATACAAATAAAGGCTTCAATCATCTATGACAAACTCGTTTGGACATATATAATGAGTCTATCTCCAACCTTCTATTGAGATTTAATGAAAACTGTAAGCTCTGGTTATTTGGGTTGCTCGATTATTTCTTATTTTATTCCTTAAATCCTCTTTTGTTGTATCTATAAGTTTGTTGTAATTGAGACAAGTTTCTTTTATTGGTCTCTCATCACAGGACACTCTTATGATATGCTTTTATGAGTTAGAACTTTGAATAGCTGGCAATAACACATTCATATCGACAATTCAATTCACCCATTTATTAACCTACTGGCTTTTTTTTTTTTTCGGTAGTGGGGGAAATGTCAGTTTAGTGCATCTATTCAAAATAGTAAGGTTCTTATGATAAGATCCAGAAAGAGGCAATTAAGGAGTTCTTTGTAGGGTTTAATGTCGAAAAAGGACATCTTGTCTAAGTAGACCAAATCCCATTTGTTTCATCAAATGTGTATGTACTATTTGTATGTCATTAGTGTCTATTTTGTAACTAACATGTACATTTATCACTTGACTATCTTGGTATCTTATTTATTTAAACCCCCTATTTTAAACATGTATTAAGATGACATGGAGATGATAGGTTATAAACAGCCTTTGGAGGGAGGTTCCTTAGCTAAATAATTGATAGAGGTGATAGAGACATTGCTAGAACCGATTGAAGAAAGTTGCTATTACTAATTGTTATTGATTGCTTCCGCTTTTACTGATTCAAGTGATCCATAATTATCTAATGCTAGGAAAATGTTGGTCAATTTCATTCTTAGCAAAGAACTCTTATTTATTTCCTTGTAATTAAGTTTATCTTCTTTGCTAGAATTAAGTTGACTTGGAGTTTTAGTGAGCAGCCTTGTTCTTTGCATATTTTTTAGAGGCATTGAAGTAAAAATGGTTTTACAAAGATTTCTTGTTATTGGAACATAAAGGTATGAATAAACAAGTAAATACTTTGAAGAGATTGAACAAAATTATAGGATAAGTGTCTAACTTTTCTGAAATTCATGGAAAATATATCTTACATCATACATTATAACCATGAGATTGAGAAATATTTTGGTAGATCTCATAGAAGTTTAGAGTTTAAATCTTGTGACACTTGCTAATTCACTCAATCGATCATGTTTTATTCAAGCAAGAATTTTAAATTTACAAAAAGGCAACGTACATACAATCACGAGTACTTGATGATAAGGTTGATGTCCAATTTTGAGTCTTATAATGAAGTCTTCTTTTAATGGTACATTCATGTTTTTAGCTGATTATTTTGAACTTGTCTATGTAGGTATGGTATACAACATTTAGGATTAATGCGCTCAAGCTTGTAATTGAAAGAATCATCTCCGAATCTCAATTCAATCGAGAGAATCATTAGTAAGTATAGACTAAGCCTTGACATTAGATGCTAAGTAGTGTCAATGAGTGGATGCAAAATATTCAAAAACATATTTTGGAAAGATAGGTGAATCCTAATGCATGAATGTTAGGTGAACTGAGCAAATGAACTGCTCTTGGGGAAATTAAGACCTACGATTTTGGTATAGTGTACTTTAGTCATAATTTTGTTTACAATTACAACATAAGTTTATTACATATGAGATAGTGAAACTTACCATTGATCTATATATTTGTTCTTATCCTACAAAATGCTATATATGTTGTTGTATGAAATCATGTTTTATGACAAATAATATATTACATATTTATTGTATATGTATTACTCCTTAAACTAGAGAGTCCTAACTGCCCTGCCATATAAACTAATCTAAGTTAAAAGTTAGTTACTTTAGTCGTTAAGATAGGTATAGTTTACATTGAGCCTTTACGACCTACAGATTTGAGTTATCCAATTCAATATCTGTTGGGTATCAACTTGTGGTGCAATTTTTTAAAATAACTTTTGAAAGAGACTTTATAGTATAAAAGTTCGAGAAGAAAACAAGTTTTATAAATAATTTAAGAATAATGATACAATATGGATTTATAAAAAATCCACAGATATATAGGACATAGTATCGGTAAATATAATTGAAAACTAGAGGGCCATCCGAAGAGACCCTATTATTTTTCCTAGAGGTTCGTAAAGTCAAACAATAAAGTAGGAATCTAACCAATTGGTCTTGTATCTCACTCCCTAACTTCGATCTTTAATCTTTTGGAACTTGAAGTAGTACTGGTGATTTTATTGGGAAACTTGCAAAACAACTATAAAGGAGTGGGTGACAATTTGCTCAATTAGTGAGATAGAGACAATAGTACATATCAAACACAGAGCAACCAGGGTTTCAAGCAAGGTTAATTAGATGCAATCATATTCAAGCAAATGTCATTGCATGATGTTGATTGGCCATCGTGAGATTAGAGAAACCGTGTCAACTCTAATTCGTGTTTCGATGAGTTTCACACTACATACTTCGTGAATTGAAATCAAATTGGGGCTTGTGTTATGGAGAAACATGCTTTGCTCGAGATTACCTTTGAACTACGGTCTCTAATCTTGTTGTGACCTCCTCTCTTGTCACTTAGTTCCACTAAGGGTAGGGAAATGACCATTTTTGCTATCCTCATAGAAGGGTCTGTGTTTGGCTTGAGAATCCTAATTGTTACCCTTAATGGGTTGTGATGTAAGTCCGGTTAGTAGTTACATCGAGTTTGTATTAGATTGCTTTTAGAGTGATAAAGCAATTTCATACAAATCAAAGCAAGTAATACCATAAAACAACCAATACATATAATCCAATACTCCATAACAGAAGTTTATTGTTCAAACATATGCATTGCATACGTACAAGTTAATAACTTACAATCACAAACAAAACACATACTAAGGTCTCGAAGTATGCTTAAACAATACTCCAAAGAATGGTGAAGTACTGATCCCACTTACCTGAAACTTAGTTGCTCATCAGCTTGGTTGTTTACTTATCCATTTTCGAGTATTCTTTATGTATTTAGTTAATTTGTTAAATTAGTAATTATATAAGACATGGAAAACCATTTACTTTCTCATTCCTTAGAAATTAAGTTGATCTGAAACTAAATTTATAAGTTATGTTGGTATTACTATAAGGAATTAAAGTCATTTTGTCAAGGAAATATACCTTCAATACCCTCTAAGCTATCCCTTAAGTCAAGAAGCCCTTGAAACATTTATTATAGAAGCTTTTGAGAGATCTTCTGTACCATATAGATGTTGAAATTCACTATAGATTTAGCCTCTACATCAATTGTTGAGGTTGGTCTTTTGAACTAAGTTTTAAGTTAAGTAATCTTTGAAGTTCCTAAACTGGAAGTTTCTGAATTATCCTTTGATCCATATCAGAGTTAAGGTCTTATAGGATTATCCTTTGAATCATCTTTTGAGTTTGATAACTACGTAAGATTTCTTACGAATTACCTTCTAAAATAACTTTTGAGTATTTACATATCTATAATTACCCCAAATATTCTTCTGAGTCACCTTCTGACTAAGTTGTTGCATCAACTAGAATTTAAATTTCTTAACAGAAACCTTCTAAGGTATCCTTTAAGACCAACACTTAAAAATTTTTAAGAATGCTCCCTCTAACTTAGCCTTTGAGATTCCCTCATTTTATCATTCGCTCATAATCTTGTCTTTGATTTAGCTTTTGAGTAAATATTTAATAGAACATATGCTCCCTAACTTCCTTTAAGATATCCTCTAACTTCGTTAACTATAGAGTTTTAAGATAGTTACGGAAGGAGCGGTGTCAATGATTCAAAGGTAGTTACGGGAGGAGCAATGTCTTCATTGTACAAGTCTAGGTTTGGTTGTGAGCTGTTGCATTAACGGAAACTCCTCAATCCGGATTAGAGCGGGCGTAATTTCTCTAATCTCACGATGGGCCGGACAACGTCGTATGATAGCATTTGCTTAAACATGCATTGCACCTAATAAGTTGACTGATAACCTTATTATATTTATGGTATAGTTTTAAGTCCTCCATTCTAATTTACTGAGTTGTGGTTATTCACATCTTTATAGATGTCATGCAAGTGCTAGCTAAGAAGTGGCATACAACTACTATGAAGCTAGCAATTGTTAGATCCTGAGGAGTGAGGAAAAATATTTGAATAACAAACATATATTTTTAAGGTCTAAGCTTTTATTTTAGAATTTTTTATTTCTGAATAATGTAATAACTAGGAAATATATTACGGTAAAATATTGTAAACGTTAATTGTAATAACTAAATTTTAGTATATATATATATATTTTCTCACTTTTTTAGGTAAATGATTTATTTAAATTACAATCTGTTTACTTCAAAGTGGGTTAGTCGTAGACGTCTTGTATAGATCAGGTCTAGGATAGCGGTTGTAAGGTCAATTTCTATCTTAGAATGATTTACATGGTGGGGCTGTTACGACTCTACCGCTTCGAGGCGTGATATAAGGTTCCAATGTTTTAATAAATTTTAGGAGGTGTTCTTTCGCACTTCCTTTTTTACCATCGAATAGTACGAATTTAGGACTTATATAGTTCTTAAGATATAGCTTTGCTGCGATGCATTGGTGATATGAGAGCTTTAACTCTGGTACTTTCATAAACAACTTAGCTTATATTTCTCTCATATAAACGTCCAATTTTTCCTTTGTTATGAAGGAAGTTTTTAGAATAGAAGTTGTAGATGCAGGTAGCGGAGCAAGGGCTAGATTGGGATTAGAAGTAGATCCTCCTAAGATTGGAATTGTAGGATTAGATAAAAGAGCAGGTACCGGTAAAAATGAAGAGCCACCTAAATGGCCTCTTACATTCTCTAGTGCAGGAGTTGGTTTTCGTACAGGTTCTAGTGGGGGAGTTTCATCACCTCCTCTTTGATGGAGATCCTCTTCAATGGTTGGAGGATTAATTGGTTGAGCTGAAGTAGTAACGTTTAGCTATGTAGTTACCATAAGGTTTGGTAAAGCCATATCTTGTTGTGCAGCAGCGGTGGTAACCATCTTAGTAAGGATGTGTTAAAATATAGTTATGAACCGATTTAAAGCCTTAGTGATTTCCTACATTGTATGCATTGTCTGTACGAGATCTAGAGAAGCCTTAGGCACTGAATGGTCCTAACTAGTATTCTTAAGCGGTAGCAGTGGATTTTGCTTAGTAAGCTCAACATTAGTGTCGAGCTCTTGAGAAGTGGTATCGGATGTACCAGTTGTTCTCTTCTTAAGAGGTACCATATCTTTGTAATCACTCTTCCTCAATGGAGTCGCTAAAATGTAAATGTAGGGGTTCGATTAGAGTGGTCACGTGCCTTCAAAGAAATAATGCGAGATTGTCACTTGAAGGGATAATTAGGTAAGAATAAGACAGGAATGAGGAACAGGCAATCTTAGTGTCTCAAATGCATAAGTGACAGACAAGACAGCCTTAGGGGACCTCGGGCGTTCACTTTGTAGCTCGAGCGAATGAGATCAATTATTTGCTTAACGCTATTTGATCTTGAAAGTAGAGTTTTTACAGTGGAATACTGTTTTTCCAATCTCTCTCTAAGAGTTCCAAATGATGAGGGAATGCTGAGTATTTATAGGCTCTTAGGCATGGTGGCATCTGTCGGATCACCTAGGTGATTAACGGATAAAATGGAGCTTACTGAATTCATGGTTATCTAGAATGAGCTAGCTAATTGGCCCAAAGTCAATAGTTTTCCTTATAAGTGCATGAGTTTGCTTGAGAAAGGTTGGAGATAACTACGTAAGATTTCTTACGAATTACCTTCTAAAATAACTTTTGAGTGTTCACATATCTATAATTACCCCAAATATTCTTCTGAGTCACTTTCTGACTAAGTTGTTGCATCAACTAAAATTTAAATTTCTTAACAGAAACCTTCTAAGGTATCCTCTAAGACCAACACTTAAAAATTTTTAAGAATGCTCCCTCTAACTTAGCCTTTAAGATTCCCTCGTTTTATCATTCGCTCATAATCTTGTCTTTGATTTTGCTTTTGAGTAAATATTTAATAGAACATATGCTCCCTAACTTCCTTTGAGATATCCTCTAACTTCGTTAATTATAGAGTTTTAAGAAAATCATCCTTTGAACAAGCTTTTGAATCTCCTATTTTTATATTTTATTCATAAGTTTTGCTTTTAACTCATCATTTGAGTACTATTCTAATGAAAAACTCTTAATAAAATCCTTTGAGCTATCTTCTGCCTAGGTTCAATTTTATATACACTTTGATGATTTATCTACTTCCACCCTAAACTCTAATAAAATAACACAATTAACAATCAACAATACTTCATAGGTTCATCATATCCCAAATTCCTCAAGTAATACATTTTTCCAAGTTTACATAACACTAACTACACTAATGCATATACTTATTTTGGTAATTTTTTCAATAAAACCCCTTTGAACAACACCCTTGCACTACCATCTACATCAATAACAAGTAGAGCTCAGAATCCAAGTGATGTCATTAAGAGAAATACATTTATTTTTCCCATAAATACTATTTTTAATCACAATTTAAGTGTAAAAATTCATAAAAATTATAGAAAATAATTTTGTTAAAAATCTTTACATGACATTTTAGTATAAACATAGGAAAGTCTATAGAAAAATTTTGGGATCAAAACTACTTCATTAAACTTATTTATTTTAGTATCGAAAAGTACTTGGTGTCATTGATTTCTTAAGCATGTATATTACAAATACTAAATTTTTATAAAACAAAAATTTTCTAGATTCTATACATGAAAATATGTAGGAATAAATTTTTGTGGAATTTTCTGAAAAGTTTTAGTATTTTTTTTTTTACAAATTTTTGAAAATCGGATTAAAATTGGCTCTCATTGGAAAGTAGAGCTCTGACTACCAGTGGCAACTACCTCATTGTTGGCATGCCTAGATGCAGCCTCCCTTGTTGCCTAGTGGTAGTAGCTAGCTTCCAGCAACTCCTTAGATACTTATACTCCTTTAAGCTTAGATTACGCGCGGATTTCATAAATTTCGCCTAATTTCTTCCTTAAATCTTCAAAACCTGAATTTAATTTTTCCAGACCCCCCTTTGCTTGTACGAAACTTTGGAGAGTGTCTTCAAAATTTACAACATAGTTTGGGGTGTAAAATGATTTTTTTTTTCTCTTTCTCTTTGTTCTAAAATTAGAGCTTTTATACTATTTTCCTTGCATGATTTGATTAGCCAATGCTCTCACACCTAGCCACTCATTCCACATGCCTAGCATATGTAATTCGCAACTATCTTAAGAATGTTTATAAATTTTTTTGTTAATCTTAATGAATTTTCTGAACCTGATTTAGCCTAAAATACATTTATTCGGGTATTTTAATTAATTATAAGTTTACGTATGCACTTGAAAATTTCACACGACACATATACATATATTCTACATGTTATTTTATGTCACATAATATTTTTATTACACATATAATTTATCTCTACATGTTTATGAGCTAATGTAATTTATTTTACGCATTTATAATAAATAATATGTATATAGTTAAATCAACCTATTTTGGCTATATTATTTTTATTTTATTATATTTCTAATATCCAAGTTTACGAGGCATCCTTATCTAATATCTCAAGTCTATGTGTAAATTTTTAGGTCGTTCAGATTAATTTCACTAATGCCTTAAATTACTCATTCAAATAACTATGTGAAATTATGGGGCTCACAATATGATACATAGATTAAGTGATTATTCAATTATATTAGATAAAGGTTGTCTTTGATATCTATCTTAATTAATGCATTGTAAACAATGGAAAAAAATTACCTTCATTAACACGATTGAATTTTCAAAATGTTAATGAGTTTAACTAGTATAAAAGCATTTTGAATTAGTTAAGATGGTTATGAAATATGACCTTTGTCTTGAATAATTACCTAATTTAAGTAACATATATAATAAATTATAATATATTATTTGCCACAAAAGTATGATTTGATAATGTAACATATTGTATATCCTCTATATGCTATTAAAGGGGTTGGGTGGGTTTAGTGTCTTAGATGTATATAGAAATAATATCTTTCATTTCATAACTAATTGCCAGATGCCACTTTCCAAAAAATATATATTTTTTTATTTCTTTATGAACACAAACTGAAACTTCATTCAATAAACACAATAAGAGTTTTACACATCAGGTAGCTGAAGTCTAAAATCCAAAAGCAAAAGACGATTAAGTTAGAATGGGGGTGGAGACACTTGAAAGTTACAGCACATCCCAAGTTTCACTTAAGTTTCAACCCAATGTGAACATGCATTTGCTTCTTATCAAATAAAAGATATAGAACAGCTATGAAATAATGACTTTAAATACAAGAGTTTCTTGTTTAAAGATGATGTCTTCAAAGAATAAATGCTAAGCTTTTTAATAGCATTCACAATTCGCTAACAATCAGATTCTACTTTAATAACCTTCCATCTTCTTTCTTTGGAAATTTTCAAGCCTTCCTAAATCGCATAGGCTTCATTTATCTCACTATCAGATGGTGGCACAACCAACGCACTAGCTTATAGAAGATTACCTTATGAGTTATGGTATACAATACCAATCCCTCCTTTATGTTGCTATAGACTAACTGATGCATCATAAGTATATTTGATTGTATTACTTGGAGGATACACCAACATGAGTGATTGATATCAATCTAAACTCCAACTGTAACATCTGGATAAATTCTTTACTGCTGCCAAAGCCCTTATCTTTGAAAAAGCCAAATATAGATAACTCTCTCACTATTGCTATTCTTACTACTATCAGGTTTGGTTGCTTATTGCTAAAGACACAACGATTCTTGTATGTCCAAATGTGCTAAAGCACAATAGCTACTTGTGAGAGAAACTCTTTGGTGCTTAAAGCTGTTTGGTTTTGAGAACTCATTAGATCATCAAGCTAAATGTGCACTCTTTCAACCTATAAATTGTCACTCTTGATATTTAGTATAGCAAACTAAACCATATGGACCTAATCATACCCAAAGCAAAGATGTTCTATTGTTTCAATATTGTAGCAAAAATGACAATTTGGATTTTCCTTATTTTTCCTACAAAACAAGTTATTGTTAGTAGCTAAAGCATTTAAACATAGTCTTTACAAGAGATGTTTATATTTTGCTTGGTAGTTGAGATGCCAAACATTTTTCCAGACTTTGTTATTGATCCCAAGTAAAGCTATTGAAGTACCACTCTCCTCCTTTGCCTTCTTAGTCATTAAAGTGTGGTAACGGAATTGCCTCACTCTCTAAATTATTCAATAATCTTAGCACCAAACTAAGATTCCAACAATGATTTTGCCCATTAATGACATCAATAACTTTAAGTTCTGCAAGTTAGAGTCTACTTATCAAGGGGCTAATACAAAATTAGGTAGAGAAGGCGACCACAGATCGTTCTAAAAAGAAATAAACTTACTATCACCCATTCTCCATATAATCTCTCTAGATATGGCCTCTCTTCCATGTGGAATACTTTGCTATACCCATGACGCTCCTCCCCCTTTAAAGGCGTTCAAAAAGTTCATTAGAGGAAAGTAAATGCTTTGAAGAAAATGGACCCATAGTCCATTTGGGTTATCTAAAATTTTTCATGCCAATTTTCCTAGCAAAGAAATATTAAAAGACTCAAGATCCCTACATCCTAAACTACCTATGACTTTTGTTTAGCAAGAAAAGGCCAACTTTTCCAATGAAATTTATTCCCAACTTCACCCATACCTTACCAAAAGTTCAAAAGCTGTTTACTTCTTGACACCATTTCAAAGAAAATTTGAAGACACTCTTGTTCGTAACAAATTTTGCTTCTAACCTTAGAACACCATAAGAAATAGGTAAACCCAAATACATCCTTGGACTATTTTGAGACATTATATGCATGACATTGACACACTCCAATCTAATAGGATTTGATGTAGAGGTGATAAACATAAGATAAATCTTACCATAATTCATATTTTGATATGATGCTTGACAATACAACTGAATAATCTCGCTTAAGTAAGATTAGAACTATTAGCTTCCATAAAAAAACAACGAGTAGTCAATGAAAAACAAGTGAGTTAATAAAGGACTAGAGGTCTCGATCTTAATTCTACTTAGTTCTATTATCATTGGCTGTTTAAATTAAACGAGATAGATAATCTGTAACCAAAATGAATAAGTACTGGGAAAGGCATCCCCTTATTTAATACCCCTAGTCGACTTGAAACTCCTAACTCTCCTATCGCTAACTAACAAATTGAAGGATAAGGAAGTCACATACGACATAATCCAATGAATCCAAATTTGAGAGAAGCCTATTCTAACCATGACCAACTCTAAAAAATTTACTCTACTCTATCATAGGCCTTAGCCATGTCAACTTTTATTGCATAATAATGTTTTTCCTTTCTTTTATTTAGTTTTAGAAAGTGGAATAACTCACAAGCCATTATCACATTATCTTAAATTTGATGACCAAGAATGAAACCACTTTAGGAAGGGGAGATTAAAGTATCTAACAAAGGCTATAACCTATTTGACAAAACCTTAGAAATTATCTCGTAAGAGAAATTACATAAGCTTATGGGTCAAGATTGTGTTATATTATTAGGATGATGGGCCTTAGGTATCAAGACAATATGTGTATCATTAGAAGTGGGAGGGAAGATACCTAAATGTAGGTAATGCTTGACAACTTCGAAAATGTAGAAACGATTAACTCCTAATGTGAATGGTAGAATGTCCATTGAAACTACTAAGACATGGAGATTTTAAACTCCATAATTAGAATACATCCTCTCGAACCTCATTAATGTTAAGTGGTATGGTTAGCTATACATTTTGCTCTTCCATAACCATTATTCTTGGAATATGTTGTAACACCTCTTCTACAAGTTGTCTACCTTTTGATGTATACAACATCAAGAAGAAATCTAGGAAGGAAGTATTGACAGATTTATCATCCTCATGCTAACATCCATCAATCCCCTTAATTATGTGTATTTCGTTCTTCACTCTTCTATTTGAAGTTGTTCAGTGAAAGAACTTCGTATTTTGATCTCCATATTTCATCCGATGAATCTATGATCACTGATGCCAAAATATTTCCTCTTATTGTTGGGCAAAAGTAAGTTGTTTGTGCAAGCAACTTCTTCTTTTAATTCAACCTTAGAAACATCTCTCTGCTATAGTTCAGCCAAATATTCATGAAGATCATCAATTAATTTGGCATTATTTTTTTCATGCTTTTTACTCCATACAACATGTGCCAAATGATAATTTTGCAATTATTGCATTAGTCCTATCAAATGTGGTTGTACCCCCTCTCTACACTAAGCCTCTTTAACCACCTCAAAATAAGCCTTAACATTAACCCAATGCTGGCCAAACCATAAAATTCTAGGTCATATGCAAATGTAACGACAAAGGTGAGTGATTGGATCCAATGTGCAGGGAGATTAGTAATTCGCATCCTGGGAAACAATTCCCACCACATTGAATTTATTAACCCGCATCTAACCTCTCTTTAACCTAAACACCATCCATTTATGATTAGACCAAGTATATTTTTTATCCATGGTATTCGACATCAAACAATCTACAATTAGGAATCATTTATAGAAAAGATAGAATCTGGATTCCTGACCTTTCTCGGCCTCTACTTTTCTCTTCATTGCCCATCACTTCATTTAGGTCACCCACAATCATCCAGGGTGAATCTAAGACTGCCACCATCCTTCAAAATCTATCCCACAATCTCAATCGAAACTCCAACACCAGAATAGCATAACAGAAAGTAATCCAAATCATCTTACCACTAACATTGTCAACAACATTTGTATCTAAAATATGTTTGTTTGAAACCGTAAAGCTAATCCTCCCAATAGACCAATCAATTATATATATAATTTCTCTACAAACCGAAAACGTCTTCGCAAATGGTCAATCTTGCTCTCATTGTTACTTGTCTCCATAAGGAAGACCATTAGGGGCTTAAATTTGAAGATAAGGCATTTAAGCTCTCTGATTATCGAAGGCTATCCCAAGCCTTGATAATTCCAACATAAAACAATCAAGGTGATTGTGTAGCTATTAAAGGATAAACACCGAAACCTATATCATGTAGTCACTTTTTCTGAACAACTTGTGCCTCGACAAGGCTAGTTTCCTCTTCAATATTCTCTTTAATCACTGATTTCTTTCTTCCCTTACTAGAAACCCTTTTCTATCGCTTAAAAAATTTTGTTGTACCAGTAAAAGCACCTACCTTTGTAATCTTATTAACCTTCTTTGTAGAAAAACTTTTTGCATACATCTTCCATTACTAAGCGAGGATGCTTCCATGACAGACCATGCAGATCTATTGTAGTTGGGGATAGTGGGATTGCATTGGCTAGTCGTGATAGGTAATTTTCGGATGTACTTCCTTTATTGTGGTGTATTACGAGATGAAGATGCTTTAGAAAAACTTGGTGGGAAACTTAGAGAGGTAATTGGTCCATCAATAAGGCTACTATGGTGTAAAACATTGCTAATTAAAGAATTAGGGCTAGGATTGGTAGTGAAATCGGAAGAAAAGGGAGTTGTGTTTATAGGGAAAGTGTGTTTGTGTAAGGTGGGGATAAAGGCAACAGCAAGATTAAATTTCGGTTTATGGATTGTTGGAATATTGGTTTAGAAAGAGACATTTCATTAATAACTAGTGGATGGGAGCCTATGTGTCGATCCATACAATCAGGAGAGATAATATCAAATGAACTTATCATTTTTTTTTTCTTTTGAAAGCCTATCCGGGGGTTCAGCAACGATACACTTCTTTTATACAATAGTAGACACGTCAGATGCGGAAATTACAGTATAATCCTTATCCTGCCTTGCAACGACCACGTCAGAGACCAAAATCGATAGACTTCCCCAGTGTTCCTTTAATCTAGAAAAAAACAAATGCCTCTGCATGATCTTTTACCACCTCAGCAAGTGATAGTTTCCCTAAATTCTTCTACGCAAATGTACCCTCATACTAACTTAAAGGTACCATAAAGCGAGTACACAAAGAGGGATCTAAATTCTTGTGCACAAAGGATGGTAGCTCTTTTTGAGGACATTGTGCTTCAACATGACCAATTAGACCACATGCAAAACAGAAATCAGACAAGCATTCGTACTTGAAGTGAATCTACATTCTACTCCCATTAGACAACTTTAATGAGTCCCCATTCAATATCGGTTTGCTGATGTGAAAATTAGGTTTAGCTCTAAGAAAATCTTTCTTCACACAAAAGTCTTCCTCGAGTTGAGCAACTTTTCCCACTTTAGATCCAAAGGCCATTGCATTCTTAGATGTTAACATATGAAGGGGAAGGCCATGGATTTGCACTTAGTATTCGCTTTTTCAAAAGTCAAATGCTCCACCTTCTTTGACAACTCCCGATACTTAATAATTATCGAGTACCCCAACACAGACTAGGGTTTAAAGAAATTAATCTTATCAACAACAACTAGATTCGAAGTTTCCACTAGGAAGAGATTATTGTTAAGATGGGAGACATGGATACCTCAATAATTTTCTCGATAGGTGATAGAATGTTTATCATAACAGTTTAATGAAGTAGCTTTTTTATTTTTTTTTTATTTTTATTTTTATTTTTATTTTTGCAATAATCTTGCCCACTAGATGGATACCGTTCATCTCCAAATCCTGAATGTCCAGCACAACCTCTTCGTCACAATGAGATTTTGAAATGTTTGCCTTAATTCTAATTTTCCATGCTATGGCCAAACCTCTCTTAAGAATTATGAATTTATAGTATTGTAACGTGTTGCATGGGTGGTCTTGATTTAAGAAAAAGTGTAACTTTATATCTAGAAGGAATTTGACATTATACACTTATATTTTAGAATAAAAAAAATTTTTAGGGGTTATATAAAACCCACAAAAAATAATGGAGGGAAATTATTTAGGATTGTCATATGAATATATGTATGCTTACTTTTCCTTAAAAAAGAATTATAATTTGTAATTTTTAGCACCGTAGAATGGGTGTAACTATTTGCTAGTAATATATAACATATGTAATATTAGTAAGTATATGACATATAGTATTTCATATAATTTTGATATATGCTTCATAGTATGTGGTTTAAAATATTATATTTGTATAATATACAACATATTTGTAAAATATATTACATGTTATCATTAATTATCCCCTTGCATATATATCCTTTTCTAAATGGAAAATATTAAATGGATATAACCTCTGAAATTATTGAAAGTTCAATGGATCAAAAAGCTTACTTTAAAAGTTTGGGAGGTGAACAAATACTAGAGCGAAGGTTTAGGTTCTTTTTTGTCTTTTTACAATTCCCAAATTTATAATAGATTTTATGATAGTTATATTGTTCATTAAAACAATCACAACCAACGTTTTTATGAAATTAAAGTCTAAAAGAATATTAGTTAAACATTTAAACATATAAAATTATGTTATAACAAAGAGTAAATTCTTAACTAAGTAAGACTAACTATAAATTCTTAACTAATGTAAGTCTAGCTAACACAACAAAATAATTCGTTCATTTGATACATTACATCAAGTTGTTAAGCTAAACCATAGCCTAATCCATTATTAGTGCTAGTATTCAAATTAATTATATCCTTTATTAGTACTTTAAGAATAATTCAGGCAGAGTTTATGTTGGGAAAGAAATAATTAATATGGTGCTAAAGATGAGAATACGTCATCATCTCATCATCTTTTTTCTACTATTTTCTTATCTTTAAAACCTAATACGTGTATAAATATTATTAGGATCCTAAAGACACATCTAAGTATGAAAAGTAATAAAGGTAAAGTTGATTAAATAAATAGGAGTTAAATTAGTAGGTGCTAATTTGGTGAAGGATGTTGGAGGCCTAAATTTCCAATAGAGGATTTGTAAAATAATAGAATTAGGAAGTTGAAGAAAAAGATTTGTGGATAGAAGTTGAATTGGCACAAATTTTAAATGTTATTTTGGGAGGTATTCATTATAACCTACTGTTCTCTAGAAAGTAATTCATAAGCTTATGTTCTTCAAGTCAAAGTGGATTAACAATTAATGTGATAGAAGTATAAATATGAATGGAGAATGGTTGCAGATAAGATGATAGAAACTTTATGGTTAAGATATAAATATAATTAATGTAGTATAGAGGAAGGCAAAATAAAGAAGAAACCCTAAGTAATTAGAGTTTATAAATGTTAGTAGGAGACCATTGGTACATTATATAACTACTTATCTTAGGAGACTAATAGTAGACTTAGAAATGATCTTGTAACAGAGTAGATGGCCATATTGAAGATCTAAGTAATAGGTAAACTTTTGAGGATGAAAGTTTCTTTAAGGGGGTAAGGATGTAATACTTACGAAAAATAAAGAAATCATATTAATTTTTATAAGGATGGTTTAGTAAGAGAATTAAATAAAGAGAGGGCATTTTAGTAATTCTAACAATTGAGCTCCTACAGTTAACATACCTTTATAACTTTCATCCTGTTGTTCTTCACATTAGACACAAACCCTCATCAAGTAGTTTCTTTCCCTAACTTAGCTGTGTAACCTTATGTAGAGACTTAAGGACAAAAGAGCAAATCATGTGATTCATTGTAACTTTTAATGGGTTAATGGATTCTAATGCTAATTTTGGAAATTATTGTTATTGTGTGCAGGAGGTAGGGTGAGAAAAAGAAACCTAAAGGTAAGGAAGTGATTTTATAGAAAACAAGCATTAAGATTTAAAGGAATTACAATCCTTGATAAGTTTCTAATTAAATCCATGTTTGAAGGTTGGTTATTTAGGTGCTCTTCGATGCAGTGACCATAAGATGCATGCAAGATCTTATGAAATAATCAAGTAAGTATTTAAAACTTAATGATTCTTTTGTACTAATTGATAATAATTGATGAAAAGTAGAGAAACAGATTGTGAGAATTTTGAATATGAGTGCTGGATCAGTTTTGACACGTAGAGGATGGGATAAATTGTAGTTTCCTAAAGTTGGAGTTTGTTCTGAGTGTGTAGCGAGTGTTGTGCATGGTCATAACTCAACTGTGTTGCTTTCTTCTCTAAGCCTTATTGATCAGTACAACCAACATGTTGTGGTCCTTGCATTGCTAGCCTTTCTTGGTTCCAATAAAAATATTCTTTTACTCTCATCCTTTTCTTTAGCTTTCCACTAAATGCCTAGCCTTTTCTAGTCAAGTAAATTTCTAAAAATAAATATAGAGTTCTAAATGATAGTTAGTAAGACCTTTTAGTTTGAACAGGAAGTAATTTGATTTCTATAATAGGGCTATAGAGACTCTATTGTATCCAGGGTGATTTAGATACACAACACTTGTTGTTGATTGTGATTGTTAGGCTGGAAGAATTGAAAAATGGGCTAAATATATTTGGCTCTTAAAGACTGTATGTTGCTTGTATGTAGCTCAACTTAGGGGTTGGTGGTAATAGAATCCTAAAGGGTACGATGATGGTCAATGGATAGTGATGTTTCTTTCGGAACTAATCATCCAAATGATTTGAGATAAATTTGAAAATCCAAGGGTTGGAGTGCAGAATATAAGTATTTATTATACAAATTTTATATAGATGTATGTGTAAGGTCATGAGTGACCTCTTGTGTTACTTAAAAGACTTAAAGAAAGATAACGATCTGTTGGATATTTATTTATTGCATTTAATCCATGTGGTTTGCATGCTTATTTATGTGCATGTAGTTGTGTGTTGTATATTGAGTTCTGACTCACTCTTTATTTTTTTTAGATGTAGGAACTATATTGAGATTGACCACAATAATTTTTGAAGACTCTTGAAATTTCTATCGAGACTGGAAGAGTAGCGACTATGTATGTCACTTCCAGACTATTATAAGACTTTGGATAGTTAGATCATAGTCTTTTAGTTACTAGCTAATTATTGTTACAGAATTAGTTATTTTCATTTAGACATTATTTTATGAGAAATAATTTTTTGAGATTATTTGGAAACTTTACAAGAATGTTTGGAGATTTTAGAAAATTGTTTATGCCTAACATGCTAGTAGATAATAAAGATATGTGGTGTGTTGTGATGTCCTAAGTCTAGGATGTTAAATTATATGATGGAAATAGATTATTTACTTAATTACGTTTATTCAAAATTTATATTGGATAGGACTTTTTGTGGTAATATTATCTGCTGTTTCCAAAAGCTAGAGCAATTTGAGCAACTATATAATTAATGTAGAAAATCAATTATTTACTCATCTCTGTGATGGTGCTTTAATTTTAACGTAATATAATTATGTAATGTAGCAATTTTCTGCTAAGTAAATGAACTACAACGAACCGGTTGACAGCTATATAATTGGATTGCATTTCTGACAGAGTTTTTAGGCTGGTTGACATTTCATATATATTTCTTGGTTCAACAGCGTCAAAAAGCACCATATACATTAAAATTAAATATTAAATACAAGTTACAATAATTTAATATAATCTCTGCGTCACTTATTAATTTTTTTTTCATTTTTTAATTGCACAATTACTGGATTTTTGGCGGTATGTGTGAAAGTCCAATTGTCAACATTATGAGGCAACGTTTGTCACATGTTCGAATTCAAATATTTAGTAGATTTGCATTCATGAAGTTTAGCCAAATGGATGCTTTATATTAGATTAAGCCAGCCAGACGGGTCATCTAGCAAACTGGCTATTCCTTTTTCGGATCCTAAATATGCGGTTATTTAAAACTTATACTTTATAGTCCTTAATATAAACTGTCCATAAATTGCAATTGGATACTGTTGACAATCAAATTTGCAGATGTAAACTTAGACTTTAAAAAATACTTAGCCAGTAAAAGGAAAAAAAACAAGGCTATGGAGAGTGTCGGGATAATTTCGACGTTACCATTCTGATACTTAAGTAAGTAAAATGTAAAATATATTAGGTTTAAAGAGAGAGTAAAAGTGTAAAAGGGCCAAAAGAGAGTTACCATATGCTTTCAAGCTATATTTATGGGTCACGACTTGTATTGCTTGTTGTCTTCACATTTGTCAAATGGAGAATTGAATTGTGGACCATTTCCTCATTCTTAAGAACATAGTGGACGGTTAGTAGGGTTGTATCCACCAAACCATTTGTGCCCCCCGTTTTTATGTGAATGTTTGGGAACTCCAATCTTGATAGCTCATTTCCAAGCTAATTCGTCGCTTCCTTGACTTGAATTGAGCTTAATCAACATGGGAGAATTACAACGGAGGGATTAAATGTTTAGGGATAAGTTAAAAAAAAAGAGAATCAAAGTTTTGAAAAGTTTAAATAAGATATTAATGTTTTATAAATTGGTTCAAATAAAGGAATAAAGTATTGAAAAATTTAAGTAAAGGATCGACGTTTCAAAAAGTTCAAATAAATAATTAACATTTCACAAAATGGTTCAAACAATTTTATGATTTGAATATTATAAATCTCTTACGTGAACTGTTTTTGAAAATATTGATTCCTTTCATTATAATTTTCCATAATCAACATATATTAATAATATTTATCTTACAACAATAAGGTCTAATCGATTGATTTAGGTCGAAGATATCTTAAAGAAGTCAGTAGTAGGCCTAAAGGGGCCCCTATGGGCTTATGATTAAAAACTTTTATCAACATATATAATTTGTCTATTTTTTTTTTAAGATTTGGTATTTGCATTGAAGTGTGCAATTTAAAAGGACTTAAGAATGATTGTATTTGTTAAGACTAATATAATCTAGTAGCATAAACATTAGTTTTTGAATAGGAATGAGGTTCAATTGCCTCTTCTCTATGTTATAATATATCATAAGGGAAAAAAAAAAAGAAAATGGCTATATATAAATGTGTTATTTTAATAGTATAAATTGATATAGCCCCCTACAGTCCTATTTAAAATTAAATTAATGCAACATATTGCCATCATGCTTCTCAATCTCATACTCTATCATAGCTATCTTAGATAGAGCTATATTCAATAGGACATTTAAAATTGAAGACACACAAATAGGTGAAAATAAAGAGAGATTTAACTAAACGATTTATTGGTATATGTACTTAGTGCTAGTAATGAGTTAGTCTATGTGTAACACCTCGCTTAATTTCGCTTTTGTGTATATTGTTTGAGAGTGTATGTCGCTTTATTAAACCGTGTTTTTTTTTTTTTTTTTTTGGCACTCGGCGCATAGATTTATTATGATTTTATACTTCCTCTTTCTTAATTATATACATTTCATCATTTGTCAAACAGAAAACCGCAATACTAAAAAACAAAATAGGTTATTGGGTAATTTTGAAAAACATCTTCTTCCGTCTACTTAACTCTTTTTTATTTGAAATCGTGCAATTAGATCTCTATATGTTTTCTTCGTATGCATTTAACCCCTTTATTTTAGCTTAGATCCCCATATGTTTATCTTAAGTTTATTTGAACTCCCAAATCTTTTCTAAAAAATTGGGCATTTAAATTCCTAAAAGTAATCAAAGTTCATATTTTTTAAAGATTGAGGAGTCTAAACGTACAATTTCACATACTAAGGGTTTAAGTGCCCGTGGAGTAAACATGAGCAGGTGAATATACGATTTAGTTTTTTCTTTTTTATTTTGGTAAATTTGGAAATGATATATCACACCTAGAAATAAAAAAGGCCATTGAGTAAAATAAATAAATAAATAATTTGATAAATATTGCTTAATTAATAAAAGAAGTAAAATCCAAAGAATCTAAGTAAAATAGTCCTACATAAAATTAGAAGGTAAATTTCTTCCACCTGTATGTGATGGAAATTCATGGTTTTGCTGGTTCAATTTTGCTTACGTTTTGGTTTAAATATTTTTATTAGTAATATTTTTTATAAGGATTGGGTAGGAAGATATTTCTTCCATTAAACAATATCATATTGTAAAACTAGCTATTTTGAGTTTGACTAAAAAGCATGAACTATACTTATATATAATTTATTTATTCATAAATTTTTCTTTTTTTTTTTCTTTAGCTTTAGTTGTGATCTTTCCTTCCTAAAATTCAAAAAAGAAAATGTCAAACCGTAGTCATGTGCACTTAACTCGCTAACATTTGAAATTATGCACTTAAACCTCCAAATCTTTTAAAAATATGCTTTTTGACAATTTTTATGGGTCTAGATGTACATCATTTTTAATGATTTGGAGGTCTAAGTGCATAACTGTAAAGATTGGTAGCTAAACACACACTCTTAAAGCAAATGTATGGAGGTCTAAGTACACGAATTTAAAGATAAAAAGTTTAAGTGCACATGAAATATATATACAGGGACCTAAGTAGATGATTTCAAAGAAAAAATGACTTAATATACATGAAGGGAACATAAAAAGGTGCATTTGCAATTTATGCTAAGTCACTTTAAGTTCACGTGAAATTGTGTTATAAACCTTTTACCCGTTAGTCAACAAAAGTAATAAAAAAAAAAAAAATCTTTTGATGTTTTAATATTAATTAATACATGTATAGAGTGAGATCAAAGAGCGTGTAAACAATAATCAAAGCCCCAGTTGTAAATTATCACATATGATCGGCATACTGTTTATAACGCAGTAAGTGAATGGACCCATTTTCTTTCTTTCTTTCTTTTTTTTTTTTTTTTTTTTGGGAGAGTTTTAAAATCTGTCCATCTCCAGGGTTCAACTAAATAGATGATACAACAATAGTGTCATTTCGTTCTTCAAATTTAAAGAAGTTTAGGCTGAATCCCGAAAACTAGAGATTTCCAGCACCATGAGACCGGTTTATATATATATATATATACCCCATTCTATCAACGAGGTTATCGGGTTTATTTGTCTTCAGAGGATAATTCAACAAAAGTTCAATATCCAACGAATTAATTGAACATAAACATTATTTTAGCACCTGTCACTGTTGTCCCTCTTGACATGTATGGATGTTGGTTTTCCTAATTTCTCAGACATTCTCTGCCAAAAGAAAGATAGTCTCTCTAACATCATTCTTTTTTTCTTTTATTGAAATAGACTAAGGCAAGATATAGTAATTATAATTCCGCATAACTGAATATGGAGTATTTTAGAGGTGCTCAAGAGGTACTGTAATACATTTTATGGTTTTATCTTGGTTCAGCTACATCCTAAAGTCACCCATTCGAAGAGCATTTCCCAATCTAGTAAACTCAATGCCATCATACTAAAAAGTAACTAAATGTTACAGTTTCAGTCTGCTCTATTTGAAGAGTATTAGGAAGGTCTTTGCAGCTACTATAGTTGCCATTACATTTCTCAATATCAAGCTTTGTTTCAAATGTTGCTGTATTTAATAGAAAATAAAAAATGACTCCTATACTAGTTTGTTAAAACCAGATCTAAAAGGATGTAGAGATCAAGGAGAACATAAAATATAAAATATAGAGTGATTAGAACGATGATTAGAGTTGTGCTAGTGAGCCAACTAATCCCGCTTCACATTGACTCACGGATTAAGTGGATTAGCTTGCTTGTAAATGTGAGTTAGAATTTTCAACTCAACCCGTCTTGTGGTGAGTTAGCAAGTTAAGTGGATTAATCCGTAAATTATATTATTCTTCATTTCTTATGAACATATTACGTAGAATATTTACAAATTATATATTACAACTCATAATCTTATTGATTTCAATGTTTATATTTGGCTGTTATTTACTTTAATATTTAATTTTCATTTTACTTTTGAATATATTCATAATATATATACATTCGTTTGCATTGATGTTTATATACTTCATAAAAATAAAATAAACAAAAGAACTAAATTGTTTCTTAGACTGATTTAACAATATATCGAACCATATTTATAATTAGCTTTACATAATAATAATGATCATATACACTACAATATTAATATGATGATCAATTTTATTATGCAATTATTTTGAATATTCCATATAAATTAGTATAGAAGTATATAAGTTAACCATATAATATATTTATTATTTTCTATTACAAATAGTTAATAATAAACACATTTTTATTGTATGATATGTTAAACAATATATTATAGTTAATTAGATATGAGCATAACATATAGTAGTGTTTTTATTTTGATGATTGAATATGTTTTGAAATAAAATAAAATATCAATTACATTTATATTATACCCATATATATATAAGAAGACCAACCTTAGTGTCCTTATTATTTGTAATTTTATTGTCATTGATCTAATTGGTAGAGTACTTATTAAAGTTACTTTAGATGGTCCATTTCCTCCACCACTCTATTAGAGTGCCATTCTCTTATAAGTTTGTTCTAGTATGATTCATAAATAAAGAAAATTAACCATGAATTAAGTACAATGTGAGAAGAACACGTGTTGTTTTATTACTGGTCCAAGTGTATTTATTTTGTTTGCTCATTTGTCTAATTGTGATACAGTTAGTTGTAAATAGAAGTTAGTTAGTCTGTTAGCTTTAGCGATATAAATAGTTTATACCCTAGCTTTTAGTTTAGTTTTTCGACTTATGTAAAAGCACTTTTACAATTCAGAGAATTTATTGCACTTCCATGGTGTTTCTTCTTCGATCCTGTTATTCATCCATGACTTCTACATGATATCAGAGCATTAGGTACATCTAATCACAAAGGCTATTCTTGATACTTTTTAGTATTCACCTGTACGTATTCTAGGTTTCTTTGCAAGTCTTTTGTATTGAAATTCAACATGAACAATCAGCTAGTCGGTATGAATGTGAGTCAAGGAGATCTTGCTTCATCAAATCTGTTACATATATCTAGTTCTAATAGTCCTATTATTGTCATTGGAAATATAGTTTTTAATGGCCTAAATTTTCTGTCTTGGAGTCATGTGATTGAATTAGGTTTAAGAGCAAAATTAAAGATCGGTTTTATTGAAGGTTCAATTCCTAACCCTACTAGAGATTCATCTGATTTTGTGCGACGGATGAGAAATGACTATCAGGGAGAACATGAATATAAAATATAGCATGACTGGGGACAACGGCGCACATCGGTATCTTCTTATCAAGAATTGCTATTGAGAAGTTTCCAACAATAAAACAAATAAAAAAGGACTACATAATATATTTACTAGTAATTTATCAAGCCGAGGGCTCGGATATTAGCAGCCTAAAATGATTCACATCCATCTCCAATTTCATGATGATGATGATACAAAGTGATCCAAAAATGTTGAAGATACGAAGATCTCCACTTGAAACTTCCAAAAGATACAAAGAACCTACTGCTTGGCAAGTTTTCATTCATTTCGCTTTTATGAGTCTGGTAATTCAAAAATCACAGACACAGGTTGAATACTCTATCTAATTCTAGATTTAATCCAAAGTACTACTCCAGTTAATTGTTGCAACACTTTTAAGTCGTGAAGTTGGCATCATGTACCTTGAAGTATCGTGAATGGTGTGATATTTACATGACCACTTCATGATTTCCCTAACTTTCAGTGCTGCCAACACGATTCAACTAAAAATGCTTGCACATTATATAGTTGTAGATTGGGTTCACTTGTTTAATCAGCATGGAAAATTCTTACAGATCTACTGTTAAGCAAATTTTCATTTATTCTAGGTTTAACCTAGTTAAATATATATATATATATATATATATTTATTTTTTTATAAAAATATCTATATGGAGAAGTTAACAGTTTATTGAAACATTTGATGTATTAGTAAAAATTAGGAACACGTAACTAGCTATTACATTCTAGGTTCTAAAATGTTACACTAAAGTTATAATATTTTATTTTAATATTATAGATTGATACAGCCTCCTACAATCGTATTTGAAATTAAATTAGTGCAACAAATGTTTGACCCCTCTCCCACATATTGCCATCATACTTCTCAATCACGAACTCTATCATAACCCTCTTAGATGTAGCTTTTAAAATCAAAGACACCCACACTGGTATATTATATGTACTTAGTGCTATTGATGAGTTCAAGTCATATATTGTCTATATTTAACAACTTGCTTAATTTTGCTTCTATGTGTGTTGTTTGAGTGTATGTAGCTTTATTAAACCAGGGTTTTGTTCGCACATGGCCCATAAATTTATTATGATTTTATACATCCTCCTTCTTAATTATATTTATTTCATCATTTGTCAAATAGAAAACAAAATAGGTCATTGGGTAAATTTCAAAATCATCTCCTTATATTTGTTTTATGTTCACTTAACTTCATTATCTTTAAAATCGTGTACTTAGATCTCCATATATTTACTTCATGTGCACTTAGTATCTTTTATCTTTGAATTTGTGAGCTTAGACCCCATATGTTTATTTCATGAGCACTTGAACTCCTAAATGTTCTCTTAAAAATTGTGCATTTAAATCTCTAAAAATAGCCAAAATGCATATTCTTTAAAGGTTTGAGAGTCTAAATGCACAATTTCACATATTAGGAGTCTAAATGCAAATGGAGTAAACATTAGCGGTTGAATATTTGATTTAAACTTAAAATAAAATAGAAATGATAGATCACAACTAGAATTAAAAAGGTTATTAAGTAAAAAAGGTAAATAAATAATTTAATAAATATTACTCAATAAAAAAAAGAAGTAATATCCAAAGAAGGAAGCTTTCATTAAGAAATATTTGAAACACCACAACCAATGTCAAAATAACAATTTATTGATTAAGTAGTAAAATTCATTTAAATCGTATCGTTAGGAACCATATTTTAGTATAAAGAATCTCGATTTATTAATCCTCGAGTAATTTCATATTTATTTTAAAATATATTCTACAGAATAGATGTCTACTTTAATATTTTGATAATATCTTTTCTCAAACTATTATTTATGTATACATTAAATAGATTAATTTTATATTTTTATATATAAGATATATATATTTTATTAGTATTATACATCTTATAATATATTTTATATAGTTTATTTTTCTAAATACTATTTATTTTTATTTTTGATTAATTTTTTATTTTTTTAATTTAATTATAAACACACTCTATATTTTAAAATAATCTGTATACCTGAACTCGTTCCCAAATTCTCCTCTCGTCGTTTTCCCTCATCCTCTCTTCTTCTCTGGTCAACCTGAACCAAACCCCACACCCCACCCCCCCCCCCCCTCCTCTTGCCCACT